>CM069317.1:3282576-3800076 GCA_035609425.1 Epinephelus awoara
AACCTTTGAACTTTCCCGAGGTCACAGGGGTCTGAAACTTTGTCGCCTTGTCACCTGTGGCGCCCTGATTTGCATACTCAAAGGTCGGCCCCCTACCTCAAACCATTGCCGAGTTATTAAAGGAAACGCAGTACTTTTTAAAAAACGTGTGTTTTCAGCTGCTGCGCGGCGACCTTTGACCCCAGGGGCCCCAGCTTCGGACCAGAGGATCCCCTGGAGCCACTGGACAATAATCTGGAATACAAAAACCCCAAAATCCTGTCGTTTTCTTAATTGGCTGTGTCAGAATCTCAAAATCAGGGGCTGTGAGACTTATGCCCTCTTAGACCCTTTGGCCAGACTGGAGGTGTTGGAGGAAATGTTTTTCTAAAAGTCGTAGAAGTCTGATTTTTTTATATGTCGTTCTGGGGCCCCGGGCGAGCGCGTAGACGTCGGTTGAGTGCAGATCGGCCCGGTGGTTTCCGAGGGCCTCCAAAGGTTAACATTTTCCAACCAATTAAGGCTTGCCCCGGCCACATAAATGGACCAAACCACGTGAAACTTGGGCTGCGGGCCTTACGGGAGGCCTCTATCGGTCTCCCCAAGTCCGTAGACCCTCTGCAAAGCTAACTAGCTCTGCGGTGGCCGTGCCGCAACGGAACAAGAAAATCCTAGCAGAGGGCTGTGTGGCGCACGACATAGTCAAGAATCAGGCAGAAATTCCAACAAACGGCTTTGCTGGCGTTGTTTGACCTTTACTCATTTTCGGGCACTTCTCTCATTAAGAAAGGCTCCCAACCTTACCCTGAAGGTCAAGCGAGCCTGAAACTCGGCACTAACTAAGATTACCTAAAACATCAAAACAGTCAGGAGACCCCGGAAAACACGAAGACGCAACATTTCCAATTACCTTACCGCTTTTCATTAAATCCAGCTTATACTGCTGAAGCTGGAGCTTTGCCTGTTCAGTCTGAAAGTGCAACTTTTCAATAGCTAATTGCTTTTCAATTTCCACTTGTCTCATTTTATCATGTTCTAATTGCAACTTTAACACTTCTTTTTGCTGCTCGAAAGTGAAATTAGATGCTGCAATGAACGGCAGGGAAAAACCAGCATCAGGAGGACACACAGGCTCTACGGCCAACATACTCATCTCAGTTAAATTAGCTCTCAAAATACTCTTTACAGTGTCCTTCAACTGCCTGTCCGAAACATCAATTTCAAAATGCTCTGCAATTTTTAACAACTGCTCCTTAGTGCATTTATTCAAAAAGTCCTCAGAGGGAGCTTTAACGAAGTCAGAAATATCAGACATTTTTTATTATTACAGCGGTTCAAATCAAAGATTAACAGATTTACCTACCAAAAAACCTCGCGCACAAAGTGGCATCAAACACCAAATACTCACCGAGCTGCTTTAATTCCCCCCAAACTTTAACAGATGGGAAAAGTTTGAGACACCCCAAACCCTGACTGCCTACCCACAGATCTAACTTGAGCCTCAAATAGCCGTCTTCGATGGCTTGCCGAGCTCGAAACGTCACCAGACCCGACATACCACTCTCGACCATGGACACAGCCGATCGTAATACCCCGAGCCTGGAGCGCTCCCTCCTCAGGATTTGCCAACAAAAATAAAAAAGAGAAAAAATAACAAAGTGACAAGTCCTGCTTGCCCGCCGGCTAAGCTTATCGGGGTGCTCAAAAAAACAAAACAAAAAAAAAAACAATGAACTTTACTTAAATACAAAGCAGCCACGGCAAATATTACTTACCAAACGGATTATTTTTAACAACCATACCTCTCCGCGCAACGTGCCAAACATTTCAAACAAAGCTCTCGCAGTTTCCGGATTCCCACGCCTCTCTGTAGTAAGCACGGTAACGTCATTTCATTCACCACCTTCCGAGCTAATACACAAACCGACTGAATGAATGACTTACTGGTGCAGACAGGCAAAACAAGTGGACGAGCCCCCATGTTGTCATGACCTGGCTCAAAGCCATGACAAAAATGAGGAGACATACGGTTTTTAAAGTAAAACGAAATAATTTTATTACAAACAATATAAAATTAGGTAATTGGCAACATAATCAAATACTAACTGAACTAACAAATAAACGAACTAAACCACAACATAATGCGCCGAGGAATCGCGAGCGCAGTGATGCAGCCGCGCCAGGTAGGTCACGGAGCAGAGCAGCAAAAAGCAAATGTGAGGAGTAGTGCCAGCTCTTATGCACCTGTGGACTGGCCAGGTCCACCCAGGTGTAGCAAGCCTCACCTGATGGTTAGCATAATGGTTAGCATGTTGGACCTGTAGGAGGAGTCGGAGGAGGAGGAGCCTGGGCAGGGGCTTTGCCAGAATGCCTCCTGCAAGACCAATAGGTGACGCATCACGGAATTGGAAAGGGAGGTGCGAGACCTCCGTAAGGTTATTGCTGACCTCAATGTGAGTAAATGAAAAATGAGTACATCATCATTCATTTGCAGTCCTGTTTTCTCTTGCTGGTTGTTGTCATGGCATGGCACACTGGACAGTAAAAGCTATCTATCTATCTATCCTGTCTTTCCTCCTTCTGACTAAGCAGAATCGGCAGCAGCAGGGGCAGCGGCAGCAGGGGGGAGCCTCGTCAACCTCCTCCGACAGCTCAGAGGAGGAGGAGGAGCAGGAGGAGCAAGAAGAGCAGCAGCAGCAGCAGCACCAGCCGGTGGGAGCTTCCTCCTCCTCCTCCTCTGACAGTTCATCAGAGGAGGAGGGGGAGGAGCAGCAGCAGCAGCTGCAGGAGGAGGGGGACTCATTCCCCTCTGCCCCTAGCCTTGAGGAGCAGCAGCAGCCACGGGAGGAGGGGGACTCATCCCCCTCTGCCCCTAGCCTTGAGGAGCAGCAGAAGCAGCAGCAGCCGCTGCCGCCGCAGAAGGAAGGGGACCCATCCCCCTCCGCCCCTAGCCTTGAGGAGCAGCAGCAGCAGGGGGGAGCGCTTGGAACCCCTGGCCAAGAAAGTGGTGAGGAGGAGCAGGAGCAGGAGGAACAGGCCGAGCAGCAGCCACCAGCGCCTAAGAAGAGGAAGGCCTTTTCTTCCGTCCCTCCTGCTGCTGCAGCTGCTAGCAGATCGGAGCAGAGCACCAGTGAGGTGAGTGTTTAGTTCATCAATAATTTACAAATGGGCATGTGGTCATGTTAATTTTGTTTTGTATTGGTTTTTTTTCCTAGGAGGAAACAGAAGGGCTGAGTCCCAAATTAAGGGCAATTCACATCACCCTCAAACCATATTTTGCAGGGAAAAGCAAGGCCTCAAATCTGAGAAAGATATGCTTTGGCACCTCAGTTGGTAAGAAATTACACATTCTATATTTGTGCAGGTGTGTGGAGTTTTTCACAGACAAGTACATGGCATTATACGCCGATTTTATTTCTTGCCCGGAGGGAACCACGAAAATGAAAGAAGATGCCACATTGAAGACCACCCAGGCAAAAGTGTTAAATTTAGTCTTTGAAAGACTTAAATCCATACTATTTAAAAACTGTAAATGTGGTTTGTGGTCTTGCAAACAGTATTGATGAAAGGAAATTCATAAAATTATCCACTTTGATAGGAAATTTGAATGTAAATGTTAATGTTTAGTAGGCTTGTTCGTTTAGGAGCAGATTGACCCTAGCTGTATTGAAAAGAAAAACAATCTTGCCTGTCCATGCTTAAAGTTTTATTTCAACAAAGAATGACAAGACAAAAGTGGCCCATGGAAAGGGGATTGATTTGTCAAAATAACATTTAAGTTGTTTTTGTATAGAAAATTGAAAACACTTCTGGCATAACTTTAATATGGTTTTGTAAGCTCCAAATGAACTTGAAAAGTGCTTTTTTGTAATGTAATTAATTGGTAATCTGTGCACCTTCAAAACTATCAATTGCCTATTCTGAAATGAAAACTGGAAAAAAGGGTGGTCTTTTATTTATGGTTTGTCACCAATATGATTTGGGGATATCCACGCATTTTCACAAAATACAAAATAGATTTTGTAGGGTAAGACTCGATTTTTTGACTTTTCAGCCACAACCTTCATTTTTATTGTAAGTCTGCATCCATAAGACCTGAATGGCCTGCACAGAAAATTCACACTGATCTGTCATCACTTGCCTGTCCTGTGGCCAAAATTATAATTAAAGCTAGACAGGAACATGCATACCTGTTATTAAAGTTTAAGGCGCCACAACGTTGCTTGCTTATACCACAAGAGAGAGTATACCCTTAAGTAAGCAGTTCTGTCTAGAGTAAACTTTCTTTCACATATTTCATTTGATATAAAAAGTGCATACAGATCACAGTCACCAGTCCACAACAATGAAGCCCTACAATTCCGATCATGAATGCTTCTAGTACAGTTTTTGCTATAAATGGTCATTTAAAATCAGCCCAATTTCATATTTTGTAGACAGGACTGTGAGTGAGCTACAGAAAAAATGCGTTATTCAGAGTAACCAGAAAAACAGTATGATTTGTTTTGTTTTGGCAGTTTGGTTTTACATATCACGCGCATTACACAGGCCTGCATATCTGTAAATTAGATAGAGTATGATATTAATGTCAATGAAACTTGTGTTTATCATTTAAAAATATCCCCAGGTACATCAACTAGAAACCCATATGAGTCCAAGACATCGTACTCAACATTGACTCCTTGGATGGGGGAGGATGTGAGAAAGGAGGACACACTTCCCAAAACAGAGGCAAAGAAAGGCATGAAAAAAAGAAAAGAAGACTCAAAAGTGCCAGCCAGAAAGTTGGATGAAGACACCATTCTGACCCTGCTTGAGCTGAAGACGGCGTGTTATATTGAAAATGTTAGTAGTTATTGTCATTATTTATATTGTCTAAAGATTTTCATTAAAAAAAACATACTGTCCAAAACACCCACAGACTCAAAAGAAAGACCTGCAGGAGGCCTGTCATGCACTTGGTGTCAGTGATGAGGGATCCATCACTGACCTCGTGAATAGGTTGGAGAAGCTCCTCAACTTCAAGGAACTGTATCCAAAGCTTTTTTTGAAGCTGCAAAAGACTGGAGGTTAGACCTCAAAATGAGATGTCTTTAAAATGATTATGTCTTGTTGGTCTTTTTTCTCTGCTTATGCTTTCTTTTATTATTTACAGGTGGTGTATTGCATTTCTCTTGCCCTCATGGATTGGTTTACTATTTGAATTTTCTTTTTTGGACTGAATCTGCCTGGGACCATGTTGATGGTTTGCTGAGTTTTAAAGCATTCCCAACATGCTTTATCTTGGATGGGTCAGGCCAAGTTGCCAGACATATGAACAATCAAAGCCAGCAATTGTTCTTCCAGCCAAATGACGGGCGATTGTGTGAACCAACCAAGGACAATATGGCAAGAGCAGCAGAGAAGAAACTCAAAGTTGAAATGGCCTGGGTAAAAAACATAAATACACATCCCCCTTACAACTACCAGCAGAAAAATATAATCCATGGATATTGCCTCATCCAGTTACCAAAACAACTGAGAGATATGCACTGTACGACCGTTTTCACCAGAAGAGACCAGAGGAGAGCCTAAGGAGTAAACTTGTGCCCCAGTTTACGCTCCAAAATCAATTCATCCATTGCAGAACAGCTGACTTGCGAGTTAGCAGCTACCAAGTACTCGCTTACTCAAATGAGCGAAGTACATTTCAAACAAACTATCAGGATTCTCTTGGAAATGCACAACTGCAGCATCAACAAGAAATTCCTTGATGACATCACAAAACCGTCATCCGTGCTCCTGACATTGGGTCAGCTGGGCACACTCGTCTTCAGGTCTTCAGGTTTGTTTACATGTTTTCAACAGTGGTGTGTTTAGTATATGTGAGTAGAAATATAAGAGTTGTATTACACAAAGTATTGTGACAATATGTCACACAACTTTAAAGTATCTGTATTTTTGTGATCACAGCACACAGGATGTTTTCCACACTTAAATGTTTCAGATCATCAAACAAATTTAAATATAAGACAAAGATAACACAAGTAAACACAAAATGCAGTTTTTAAATGAAGAGTTTTATTTATATTTATATTTATATTATTTATAGAGTTTTTATGAGGAAGAAAAAAATCCAAAGCTACATGGCCCTGTGTGAAAAAGTGTTTGCCCCCTAAACCTAATAACTGGTTGGGCCACCCTTAGCAGCAATTACTGCAATCAAGCTTTTGCGATAACTTGCAATGAGTCTTTTACAACGCTGTGGAGGAATTTTGGCCCACTCATTTTTGCAGAACTGTTGTAATTCAGCCACATTGGAGGGTTTTCGAGCACGAACCGCCTTTTTAAGGTCATGCCACAGCATCTCAGTAGGATTCAGGTCAGGACTTTGACTAGGCCACTCCAAAGTCTTCATTTTGTTTTTCTTCATCTATTCAGAGGTGGACTTGCTGGTGTGTTTTGGATCATTGTCCTGCTGCAGAACCCAAGTTCGCTTCAGCTTGAGGTCACAAACCGATGGCCGGACATTCTCCTTCAGGATTTTTTGGTAGACAGCAGAATTCATGCTTCCATTTATCACAGCAAGTCTTCCAGGTCCTGATGCAGCAAAACAGCCCCAGACCATCACACTGCCACCACCATATTTTACTGTTGGTATGATGTTCTTTTTCTGAAATGCGGTGTTACTTTTACGCCAGATGTAATGGGACACACACCTTCCAAAAAGTTCAACTTTTGTCTCGTCAGTCCACAGAGTATTTTCCCAAAAGTCTTGGGGATCATCAAGATGTTTTCTGGCAAAAATGAGACGAGCCTTAATGTTGTTTTTGCTTAGCAGTGGTTTTCGTCTTGGAACTCTGCCATGCAGGCCATTTTTGCCCAGTCTTTTTCTTATGGTGGAGTCATGAACACTGACCTTAACTAGTGAGGCCTGCAGTTCTTTGGATGTTGTTGTGGGGTCTTTTGTCACCTCTTGGATGAGTCATCGCTGCGCTCTTGGGGTAATTTTGGGCGGCCGGCCACTCCTGGGAAGGTTCACCACTGTTCCGTGTTTTCACCATTTGTGGATAATGGCTCTCACTGTGGTTCGCTGGAGTCCCAAGGCTTTAGAAATGGCTTTATAACCTTTTCCAGACTGATAGATTTCAATTACTTTTTTTCTCATTTGTTCCTGAATTTCTTTGGATCTCGGCATGATGTCTGTAGCTTTTGAGGATCTTTTGGTCTACTTCACTTTGTCAGGTAGGTCCTGTTTAAGTGATTTCTAGATTGGGAACAGGTGCGCAGTAATCAGGCCTGGGTGTGGCTTCAGAAATTGAACTCAGGTGTGATCAACCACAGTTATGTTTTAACAGGAGCTGGGGGGCAAACACTTTTTCACACAGGGCCATGTAGCTTTGGATCTTTTTCTTCCTCATTAATAAAACCCTTCATTTAAAAACTGCATTTTGTGTTTACTTGTGTCATCTTTGTCTTATATTTAAATTTGTTTGATGATCTGAAACATTTAAGTGTGGAAAACATGCAAAAATGTAAGAAATCAGGAAGGGGGCAAACACTTTTTCACACCACTGTATATATATATATATATATATATATATATATATATATATATATATATATATATCTATGATACGATAAATAGAACAACCAGATAATCAGTCACTCATTTAGAAGAGCTATGGCAGCAGGGACAAAAGAATGTTTCAGTCTATTTGTCCTACATCTTGGCAGGATGTACCTACGGCCTGACGAGAGCAATACAAACTCACCAACCAAGGGGTGACTGGTCAGTGAGGAGTGAGCGGCCTTACATAGGGTTCTGAGTTTGTACACGTCAGAAAGATCATTAAGGTTGATACCTGCAATTTTGCTGCACACTCTCACTATACCCTGCAATCTGTTTTTATTTTTGAGGGAAAGTAAGCCGTACCAGCAAATAAAAGAAAAGGTCAGAACAGACTCAATAAAACAAGAATAAAACATTTTCATGAAAGTGCTGTCAACATTAAAACTCTGCAGTTTCCTAAGAAAGTACAAACGTTGATGTGCCTTCTTGCAGACAGCATCAACATGGAAATCAAAGGACAGCTTGACATCAATGTGAGTGCCAAGATATTTATAATTATGGACCAGCTCGACAGCATGATCCTCAATGACAAGAGGAGGGATGACTGACGGATGTTTACGAAAGTCCTTCAACATTTCTTTAGTCTTTGACACATTGATGCACATAAAGGATGAGGAACACCAGTCTGTGAATTCCTTCACTACAGGGCCATGGTAAGGGTCGTCACTGCTCAGCAAGGACACGATTACTGAGTCATCTGCAAATTTCAAGATGTGACGTCCCACATGTTGGCTACGGCACTCGTTCGTGTACAAAACAAACAGTAAAGTTGAAAGGACGCAGACCTGAGGTGATCCAGTGGAGGAGACTAGAGTGTCTGACAAAACACCATTGACCCTCACACGTTGTGGTCTTTCTGTTAAAAAGTCCATTAGCCAGGCTATTAGACCAGGATAGATGCTGTGGAAGTCCCTTAATCTTTCTGCTAAAATGTGTGGCTGTATGCAGTTAAAAGCAGATGAAAAGTCAATAAATAAAAGACGGACAAAAGTCATGGCTCCCTCAAGATGAGTCAAGGCAAGATTTAGAAGGGTGGCTAATGCATCTTCGACACCTCTGCCTGATCTGTAAGCGAACTGTAGTGGGTCCAGGTTATCTTGAACACAGGTCAGAAGTGATTCCTTGACAATTCTCTCAAATGACTTCATTACTAGAGAAGTTAATGCCACAGGTCTAAAATCATTTAGTGATTTGGGGGATGCAGACTTGGGAACTGGAACAATAATGGAATCCTTCCAAAGTGAGGGGACCTTGTGGAGCTGGAGGGACATTGAAAGATAAAAGTAAAAATGTCTGCCAGCTGGTCAGCACAGTTCTTGAGAACACGCCCTCCAATGCCATCCGGGCCAGGACTTTTCCTTTCCCTGACTCCCCGGAAAAGTTTACACACCTTGCTCCTGTCAACAACACTATTCTGTGAAGGGACAGCATTTTTAAAAACTGACAATTCCTCGCTGAAATTACAGTTATTAAAACGGTTATAAAAATTGTTCAGTTCATTTGAGAGCCCCAGATCAGGCTTTCCATTAAGGGAGACATGGCTCTTCTTGGATTGCATCCCTATCATGGATCGACCCCCTCCCATGCAGGACGAGAGCTGCCTGCCCTTAGCATGCTCTCAACCTTGTCTTTATATCTGCATTTGGCAAGTTTAAGCTCCTTCTTTAGCTGTTTTTGAAGCTACCTACAATAAGCAGTGTCACCCTGAGTGAAGCAAATGTTCCTCTGATTAATCACAGATTTAACACTTTTAGTCACCCACGGCTTGTTATTGGGGTAGAGGAAAATTTCTTTCTGAGGAATGATGGAGGCCTCACAAAAGGAAACATATGATGAAACAACATCAGTTAATTCATCAGTATCCTAGCAAACATTTGTGAACAAATCCCAATCCGTATTATGGAAGCAGTCCTGGAGGCAGTGGATTGATTCCTCGACCAAACCGGAACCAATCTTCTCTCCGGCTTGTTCCTCTTCAGGACGGATTTGTAGGACGGAACCAAGTAAACCATGTTATGGTCGGACATGCAGAGTGGAGCTCTGCTGAAGGACTTATATGCCCCTTTTACGGATCCAAAACAAAGGTCCAGACACTTTGCATGTCGAGTAGGACACGTCACATATTGGTAAAAATTTCCCAAAGACTTTGACGGTTTGCAATGACTGAAATCACCCAAGATAAAGTGCGGTGCATCCGGCGCTAACCCCTGCAGCCGCTGCACCGTTTTTAGCATAGCCTGAGTGGCTACATCAGCATTAGCCTTCGGGTGAACATAAACAACAGTAATAAATAACTGTGGAAATTCGACGGTCGCAGGGATACAGACAATAGTTCAATGTCTTTGGTGCACAGTGTGTTTTGTGCAAGGAATGGATTAAAGTTACAATAGCTGTCTGTCAGCTCACTTGATGGCTCCTGGTGAGGTTAGGTTTTTTTTAAGCGATAATAGGCTACTGACACACAATAAAACTTGCGTGCAACATGCATATCAGTCTGCTCCTCTCACTCAGGAGAAACTGGACACAACTACCCCATGTGTATCGATACCTAACGTCAATGGTGCCACCAGGGGGTCCGACTACCCATAACTCCGACCTGCTAATCTGACCATGCAGGTCAATGGCGAGTTTTATCGTTTTAGTCCCATAATGTCGACTGCCCATTAATCCGACCATTTTAATGCCATTATTCCGACCATCCGATTTCATACCCAGTAGTCCAACCGTCCGTTAGTCCTACTACAACACTTCCAACACGAAGGAGTCTGTGCATTTCTCCCTCACTGCGCCGGCACGGACTATGAAGACAGTTGCGTTTATCTCATCAATGGAAATCACATCTATCTGCTATATGTGACGTACATGCCCTTATTTGGATACCACATTCTGGTATTCCTCACACATGGGAAGATGTTTTAAGTAGGGGGGGCTGCCATTTTTTCTTGCTGTATAGCGCATCGCACATCGCAACTCACTAGGCTGCTGACTGGCTGCCATAAGCTACACACAAATAAAACATTAAGTTCTAACGAATGCAAATTTTATTACATTTTTTCCATAAGGAGGCCAACAGTAGAATTCACCACATGACAAAAGCAGACAAGAACTACCAAGCGCTGTCCTTGGTGCTGAAGATGTCCCAGAGCCTGTTACAGCCAGCGGTTATAACAAAATCACTTTAAGCGCTGTCCTTGGTGCTGACGATGTCCCCGAGCCTGTTACAGCCAGTGGTTATAACAAAATCACTTTAAGCGCTGTCCTTGGTGCTGACGATGCAAAAACAAACAAATGTCTATACTCCAAAACTCACTACTTCTGACATGACGAACCAAGACAGTGTACATAGATAAAAAAAACAATATCAGCAGAAAAACAGAAATCCTGCAAACCAACAGCAAGCAGCGATCACCATGGCCAAACAATGTCGCATATCTGTAACTCGAAAAGCACTCGGAGAGCGCAGACCTCCGCCAAGCAGCTCGGATTTCACGCCATTTTATTATTTTATCCACTTTGCTTCAACTGATCACCACCAAATATTGTCATCTGTACCTTTCCTGAAAATTTTATCAAAATCGGTTCAGAACTTTTTGAGTTATTGTGCAGACAAACAAACAACCAAACAGACCAACGCTGGCCAAAACATAACCTCCTTGGTGGAGGTAATAAAAAAAATAAAAACAAGACAGCTGTTGGCAACTAACGCTGTTGCTGCTGCAGCTACTATTAGGCTACTACTGTTATCCAAACTAAATTAAAGGAAGCAAAGATTGTTTAACCTATAATTCCACATTATGCTGCCTTCTTTCCACAGAAAATACATTATTTCCTTTTAACGAATGGCTCAGAGAAATGCTGTCTAGCAAAGTTAAATATTTTCACCACCGCCATTTTAGTGATGAAATAGCCTTACATATGATATTCAAGGTGCACGCACACACAAGCAGGATCTCACACACATAAAACGTGACTGGAATTAATAAACAAGCAGTAAATGCACAGTGGGGGTTATTTGTTTTCTGTACCGGCGTGACGCGCTGTGTTAATTGAGTGAATCATCCGAGCCAGACGCCTGTTAGTTTGATTTAATTACACTAAAGTTGTTGAGTTAAACTAACCATACGAGTCCTTTAAGTTTTTATACAATGTATTGCTGCATTTTGAAAGCAAAAAGAGTTTAGTTTTTTGGGGGGTTTCATGTTATATCGGGGGTTTCAGCTTGGCACTGTGAACCTGTGCCTCCCGTGACCTGTAAAAGTAGCGTTGTGACTTACGCCTCAGTTTCTGTTGTTGGCGAATTGTTACAAGCTGATTAATTCGCTGGTCAAGGCTCGGCAAAACGTTAGATGGATGGTTTGTCTCTAACAAAATACTTTCTGTAGACGTGCTGCAAGAACGGATTCACGCTTAATATACATCTGCAGCCAGAGCGCAATACACTGTCAATAGGCTTTATGTGTGGGAAATACCAGGATGTGGTATCCAAATAAGGGCATGTACGCAGGGCTCCAGACTAACTTTTTCTACTAGGAGCACCAGTGCTCATAATTTTGTCTATATTAACTGCATTTCTGATAATTTAGCAATAAACACAGACAACCCTGCCTCTTAAATGATGTGTGCAGCAGCGCTTTTGCTCCATCATTGCATCTGTTCCTGCATAATTTATGCCTGATGCTGTTGTTGTGCTTAACCAGCATTTCATGTTTGAAGTGTGTGGTGGAGTCGGCGAATTTAGTTTTCCCTGCAAATTTCGGACCGCACTGAGAGCAGTACATGCAGGACATCACTTTCTTTTCTTTTCAGTATCTCAGCCACGTAAATTCAGTGAGCCATTCTTGTCGGAAATAATAGGGCTTTGGCTTTTTCGCTGCTGCAACAGCACCAGCTGACTCGTCCGTAGTCATTCGGGCTTCCATAGTCGAGCGCACTTTCGCGTTGTAGTTGCCTGTCATGTTTAAAAAGCGACGATCTAACTCGGAAAATGCTCTCAAAGTACGCTAAATAATATGTAAATAAAAACCAAGCACTTATAGCCACTGGATGATTACAGAGGTGAAAAGCAAGGACTTACATTTACTCACGTCACTGTAATGGAGTAGTTTTTTGTGTACTTGCACTTTTTAAAATCTAATTTGAGTGTTACATCAGTAGCCTATGTTTTAATTTAAGTATTATGCTTCGCTGCATTTTAAATGACTTCCGTGACCGAGTTAAAAAAAAAAGTTGGCCGAAATTTTAAAAAAGCAAACGGAATTGTATAAGCTTTAACTACCATGACACAATAATAATAGTATTACACTCTATGTCAACCTGGCAGCTAGCTCTGATGGAGACATATGAGCTCTAAGAACAAACTCACATTTATGGACGCACACTAAAAGAAATGTCCCCATGGTCCGAGAGAGGTGACGTCATGCTGTTATCCCTGTCTCTACAGGAACGCAGAGAGCGAGTTAGATCGTCACTTTTTAAACATGACAGCCTTTGTCATAGTGTGCAGTGTTGTGCAGACTGTAATGTGGCACTGAATATGTTGTAGACTCATAGAAAAAGAACAAGAAACATTGATAACCCAATGTTTGGGTATTTTCAAGGCAAGCCAAGGGTAACCAGTTGTCTCAGGTCAGCCCAAATCAAAATGTTACCTGGATGCTGACGTAATTTACTAATACCTGAGGAAAGCCGTGTGTTCTGTGAGTCTCAGTGGCTCACACAGGCAGACATGCAGTTTGTGTTATATTGTGTTTTGCTGACGTGAAATCGAGTCCAGCTTGACGCAAATTTTGTCTATCATATTTTCTTTACTTTCTTTGTGCTCACTTACAGAAGCATATTCGCTGCGGTAGATGTGGGCTGCGACTTTAAAATCGCCAGTAATATGGTGTGTTTGTGAATTTGTGACAAATCTGCTGACGGAGGCGCAGCACATCTGCAGCTGTTCAGTTAGGAAACCAGTTAGGGTGGAAGGCACATATAAAATGTGTTGTAATTCCTACACTGTTCACCTGATTTGGATGTAAATACCCTCAAATTAAAGCTCAGAGTCTGCACTTAAAGCACATCTTGATTGTTTCATTTCAAATCCATTGTGGTGTTGTACAGAGCTGGAATGCTGAAAATTGTGTCAATGTCCAAATATTTATGGACCTGACTGTATTTATAATGTCAGAGTAGGACTGTCAGTAGCCTTGGACCAAGACGTTCAATGCATGAACGTCTTGAAAACTAACCCCCTTTTTACTACAAGATATTGAACTAAGAACTAAAGAACTACATGATATTGCAACATAATAAAATCAGTATACAACATAATAAAAAAATTACCAGTATACAAAATATGTGACAGTACCTAACATTGTAGTATGATACAGCCATAACAAAACTAAATCTCTACATAACACCACAAAGTGCTCTACGTTAAACACAAATGTGTCAGGACCTGATAGTGATTTGACATCATAGGCAGATAAAATGTGTCATAATATTTTATCTTTAAATGTTTTTGTTCTTGTTATAAGACGCTGATAAAATACATGTCAATACAATACAACTTTCCAGGGGGATTCGGGTGTTTGGACGCATGTACGCGTTAATAGGCCTTTGAAAACATATGTGTTATGAAATGTAAATAACATGATGACCGATGAAAGCTTACCTTTGCCATTATGAGGTACTTCCCCCGCCGTGAGCGTAGCACCGCGTACCGGTAACCCAACCAGCAACAAAAAACTGGTAAGCATCCAGACTTTTGTATGCTTTTAGATCTGCAGCTGTGTATGGAGATACTCTGTTTACAACATAGTGGTACAGATCGTGTGGACTGAAGTCGGGCAGACTCGACGACTTGGTTAGATCCGTAAATACATGGGGAGGAAGAAGGTACGGGTCGGTATGTAACTCTGCTAACGCTAGTTCTACAAATATCGCTCTTTGTGAGTACCTACAAGGTGACCCACCTCAACCGACAACTGCACAACATCTTTTTGACTTGTAGTAGCCATTTATAAGGTCAAAACGGTGTTAAATGTTACAAAAGAAATGCTAATTTAAATCGAAATTGCTTCCATCTTTTGAATTTTCCCACTTGTCTGTTACGGTCCGTTTACTTCTGTCATCTGTCCAAGGCTATTCAAGAGAAGGCTGAGACACAGGGTCAAACATGGGGGGACTACACATGCGCAGTGTAACTTGAGCTGCGATGCTGGAGGGTGACAGCAGGGACGCTAGATAAAAAGTGCAGGATCCCCTCAGGTGATCAAGGAGCGCCCTTGATGCAGTCTGCTTGGACTTTTGGACGGCGGCTGCCTGAAGTTGGAAGTCGGAATTGCATCCCTGTCATTCTCACCCACAACGCAGGCCACCAGTGACAGTCCAATAATAAACTGTGAAAATGACATGCATGCACATATCCCAGAACCAACAAAATGGAGCCAGATCAAATAGCTCTTGTTTTACTGTGTGATGTTTCCAGCACAAAGCTCTTCCTCAGACTTTTAGTTCATTTGTTATTTGTGTGGTGATTGTTTGTGTGTGAAAACACAAAATAAATCATTTTTGTCCTGTTCCTTTGTTTTGTGTGTGTGACATCAAGACAATAATGAAACTGAGAATATTTGAATACTGGAATATGTCAAAATGTGTCAATAAGCTCTTTTTCCAAAATCATTTGAATTTGTTTTTATTCCTTAATAAAGTAAATAGGTAACTCTGGTAAAGAACTAGGGCTGCTGTCATTGGGTTTGATTCTGAGACCTCAGTGTATGAAACAAACTTCCCCCTTATTCCACGGTCTCACGCCATCTACTGAGCCTTTGAGGAAGTGCAGACCAGATTTTACTGCGCATGTGCAATCCCCCCATGTTTGACCCCGTGGCTCAGCCTTCTCTTGAATAGCCTTGCGTCCGTCATGGCGCCGTCACTTGATGATGTGACGTATGTGCAAAGGGTGAATAAGCCCTCCAGAAAGGTGGGGAAAGCCCTGTAAATCATATGTTCTCTAAAACGGTGGACAGACCTACACTTCGCCCATGACAAAATAAAGACAGAAACAAGAAGCCGATGGTCTGTTGATTTCCCCTACCTGTCGAGAAATGCTACTTTGTGGTTCTGCGCATGCACAGAGCCGGGAGATTGCACTCTGGCTTACGGTGACCAGACGTCCCCAATTTGGGTGGCCTGTCCCTGGTAAAACTCAAGACTCAACCAGTTATTACGGTAGTCAGTAAACGCATCGCCAGAGAAGACGTCGTATGACTTACAGACGTTATCAGGAAGCACGTCAACAACAGCATCAACAACAATCTAGAGGTGGCAAAAACGAGAGAAGAGGAGACCAGCGGCCGTGTTAAATGGTATGTTGTGTATGAACTTATTTATTTTGTGTGAGCTGGCAGTAGACTTGACTGTGTGTGTGTGTGTGTGTGTGTGTGTGTGTGTGTGTGTGTGTGTGTGTGTGTGTGTGTGTGAAGTGAGGTAAAGTAGGCTAAGTATGGCAGTGCGTCTGTTTAATCTGAACTGAAGACCTAATGTAACGTTATAAAAGTCATTATGTCACTGTCATTGGTGAAGCTGTAACGTTAGCGTGAGATTACCAGGTGATGACATTGTATGTGGCTCTGTTTTAAAAAAGGAGGAGGTGGAAGACTGCTTTGGTAGCATAGGATTTTCCTGGAGGCATCGGGACCTGAGACTGTGTTAAAATAATAAATAAATAAGTAAATGGTTAATAGCTGTGTGTGTTGACTGCTGTATTTTGTGTCGGGCTGGTACCAGACACTGCTGTGTGGCTGATCAATGAATTTAGTAGTTATAAACACAGACCATCTGATTACATGGTGCCCTATGTCACTGTTTTGTATGTCACTGTTGTCAGTGAAGGTGTAACTTATGTTAGATTACCATGAGATGACAATATTATCTCTATCTTTTGTGAGTGCACTTTATAAATGTAGGCTACTCTTTGATTTTAATAAAGTAGCATTTTGTTGATGTTGTTTAGCCCTGCTGATGCTGTTGCATGGGGGATACAGTTATTTTTAGTGTATGAAAAAATCATATCTGCAGTAGAAAGTTGCACTTTGGAAATCTGGTTTGGTACATAGTGATACATGGTCTGAAAGGTTTAGGAACCTCTGATGTACAGTGACACATTTCCAACAGAGGCAATTACACAGACCATATAAAAAAGAGCACAGTGACTAAATTATATAAGTATATTATATATATACCAAAACTGATGTTATTTCTTTAAGAAACTATTCACTTACTATTGGCTCTGTTCTTGCAGTTTTCTCATGTTCTCTTCTGCTCTTATTCTACCCAGGCTCCTGAGGCGGAGGCTTCGGAGGTGGATGAATGAGGGGATCACGGTGATGTCATCCCTTTTTTTGATTGGCACCTTCTGTGTCATAAATATCAGTTCAGTATTCAGTTATGAGTTGAAACCTTTGACCAAAAAAATCCATCCTAACTCAAGCTAATAAGATTAAGATATTTTTGACTTGCTAAGTGGGTGGATGGTTGATAATGTCACTCATTTGTTTGATTGCAACTTTTTTTGTAATAAAAGCTGGTCAAAATACATGGAAAAGTATTTGTCCCTGTTTTTTTATTTCATAATGATAATATTTAATGATTTTTCACCGCTGCACTGAATATGTCCCCGATTTTCATCTCAGAAATCTGGTCACCTTACTCTGGCTTTGCTTTTGAATTTAAATATTAAATAATTGGATGTACTGTGTCGTATTATCGGTAAGCACTTGACTTGCACATGTTAAGTCCATTGTCGAGCCTTTGGCAACATGTCCACGTTATCATGAACGTCTCAATATCCCTTTTCTTTGCGCTCCCCTCCGCCCCTCGCCCTCCTCGGTTAGCTAGCGGCTAATGGCCACTCAAGTTAGTAACAGCGGAGTATCTGACTCTAGTAACGGGTAACGTTGCACACAGCATGCTCATTTCACTTCGTCGGTTACAACGTGCACATGCTGCAAATCCTACTTACCGGCATTTGAAGACAAAAGAGTCCTGTAAGCTCGTCAGTTCTTCTCCTGCAGAGTTTGCGGCGTGTCGTGTCGTCAGTCGCAGTCAGAGCAGGGAGGGCACGTGAGGGCGTGTCGGGGCACGTCAAGGATGAGCAAGGTTAAAGGTCATCATGTAACTGATGGCACATGGACATAAGCCGTTTCTCAATATGCGTTCTTGTGCGGACTTGTGTTCTCGTGGACTCGTGACACGTCATCAGTCACAGCCCAAGTACTGTTCCAATTCAAAGTTCACATCTGGCCAAGTTCAGTCCAAATTCCCGGAAGTGTTCTCGCCACGCCCATTTCACCGGGGATGCATCGGAGCAGACTTGTGTGGACTTCAAACAGCCAGCTATCCCAGCATGCATTTCGCAACGATCATCGGAAAATGACAAGTGAGGGAAACGTCAGACCCGTGGTCGATGTTTTAATATAGAGCCCAGTTGTGACTGAGGTCCGCTGGATGACAGCTGTCAGCGCTCATAGATAATAAGCGTGTGTGTGAGCGCTCAGGCTGCCCCAGAGAGCAGCCTCTCTCAGGTAGTCCTTTTGAAATTCATGGCTGATATCTCTGTAGTGGTTAAATATGAAATGAAATTTGTTCGGGGGATGTCTAATGGGCAACATTAAGTCCCAGACAAGATATATTCTTGTATTATTAAATGTTGTAACATGTTATTGTTCTTTGCATTCTTTTGCTTATTTGTGTTTTTACCATTCAATCATGATTTTAAGAATTTATTGTAATTTATTTATTGTATTTAAAGATTAATTGTCTTTATTGTAGTATTTATTCAACAGCATTTTAAATATTGATCATCTGATATGAATTGTATACCCAATGTCTGAAGTGTGGCTGAATAAACCTTTCCTCTTCACATCTGACCTGTTTGATCCCATTTATATTGGTGAGGATGGACTAAATGAGAAACTGCTGTCAGTGTAATCCAGTACAGTTCAACAGCACCTCAATCTACAACTCAACACTTCAATAAAATGTCAGACTTAATACAATATTAAACTGCTGTTGTTTTTTCTAGGTGAACCAAGTAAACTGTCAAGTCTCCATTAAAAATAGACAGAAAGCATAATGATGAGACAAATGCAGTGATGGACAGTAACTAAGTATATTTACAAGAAGCTACTGTACTTAAGTACAAATTTGATGTACTTTGGGTATTTCCTTTTACTTAGAGGGAAATACTGTACATTCTACTCAAGCTACATTTATTTGATAGCTATAGTTACTGTTCAGATAGTTTGTTTTATATGTAGTTGTTTCATATTTACAAGTTGCTGTGTGTTGTTATAGATCAGACTAGTGCACCAGTGAATGCTGTTAAAATTAGTTCTACCATGACAACATTTAAATGCTGTTTACATGTAGCCTACGTTGATCAATTAATACTCAATACATATTCATGTATATGATGATCACAACACTTGAAATTGGGTCACTCTGCATCACGAGTACTTTGAATTTTTAATTTTAAGCAGTCCTACATTTTGCTGACAATATTTTTGACTCAAGTCAGATTTGGTATGCAGCACTTTTACTTGTGACTGAGTTTTTGTTCTTTGTTGTGATATTCCTGGGTACTTTGTCCACAACTGGACAAACATATCGAACAGACATGCAAGCATCGCACGTCTCATCCTCATCCTCATCCTCCGCTGTCTTTCTGGGATCTGCCTCCTCAGCTGGGCAGCCTCCTCCTCAGTCCTGCTGCAATAACTGCGCCAAGATGCGTTCTCCGATCCGTTATTGATTTTTGATTTCCATCTCACCAATGCTCACAATCACAATAACCACCAACTCTCCACAAACTTTTCCCCCTGCACTTGACTTTTGATTATAATCAGAAGCCAGCTGCGGGGAAAAGGTTTCAAAAGACATTTTATGAAAATGTTTTGGCTATTTATATGTTTTTGTATGTCAGTTATATATGTTGGAACTTTAAAAACATATACATATTGATTTCTTACAGTGTCTATGTAAAGACGCAGGGCTGGGCTGTGTTTATATTGTTTTATTCTAAATGCATGTATACAACACAGTACAACAGCCAAGGGGAGCGGAGGTGGTGACATCATCAAGTTCACTGCTGTTCCAAAAGCACAAATGACTGTACTCCCGTCCTCCCGTTCTTGGGAAGTCCGGACTCTCGCGTGGACTTGCCAAGTCCACAAGTCCGAACTGCTGAACTTGAGTATTGAGAACCGGCTACATATACATAGATGCCACATTAACTGCCGCTGCCTATTGGAGCCAAGATTGGAGCCAACGTCCCAGCCGGCCGCCATCTTGGATGGGTCGCCTCCACAGTGCATTCACTTCTATTGAGGAAGTGCACAAGTAAAATAGAGTAACTCACTGAATTTTCAACTGATTTTCATGCGGTTTGGTTTGTTACAAACGGCACACATGTAGTTATGATAAAGGATGTTTTTGTACATTAAACATGCGGGATTTCATGCTTTAATACTTTCTGCAGATAGCAACAGCATGTTATTTAGGTCACAACACAGTTCTTTTATTCACCTCAACCCCAGAGTGGGATATATATATATATATATATATATATATATATATATATATATATATATATATATATGTATAGAGAGAGAGAGAGATGTATATACTGTATAAACACAATATACACAATACAAAACATTGTATAGCATATTATGTATAGCACACCTTGGTGCACATATTCACTTTTCCACCAGCTGTGCTGCTCATCCTGCTTCTGTATCTTTTTTCAAATTATCTTGACCACAGTCCCATTTTCATAGTTATAATACCAATACCAAAATTAATTTCAGTGTTAATGTAAATATTGAAAATGTTTTTGTTTTTTTTTACTACTTTTGAGGGATCACAGCAGTCAGTGTAATAAGAATAAGAAGAACTTTATTAATCCCCAAAGGAAATTTCAAAGAAGTCTGTAAGATCATCTATTTAACAAAGAATTATGAAGTCTGATGGCTGTGGGTATAATAGAGTGAGTGTGAGAACAATCAAGCATTTTCTTTATTAAAAATATATTAATAAATTAATATATTAATAATATATTAGTATTAATATGCTATACTATGTTTTGTATTGGTATATTGTGTTTATACAGTATGTTTACACAGTATACTGTATGTGTACTGTATATATGTGTATATATAAATATATATATATATATCCCACTCTGGGGTTGAGGTGAATAAAAGAACTGTGTTGTGACCTAAATAACATGCTGTTGCTATCTGCAGAAAGCATTAAAGCATGAAATCCCGCATTTTTGATGTACGAAAGCATCCTGTATCATAACTACATGTGTGCCGTTTGTAACAAACCAAACCGCATGAAAATCAGTTGAAAATTCAGTGAGTTACTCTATTTTACTTGTGCACTTCCTCAATAGAAGTGAATGCACTGTGGAGGCGAAGCGAGACCCATCCAAGATGGCGGCCGGCTGGGACGCGCTCAGGCAGTCAATGCGGCATCTATGTATATATGTCTATGTGATGGCAGCCAGGTCATTTTATTCAAATAGATTATTATTAATTATAATTAATTGTTAAATGTTATTGTTAAAGGGCACAGGCAGGCCTACACACGCACCGAAAAAAAAAAACTTAAAACTTAAAAATGCTTTGACAAAAGGGCACTTGCCCATCCAGGGGCAATGGGGCAGGTGCTCGAGCACCCTCCCCAAATGTACAATGTCCTCTCCTCAATACTGAAAAAAACATCCACAAATTGGAAAATTTAAGTGCCACAAGGGGGCAACATTTACCTTGACATTTATCATGACACAGGAAACGTTGCAGGATCATTCATTGCACTTTTCAAAAGATAAAATGTACTGGCAATTGGTGGATATTTCTTTTACTTTGAACAGCATGGTAATGTATCTAACAAGAAAAATTTCTATGTGTTAAACGAGAAAAACTTATATTGTAAGACATATTGTAAGACATCTTTTTTTATGGGCTTTTTGCCTTTATTGACAGGACAGAGTGAAATGGGGAAACAGAGAGACAGTGGGGACTGACATGCAGCAAAGGGCTGTGAGCCGGATTTGAAACCGAGGCCGCTGCAGCGAGGCAATGCCTCTGTGAGGTGAGCCAGGTAACAATAGCTATAAGGTGCAACAGCATCTTCCAGCACTGCAATGTGTGGTGAGGCAGGAGAAAGCACCAGGCAAGAAGAACGTGAGGGAGAAGAGGCCACCTGTAAGAAGAACAGCAAGCATCTACTGACTGGAGCCTTCAAGGTAAAATGAGAATTTAATAAAGAAGGGAATTGAAGGGAAGGGAACCTGAATCCAGCTCTTTCACAAGCAGTGCGTCTCATCAAACTCCCTCATTCTGAAAATCAATGCAGAGTTGAAGTTCGCTAAGGTAACTTTAAACAGCATGATGATTAACGCTAGCAACATACCCAGATAGCACACATACATCTGGCCGACGTCGGCCTGAGGACGACACATCGGCCCTGAATTTATAGAGTCTGACAAGTGTCGGCCGCATGGGCGGATATCTTTAAATTTAATACTCTTTTGTCCCAGCTCTTCAAACGTCTCTGTTACGTCAGCTTTGGGTCGGCCCAGTGCCGTAGAATGTCTGCCACATACAGAAGTCGGCACAGAGGCAGAGTTTCATCTCTGCGGTGTTTGTTTGGAACTGAGCTCGCAGGACACAGCATCTCATCGCAGTTAGTTTCAGGTAAGCTAACTGGAATAAATTGGCAGAAAATAGCTATGCTGTTTCTTCTGTGACTGTTAAAAGAGGTTCCTGGTGAGTGGCGACTGGGTGTATAGCACAGGTCCCCACCAGCTAACATTATCTTTCGTTAGCTGATAGCTAGTTTAGCTAGTTTAGCTGATGTTAGCTAACAGGCTACAGCTGTGGTGTTTTCATTTTATTTTCCCTAGTTGACGTTATGTGCTCATCTGGTTATCGTGAGCACTCATTTTGGGTTAAAGTGGAAGTGCCCAGAGCTGCCACCCATGGTCTCGCGGCCCCCAGGCCTGACCTCCGGGGCCCTGGACGTGTGCTCAAGTGTCTGGGAGAGGAGCGCGGAGGTAAGGTGGGGCGGGCCGACACTGTGCAACCCAGAACGGGTGCTCAAAGACAGCTGAAATGCTAAAAAAAAACATACAGTGGTGAAGTTGGGTTTGTTTCTTAAAGTTATGTGCTCATCATCTTTTCTGTGTCTTGCAGGCTGTCAGGAGAAGCGGACTGGCCATCAAATATTGTTTGTGGAAATTTGAAAATAAAGTTTATCAAATTGACTTTTGTATTGTGCACACTTAAACACGAAATAGGGTAACAGTCAGCTATTTTTGAATGTTAGAATTGATTTCTCACCTGAATGGTGAAATATTTGTAGTTTGAAAGATCAGACCTAAATGAATAAAGGTCGTAGTTAACGAAGCATATGAATATTAATGAAGAAGCGCCCACTGAGCGCAGCTTCTTTTATTGATCGTTTGAACGTTGCATGGTGGTCATTTTCAATTAAAGGCCGACGTCTCAGCAACGTCTTGGCAATGAGCAAACGCTCTCCCTGCTACGTCTTAACAATCTAAACCTGATACATCGGGCCGACTTTGGCCAGATGTATATGTGCTATCTGGGAATTGTCTTTTCACCAGCATGTTCACAATAATGCAACTTTTGGAGCAGTCCATTATCTCAGAAGGGGTGTTTTCATTAAAAGTAACAGGGTTTATGTGCGTGTAATTGCCATTGGCCATGGCAATCCGTCAGAACAGCAAGATCATAGGTATCCATTCCGCCAATTCAGAGCATAAAATTAATCTATATGCCGACGACATTTTACTTTACCTACAAGAACCGAAATCGTCTTTACATGAAGTATTTAATCTCATAACAAATTTTTCTAAACTCTCGGACTACTCCATCAACTGGTCCAAATCGACAATACTGCCAATAACGGAGAACTCTTGGAATCCTGCAGACCAAAAATTTTCTCTCCCTGTGGGCAACATAAGATATCTTGGCATAAATATTTCATCTAAACTATCAGACTTGGTCCACCTGAACTTTAGCCCGCTGCTAGATAAGATCTGTGGTGACCTGAAGCACAGGAATAATCTTCCCATCTCCCTCCTGGGTCGAATAGCCACAGTTAAAATGAAAATTCTACCCCAAATTAACTATTTTTTTTCCATGATTCCATTCACTCCCACATCGAAATGGTTCCTGTCATTAGATTCTGCAATTATAAAATTTTACTCAAAGAACAAAACAGCAAAAATTAGCCTAAGCACCCTTCAGAAAAACAAACTGGAAGGGGGTTTGGACGCTCCTAACTTTAAACATTACTATTTGGCTAACCAGCTACAATACCTATTGAAATGGTTATATCCTAACGAAGACTACAACTCCTGGCTCGAACTAGAACAGGTGGACTGCAACAATATAAAACTTTCTGACCTCCCGTTTATCACCACTACACTCAAGCGTCATAACTGTTTTAAGAACCCAATGATTGCTTCCACCTTGTCAGCCTGGTGGAAAACACTAGAAATCACAAGCTCTCAGATAGAACCTTGCTTGCTCTCTCCAATCTGGCACAACCCGGACTTTGAAATCAACAAAAGACCTCTCCATTTTAGCACATGGGAGTTGAAGGGAGTAACTCATCTCCATCACCTTTTCCAAGACAATACACTTATGACATACACAAACTTATTTCAAACTTTTGAAATAAGAAATGGAAACTTTCTACAATATTTACAACTGATAAAAACAATCAAGAAGAGAATTCCAGCGCCTCAGGACACTTTGCAGCCACCAGAATTTGCCAAACATATTACAAAGCTTTCTCCGAGTAATAAGAAGAACCTTTCCAAGATTTATAAATTACTGTCAAAGACCAGCTCTATACATTTACCAAATTTAAAATGGGAAAAGGAGCTGGGTGCTTCACCCGACCCTGACTCCTGGACTCAGATATGCAAAAATACATTTAAGATGACAAGACACACTAATATACAGCTTATCCAATTTAAAGTACTCCACAGAACACACATCACCCAACAAAAGATGAATAGAATGGGCTTTAGTCAATCTGACACATGCACTCAGTGTACTCAGAACACTGCAGACACCTACTTTCATGCGCTCTGGTTATGTTCACCCGTCCAGCACTTCTGGTCAACAGTCACTCAAAAACTCTCCTCCATTTTGGACTGCAGGATCCCATTATCTCCCAACCTGTGCTTAATTGGTGACCTGATGACAATTGACCTCCCAAACAGCCACTGCAACTCTCTTCTTGTAGCTCTCGCCATCGCCAAGAAAACAATCCTAGTCAATTGGAAAGATAGACAGACCCTCAACATCAACCATTGGCTGAATCTCCTTGTAGAACATATTTCGGCGGTCCGCGTCGGGCAGTGGGTGGGTGGGCCCTCCTGTCCCGCCTGTCTGGGGTGTGTCTCTGGCTCTCTGGGGGGGCCGGCCATTGCCGCCCCGGGTCCTGGGGCCTGCGGGGTGTCCTGCCGCCTCTGTGGCTCCCTGGTCGTGGGGTCTGGGCGCTCCTGTGGTCTTGGGGTGGCGGCCTGCCCCCCTTCCCCCGCAGGGCTGGCCCTGGACCCTGGTGTTGGTTTTCATAAACACATTGGGAGGGTTCAAATACACGCATGCATGTTCGTTACTTCAGCCCCGTGACGCATCACAAAGAACCGATGGGATCACTTAAAAGGGGCCCACTTGCTTCTCAAACCTTCCACACTGCGCTCTCTTTTCTCTACAGGCGGGCTTTCCCCCTCCACCAAGACTCTCACATTTTTGGTGTTCAGTATAGACTTCTCTTTTGTCTCTGTTTCTCAGTACAGTATAGTAGACATGTATATGTTTATTTCTGATAATCTGCATGGAGCACAACTACCTCAAGGCCACAATACATCAGCTACACTGCCTGTTTCCCTTTTTTTTGTTTGTTTGTTTGTTTGTTTTCCCTCCTTCTCCTCCGCATGCACTGTCACTATGTAACTCAGGACTTGCACCTGCCCCCTCCCCCTTGCTTGTTCCTTACTCTCCCCTGAACACACCTTGGTGTATCACGGCCCTCTCTGGCTCATATTAGGAAGCTTTTCCAATAAAGGCTGATAGGCTAGTCTCCAGGGAGGGTGGGTAACGGTCACAACCACGCATTATGGGTATAAAATACTCGACTGCAAGATTAACAGTGCATCAGTCTTCACAAGAAGCTTGCACCCTTTTGTGGCGCTAAGCTATGAAGACCAATGCAGACAAGTAGGAAGAAGAAAAAAAAAAAAAAAGTAACAGGGTTGACGACTACCTGGCGACCCAGCTAAGTTTTTTTTTACATCTTACATGTATTAAGAATAAAACTCATCCATGAATAATGAAAGGACACTTGAGACTTTATATATAAGTTTATGTTTTTATGATAGTTTGACTTTTTGGGCCTTAAAGGGCCAGTGTGTAATATTTGGCATGGTTTATAATCAAATCTGAATCTGAATCTGAATATTCTACCCATTAATATGTTTATATAAGTGTATAATCGCTATAAAATAAAATTTGTTTGGTTTTCGTAGTCTTATAATTATGCTTTTATATATATATATATAACAAGGGCCTTGCTTTAGAGAGGTCGCCATCTTGCGCTGCCACGTATGTACGGCAGACCGAGCGGACAATCCAGCCAGCCAGAGAACGCGTTTTGCGTGTATAAATAAACGAAGACAGCGGGAGGAAGGAAGAAGGAGGAGGAAACAGCAGAGAGTGTTAGTAGTTCGTTGATAGAGAGTAGTGAAAAGTTTTTTTTTGTTATAAAGTTTGCGAGTGGACCACACTTACCACGCAACAGGAGAGAATGAACCCGAACCATCATCTGCGAGGAAAAGAAGACGCAACTTCACTCCTTGTGATGCACTCTCTGCGGCGCTTTTCCTCCTAATGATATATCTCCCCAACGATGGTAGCACCGAATCCCATTCTGTGCAGCAAAATGGGAGCGGAGGATTCAGCCTCTCTCCTCGCCCGTTCAGCATCCAAGTTCCTCATCTGTATGCTCCGGCTCAAACAGGTATGGCTCTGGGTCTGTGTCCGCTACAAGAAACTCTTACAAATCACGTTCAAAGTCGTCCATTGCAGCTGCTATATTCCAGAGATATTGCTAGGCTAAATAAACAGCTGAGCTCTGTTTACAGGCTACGCTGGCAGTCAGTGTGCGCGCTGGAGATTGGTGGAGCAGAGAGGGGAGGGGGGGTCCCTGCTAGGTACTGTAAACGAGTATGTGTGTGTGAACTGTGTGTGTTACGCTAGAAGAGTCAGAGTTTGGGACGGAGTCTTTTACCCTCTGGAGTGTTACCGGAGTTTTTAGAGTGCTCAAATAAATGGGCCTTTTTCCTGAACGCTATTCTGGTCTCCTGCTCGTGAGGGATTCATTACAATATCGTAACATGGTTTAGATTTCTAAATAAATATTCACCTCGTCCTAGATAGACCTACTCCGGAAAAAAAAAACTCGTGTCTGCGCAAGGCTTTTTGTCCCTACAAGGCCACCGTCATTTACCCGACGGGAGGGGTGAGCGAGTGAGCCCTGCAATCTAGAATTTGACCACTGATGTCACTGTTTTCAACCCATTTTACACACTGGCCCTTTAAGGGCACATTGGAAAACACCAACAACAGCTTTACCGATGAAGTAGGCTTCGTATGTGGTGTTCTTTTTCCTGAAGTAAGCATGACTGTGTAATGCATTTGTATGTGGTTATTGATTTTCAAAGCTTCCCCTCTCATTTATAAATAAATGATATATATATATATATATATATATATATGTCAGATCCATAAATATTTGGACATTGAAACAATTTTCAGCATTCCAGCTCTGTACAACACCACAATGGATTTGAAATGAAACAATCAAGATGTGCTTTAAGTGCAGACTCTGAGCTTTAATTTGAGGGTATTTACATCCAAATCAGGTGAACGGTGTAGGAATTACAACACATTTTATATGTGCCTTCCACCTTTTTAAGGGACCAAAAGTAATTGGACAATTGGCTACTCAGCTGTTCCATGGCCAAGTGTCTGTTATTCCCTCGTTATTTCACTTACAAGGAGCAGATAAAAGGCCTAGAGTTCATTTCAAGTGTGGTATATTCATTTGGAATCTGGTGAGGTCATCTCTCAATATGAAGTCCAAAGAGCTGTCACTATCAGTGAAGCAAGCCATCATTAGGCTGAAAAATCAAAACAAACCCATCAGAGAGATAGCAAAAACATTAGGTGTGGCCAAATCAACTGTTTGGTACATTCTTAAAAAGAGAGAACGCACTGGTGAGCTCAGCAACACCAAAAGACCTGGAAGACCACTGAAAATAAGTGTGGTGGATGACAGACGAATCCTTTCCCTTGTCAAGAAAAACCCCTTCACAACAGTTGGCCAGATCCAGAAAACTCTCCAGGAGGTGGGTGTGTCTGTGTCCGAGTCAACAATTAGCAAGCATTAGCAATAATGATGAGGTTTTTAGCTTGGAGCTGGAGCGAGGAGAAAGAGGACTTGGTCTTGCTCTAGTTGACACAAGGGTGAGTGAAAGAGATGTATAAGCTTGGTTATCTGTTCTGCTGTTATTGAAGACACAACTGAGCACACCACGACCCCTCAACTCCCTCATGGACTTTCCTCTTTTGTTAAACTGTCATCCTGTGACAGTCCAGGGCTTATGGGAAGTGGTGCTCGTTTAAGGCTGCTATAAACAGAAGAAGAAATCAAAAAGATTCTCTGCAATGTCCTCATTAGTGATTTTTGTTGGGTAAGGACATTTTGACCTCATCTTCCAGGACACTTCCTTGAGCGTGAAAGGCATCTTTATCCATGCAGTGGTCTCAGACTCTCCTACAGCTCGGTATAAGAAGCTGGTACCAGGAGAAAGGATCCTGGCTGTTAATGGGGTCAGTCTCCTTGAACTGGACTACCAGAGGAAAGAATGATTCAAATCTGAGCCAACTCATATTTACCTAGAAGGGCACTCTGAGGGTGCAGGCCTCGGCCAAGACCAAAGGTACCGACAGGAGCAAACACACTACAGAGGCCCAAAACATTTCCATTAGAACTGTGCTGCAGCATTAGTAGCAATGCCAATTCAAAACAAATTTTCCAAATCCAAAATAAATCCAACAATGGAAGTTTGCTGCAAATGAGAAAACATGCTGTAGAAAGCCCAAACTATTTGTTTTAGCCTTCTACTACATGACTGCAACAGAAAAACGCTGCATATTCAGTAAAAACAATGGAAGTTCTCTAGGCCTCTAGGGGGAGCTGTTGCTCTTATAATTTTAAGACTAAGGCCAAATGTAAACCAGGGCTGAATCCAAACGTCCCTTTTACCTCTGTGTCTCTTTTTTGTCTCTGGTAGCGGGAAGGAGTTGATCCAGTCATCAGGTGACGGACCGAGGTTACTGGTGGCCAGATCTGAATGGATGGCTAAGACTATACAGACTGCTGATGGCTTCTTTTCTTTTTGCATCATGAGCGCACAAGAGCTTGTTCAACATTCAAGTTCCAGACATGGACCTTAATGGAAGGATATGGGTGTTGTAAAGAAAGAAATGCACTATAAAATGAGCTGTGTCCTGGCTGAACAGCGTACCAGGTTCTAGCTGCTCAATGTATCTTTGCAGCTTTTACATTGTAATAGCGTGACAGTAATTAGTGATGTGTATATTTTAGGCTTTGTTCCGATAAATACAGCATTTTGATTCCAAACTGACAAGAGTTTGCCTTGAATATTCTAAACTTTTTTGGTACTGTATGGTTGGATTGAAACATCACTGCAGCCAGTTGTTTTCCAGACACTACATTAGTCCACACCTAATTTCAAGCAGTATATTTAAGAATGCTTCCATACAGTCTCCCTAAACGCCACCACTGCAAGAGCTGCAGAGGTAAAAGAGCACTTATGATATTCTGGAAGCTTCAGTGAGGAAACGTTAGAAGTCTAACCCCATGTAGTTAGTCTGCTCTTGATTTGATGTGTGATGGTTGTTACATGTTGATGATAAGTGCCAGTCTGAATGATAAATGAAACACAAAAACATGTCACATTTTTTGTGTTTCTTCATTAACCAGATGGTTTCTTAACAAATCTCTTATTTTACATGTTGGCTAGTCACGGAAAGCAAGATGTTTATTTCAGCACCAGGGACATCTCCATATTTACTAAAGCAGGCTACTTTTAGAGGCAGCTCTGAAACGGTTTCTTCCAGTCAAACAGTTTGAGAGGTGACCACAGATGCCTTGTGTAGGTTTTCTCTGATTAAGGAATATTGTATTTCATCAAATACCATGCCAAACACTGCTAAAAACACATGAAACTGCAAACTTACTACTTATAGTTTAAATATTGATAAACTTTTAAAAGGCAAGTCCGTTATTATTTATCAATTCATTTATTTTAAGATTTTCACTCTGTAGCATCCCAGTAGTGTTCCTGATGTATTCAAATTCGAACATTCAAATTTGGGTTAAAGTATGTTTTAGTGTCAGTATGCTTTTTCTCAAGCCCTTCTAAAATCACTTTCCCACATGACCTGAAGCAGGTTTCTGCATGATGATGTTGCTACACATAAACCCTCTGGCCTGCATAACATGCCTCTTTGTGACTGAGCTGAGTCGTCTTTGAGAATTGTGTGTTATCGATGTTCCACATTCTTCTTCCTTTCTTGCATTTCAAACAGCACTTAGAAAACATTTGAACATCCACAACTCCCTCCCTCCAAAGTCCCATCCCCCTCCTCCTGCAACTCCACCTCCTTCCAAAACATGTACTTATCACATCTTTAACGTGTCATTTCCTACATGGGTCAAGACAAAAACAATCACTCACACAGAGCTCATTAGTACAGCTTCCTTGGAGCACTTCACCATTTTGTTCTGAGACAGCAACATGAAGAGACGCTTCAGTGCAGCAGAGACTCTTGAGCCTGTACTCCCCCAAATAAGGCTAACCTCAAAGTCTCAAGTAAGTCCCAAGTCATTTTTCTTGGGCAAGTCCAAGCCAAGTCACCTTATTATTGTAATTTTACCTGCAGAATCTGATCTTAGCTATATATACACACCTCATTAACTCAGCTGTTAACCCAAATCAACTTCATATGCTGTTTTTAAACTAAAAGTTGCTTCATTTTAAAATCCTATTTATTTCATGTACTGTTTAAACATATTTATTCCATTTTAAATTATATTTACTTACTTTGCTAAGTTTTAAACCCATATTTTTGTCATGATCTGTTTTTAAGCAATATCTACTTTGTTTACGCGTGTTTTAGCATGTAATAATTACTCAATTTAAAACCATGACTTCATTTAGTCCATCTCAAACAGTATTCACTCAACTTTACAACCTAAGTTACTCGGGTTACTCAGTTTCAACCAAATTTTAGGTGCAATGTTTACTTTGCAGGGACGACCCCCATGTGCACACACACCACACTTACACACTTTCTGGGGTTAATGTTAGCTGTTACGCGCCGTGAGGCAAAAAGCGAGGCCAGGACCCAGTATGCAGAGAACAAGAGCACAAGTTTATTTAAACACAAAAGTATCAACACAAAGAAAACAGAAAATCACCACAAGGGGAAAAAAGGCTATGGAGGCTAGATGAGAAAAAAAAAAAACCAAAACAAAAATTAAAGCTCAAGAAAAATTTAACAACTAGAAAAACACAAAATCACCTTTATGGGAAAAGTAACAAGGGAAAAACAAAGTATCAACTTAAAGTCACCTTAAACAGAGAGATACTTGAGGGAACAAAGTAACAACAGAAAATCACCTACTCAGGGAGATACTCGTGATGAGAGAACAAAAGGATCACAGGCAAAAACTCGAGACCGAATGCGTGGCAGGAGCAGAGGGCAGAAGCGTGGCGAGACACAGTACAAGACAAAGGAATCTTCTGGCAACGAACCAGGGGTGAAGCCGGCTTAAAAAGCTACATGCTAATCAGCCTGATGAGGCTCAGGTGTGGTGAATGAGGCTCAGCCAACGAGTTCAGCCCCGCCCCCTGCCATGATCCAGCTCTGCAGAGGGAGAGTGAGAGGAGAGCAGAGGGGGGGGGGGGGGGGGGGGGGACAGTCAAGTCCCGAGTCTTTAACCTCCAAGTCCGAGTCAAGTCTCAAGTCTTCAAACCAGTGACTTGAGTGGACTCGAGTCCAAGTCACAATGACTCGAGTCCCCATCTCTGGTGACTGGTGATTTACAATGGTCCCCCCAATGTTAAATAGGTGATTACGGCCCTGCATCACAGCGCAGCCGCTCAGAGGTTCAGTCGCATCAAACGGCAAAAATATGTTGACGCTGAAACCTGCGTTTCACTCATCCATCTCAGAAAGTGTCTCTGGGTCAGACTGTGGACCAGAGTCAGGTGCTGGCTCAGCTGGTACAGCCTCTCCTCTGTAGTGATGTCAACCGTGTTGGTGGCCACGACAAAGTGGCGGAGGTCTCCATCAAGAGTGAAGCCACCATCCTCCTCCAGGCACCGAGCCGCTTCTCCTCAGACAGAGAACAACAGACCAGGCACCAGGATCAAATTCTTGCAGTGGTGGCAGCACAACGCTCACACACTGACGGTCTTCATGGCTCTCTGATCTCCTCCACAGTGTCACTAGTCGTGCGTAAAAGCGCAGTGCGCCTTTATTGGAAAGTGCTGAAAGAGGGAGGGAGCGCCCAGCGGAACCCAACACTCATATTTTTATTTCTATTTAAGTTTTTCCCCCCAACATGGCTGTTTTCACTCAGTTGCATTTATCTTTTTTTGTTTACCATGTTCAGAGACAGAGTCTATGCGCCACATAACCAGTGTGATATAAGTTTCAGACGATGACAGTCTCGAGCTGACTAGAAAGCGTTTAATGAATACACCTTCATTAATTCACATGATGATATCCTCATCAAGAAGAACCAAAAGCCGGCTGAGTAAACCGATTGTCAATAAGGCTGCTGATTGAGAAAAACTGTCCACGTGAATGCAGAAAACAAGCGGAAAACAAAACACACACATAAAGAAAAAAAGCCGCAGCGTGTTTAATAAATAAATTGCCGGTTTAATAAATGGCCACAAACTAACAGGTGGTATTGTTCCTGCAGTGGAGGACTGTCTGATGATGACGTAATGAGAGCTGTGAGGTCAGACGTGTTGTTAGGGACCTGATGGTTCCATGGTTGCTATGTGGTCTCTAAGTGCATCTTTTCACACGTTTAAACATTTCAGTCAGAACGAACTTTCTATCGGAGAGACAAGCAGCAACTCAACTTTCACTCGACGATTTTTCTGGAAAACAGACTACAAACTGAGACCTTTTGCTCCTGGACCTCTTCTTAAGACCTGCTGTCACTGACAAACGGACTCATTCAAGGTAGACGGGACATTTTGACACTTTTTAAAGCCCATGTTGTTTTCTGTGTATCTTACCGTTGAGACTTGACAAAAAATGCACTGATGAAGGTCAAATATGAGCAATATTGGCAATATTTTGCCCACATCACTACTATGTTAGTGTACATGAATCAAATTGGACTGATGTTTGACTGTTACCAAGTTTGAATAGGTAAATCTAAAGCTACTGTCTTTGGTTTACCAACTGTGTGTTTTATCTGTCCAACAAACAGCTCAGCATCAACATGCTAATAAAAATATAGCCCAGCTTATATATTTTTAACCATCAGTGCTGCAAGCAGTGACACAAGCACTGAGGCCTTATCATTTAAATATGCTCATGATTCAACAATCTTCTTAATATTTAGGATATTGTTCATTTATGAGTGTTTTACACAAAGCCTCATTTAAATATTATGATGTCATCATACTGTGAGAGCAACAGAGAGGTGTGAATCAACTGCACACAGAGATTTTTCTGATGTGGTGCTGGCTTTTTCTCATTCAGCAAGAGAGCTTCAAATTGGCATATTGAATATCTGGAAAAAATGTCCCTCTGTAAAAGACAGCTATGTCTACTGTATGCATGGGCAGATTATGAGACAATGGGCCCCTGGGCACAGATATGCAAAAGGCCCCACCACCTCTCCTACACAGGGTCAGACACACAGAGTCTGTGCTGGTTGTGCCTCTTTTTTGTTGTTTGCATCTCTCTGAGGTCATCTTGTGTCTCTCTGAGGTGGATTTGTGTCTTCTGTGGTTGTTTTGTGACTGAAGACCTGTAATGTTAATGGTTCAAGTGAACAAAATAATCATAAATATTAAAAACAATAATAGGACATAACTATAAAGATGACAGTGACAGAGAAATGTGTAGCTGAATATGATATGTTAGAATCTACAATGCATGCAGTCATTACTTGCTGCAAAATAACAACAGCAGGTCTCTCAAGGATGACCTCCATCACTGGTGAGCTCAGTGAACAGCACTTTGTTTTATCTATATGGTTGTAAAAACAAGGAGCAAATCACCGCACTCATGACCTGAGTATGCCAAGGTGCCAGAAAACCATGTGTAAACTTGTGTAAAAATAGGATCTGCACACTTGGATCAATGCAAGTATCTTTAATAAACCAACCAAGCTTTCGGTCAGAGGACCTTCATCAGGGTGACAATCAGCACATGAGTTCAATGAACAGTCTTATGTGATTCATCAAGGCAATCAGTTGCACCTGTGCTGCACTACTTCTGCTCAGGTGGGAGATGTAGTTCAAAAGCAGAGTGTGTAGTCCTCTCTGCACAGCAATAGATTTCAAGCAAAGGAAACATTATAGAAACACTCTGCAAGAACCATATGCAGACACAAACAACCAGACAATAGAGAAAAATATATATATATACAAAACATAACAAGTAGGAGATTGACTAAATACATGCCACTAAATAAAGGGTGTGGACATTGTATAAACATCAGGAAAACCGTCATAAAATGCAGTGCCTAACATAGATATACATAGAAAGGCTAGATAGCTTACCTACGCTGTGAGCCAATGGGGACTGACGTCGTCACACGGCGGCCATCTTGCCTCGGGGCTGCTGGCCCACTGATAACATTAATGTCTATGGTGCATGTACTGTTTCAATGACCATATCCTGCTCAAATTTCAACTGATTTTCAAACGGATTGGTTTGTTATAAACGCCAGAGATGTAGTTATGTTTCTGCATATTTACGGATAATTATAACCATGGACTTTCATATTAAATTAAAAAAGTAGAGAGTAGAGCAATACCTGCCATAGCTGCACGCATACACACACAGTTAAAATTAAATTGTCAGTGTTTTGTTTTTCTTTAAATTTGCTTTAACATAAAAATAATTATACCACAAATGTAAAAAATTCCACGGCCTGTTGGAAATTATGTTTGTGTTATTTTAGGGTCACATAACAACTCATGTGTATAGTTTTAAAGATCAAGGGGATGGTTTGTTCATCTTACCCGTTCTGCTACATATATTTTAATATAAAAATTAAAATAAACACATTCAGTAACATGACATAAAGGTTCTTTTATTAACCAGATGTGCACAATTACAAAACAATTCAACATTCACTCCAAACCAACACCCACACTAAACCATGCGAAATTCACTCCAAATCAACAGTCACTCAACCTTAAAAACATGAGAAGATACCGAGATATGAATTATTGACAACATTTTAAACACCCTTCTTACCTTTAACATTAATGGTAAAGACAAAAATACAGAGCTAAATTATGATATTGTTGGGGTAATTCATGTAGCCTATGCTTGAATGCCATTATTTAAACTTAAATAAGTCAATGACAGTAACATGTTAAAAAAAATGTGAAAAAGAAATATTCAATGATTATTATGTAAACAAATGGTAGAAGCATTTCTAAAACGTCAGGGTGAAAATAACTTGTATTGTACAAGTACAAATGTAACTATGTTAGTGACAATTATCCTAAATATGTCCCTCAAGTCATTTCTTACGAGTGAAAGGTGATTCCACGGGCTCTTGTGTGGACAGAACGTTCATTTGCGCATCCATGTGCCGCACTAAAGTCTGGCATCTTGAACTGTGTTGAGTATTTCTGTAAACACAAAGCCAGGCATTTACTGTATCACAATGAATCTAAATTAAGGATATATTTTACTAATGAAACAGCTTGGAAATCATATTATGTATGTTAAAACAAAGGAGTAATTCTGCCTTTCCCACCTGTAAAGAATTATGTCTAGGCTACTTTGTAATAGTCCCAGTTGCCCACTATGTCACATTCACAACCTCTTGTTTCTTTGCTAGCTAATAAACACAACTACATCAACACAAATCACCATTTAGACAAAATATGTGGTTGTCACAAAATTATTATTGGTCTCACGAAAACCTATATAATAATTGAAACTCCCAGATTGCAGCCTTGCAAATGGCTGTGACAGACACACAACTATGCAGCAAAATGAAATCGATTTTCGAAAAGAAAAGCTGCACTTTCAGCATGTCCGCGCGGCCTGAATCATAGCCACGTTAATAAGGTTTTTAATAAACCAAACCGTTTGTAAATCCGTCAAGATTTCAGCGAGTTAAGTGTATTTTTGTTTGTGTCGGTCGCTCACCTTCCGTCCACTACTGTAGAGTGCGCGGGGAAAGTCCCCCTAGGTAAGATGGCCGCTCGGTGACGTCGCCGGCGAAAGTCCCATCAGCCATCTAGCCTTTCTATGTATATCTATGGTGCCTAAAGCCCTAAGAGATGAGTCTAAGGCAGATCTACACACATCATATTTATAGCATAACACTCATATCAAAATCCACATTTAAGCCCTTTGGGTGTAGAGAGTCTAATGTGTGTATCCAAAAGAGGTCTTTTTGACATCATATTTTGTCAATGTCTCCTCCTCTTGGCAACTGTACATGCTCGATTCCCTGAAAATGGAAGGAAGAGATGGGATGAGAAAGAGCATTAAAATGACTGGCAACAGGATAGTTAGGATCGGCACGTCTGATGGAACTTTTATGTTCACTGATTCTCTGCTTCAGACTACGTATGGTTTTGCCTACATGCACCATGTCACAGGGGCATTTGAGTATGTAGATCACATGTTTAGTGTTACATGTAATGAAACCTCTCACCGGATAACTTCTTCCAGATCTGGGATGTTTAAAGTCAAAAGATTTATGAGTATTATTACATTGGGCACAATTGCCGCATGGATAGTTGCCATTTCTCAGAGGTGCCAAGAGGGTCTGACTTAGAGCTGTTTGTATACTAGCCCTGACCACCCTATTACGGAGGTTAGGGCCCCGTCTATACACAAACAAAGGTGGGTCTTTGAATTTATTACTAAGTGAAGAGTCATTCGAGATTAAATGCCAGTATTTCATGATGGTATTTTTAATCACATAGGCTTTTGGAGTATAGGTAGTGATACATGAAACAGAAAACTGTTTATCCTTTTTAACATTCTTTTTTAATAGTTCGGAGCGTGGTGTAGAGAGTGCAGTGCTGTAGGCCTCATTAATACTTTCAGGAGAGTAGCCCCTTGCCAAGAAGCGTTGTTTCATATCAGAAGCACTAACAACAAAGTCCTCAGTTGGGTGGCAAATACGTCTAAGCCTATAAAATTGGCTCTTAGGTAGACCATGTATGAGTGCTTTAGGATGAGAACTACTGGCCAGAAGGAGGGAGTTACGATCAGTCTCCTTCTGGTAAAGAGAGGTGAGAAGTTTTCCATCTTCTAAAATGACCCACATATCGAGGAAATGCACACGTTTAGAATCAGACTCTGCTGAAAACTTTAGATCAGGGCTCATGGTATTGAGGTAAGTGGAACAATCTCTAAACTCTGTTTGAGACCCTTTAAAGATACATAGAATATCATCAAAGTACCTGAAATATTTTATGATATTGTGATAGAAGGGATTTCTGTTCTCATTAAAGATAGACAGTTGCTCAACAAAACCAACTTAAACATTGGCATAACTGGGAGCAAAATTGCTCCCCATACTTGTACCTTTGACTTGCAAGAAATACTCTCCCTGGTGGAAAGAAAAAAAAAATAAGTTTGAGAATGAGTGATGCTAAATCACAAATGAAAGCACTTGGAGGGCAAGAATTTTCATGTCGGTCTTGTAAATAATATTCAAGTGCTACAATTCCCCTCTCATGAGAAATGTTTGTATATAAACTTTCCACATCAAAAGTAGCTGAAATAGAATCAGGAGGGAGTTCTTGCAGTTCAGAGACTTCATTTATCACATCAGTAGAGTCTCTCACAAAGGCACGAAGCTTTTGAACATATGGTTTAATGTAGTGATCAACAAAATTGGATAACGGTTCCAATAGCCTAATGACTCATTACTAGCCACTATAGGTCTACCCTTGGGGTTAGTCAGACTTTTATGAATTTTTGGGAGCATGTCAAAGACAGGGGTCACGGGGTGTTTTCTATTCAAATACTCAAATTCATGTTTAGTTATCCAGTTTTGTTCTAGGGCTTGAGTAGTGAGATCACTGATAATCTTTTGGAAGTCAGCAGTGGGATTATTCTTTAATTTTCTATAGAATTGGTCATCGTTCAACTGGCGATATGCCTCTGCTCTATAGTCAGTGCTGTTAAGAATGACAATGGCTCCACCCTTATCCGCAGGTTTTATAACAATATCAGTATCACATGCAAGCTCTTTAATAGCATTTCTTTCTTCCTGGCTAAGGTTACTTCGATGAAAGTACAACATAGACTGAGATGTCTCAAGGATTTCTTGTTCCACAACTCTACAGAAAGTTTCAATAGATGGACTAGACACATGGGGTATAAAAGTACTTTTTGGTTTAAATATAGGCTTAGCAGATGTTTGGTTTTCATTCTCAGTCCCAAACATGTGTCTTAATTTAATCTTTCTGGAAAAATGAAAAAGGTCAGTCTTAATGTCAAAAGCATTAGTCTGGTAAGTGGGAACAAAGCTTAGTCCCTTGCTTAAGGCCGAAAGATGGTGTGCAGTGAATACCTTATTGGACAAGTTTAGAACTGGGTCCTGAGTCAGAGGGTCAAAGTTCAGGACGTAACATTATGAGACAGTAGTATGTCTCGATTGTGTACTTACTGCATGCAACAGTGTCCACTTCCTCGGGGCAGCTGCAGTACATACTGAAGGTAAAAAGAAAAAGTATGCGATTTGGAACGCACCCGAAGGTGCCTCTATGTTTCAGTATCAGACACAGAGGGCCACTGACAGAGCGTCAGTACTTGAAGAGTTGGGAGTAAGACATATTTGTAGATCATCTATGGTCTACAAATTCACCTTGCTACACCCGTTGTTAAAAAGTGTATGAATGTTGTTCAGTTAATTGCTCGAATTACTAAACTATACATTTGTAGATTTGGGCCTTTTAAACAATCATGTATCTGAGCTCTACTTGTTGACAGCCATCAAGTGTTTTACAAGCCATGTTAGAGTCACATTATTGAACCAGTACAAGTCAAATGTTACATCTGCCCCCACGTGCAGAGGCGACTGTGACAACACACTTAATACTTTCATATAAATACCAAAGACAACAAAAAACTTCCAAGAGTGTAGATTTCATTAAAACAATTTATTTAACAATAAATTCAGTTTTTTCCCAGCTTGAGGTGAAATGTACGCTATTATGCTATCTATTTCATTACTTTCAAATGTATTAAGTGGAAAAATTAAATGTAATAAGAGTGTTGTGGGATATATCACTGTCCATTTCGACCATTTTTTGTAAAGTGCTGGTAGTTTTAAAGAATCATATTCATAAAAAGCATAGTTCAGTATGTCATGCCTAAAAATAACATAATAAAGTCACAGTGTTCACTTTCCCTGTGCGCCCCTCAATCATACGCTGGCTCCTTTAAATGGCACTCAGCCATCTAAACTGTGAAAACTCCTGATCCAAGATTTTGCTTTCAATTTGCTGTAAAATGTTCAGTTTACCTGTTAGGTTTCTAAAAATCTCACCTGAGGGGGTTACTGGTGATTTACAATGGTCCCCCCAATGTTAAATAGGTGATTACGGCCCTGCATCACAGCGCAGCCGCTCAGAGGTTCAGTCGCAACAAACGGCAAAAATATGTTGACGCTGAAACCTGCGTTTCACTCATCCATCTCAGAAACTGTCTCTGGGTCAGACTGTGGACCAGAGTCAGGTGCTGGCTCAGCTGGTACAGCCTCTCCTCTGAAGCGATGTCAACCGTGTTGGTGGCCACGACAAAGTGGCGGAGGTCTCCATCAAGAGTGAAGCCACCATCCTCCTCCAAGCACCGAGCCGCTTCTCCTCAGACAGAGAACAACAGACCAGGCACCAGGATCAAATTCTTGCAGTGGTGGCAGCACAACGCTCACACACTGACGGTCTTCATGGCTCTCTGATCTCCTCCACAGTGTCACTAGTCGTGCGTAAAAGCGCAGTGCGCCTTTATTGGAAAGTGCTGAAAGAGGGAGGGAGCGCCCAGCGGAACCCAACACTCATATTTTTATTTCTATCTAAGTTTTTCCCCCCAACATGGCTGTTTTCACTCAGTTGCATTTATCTTTTTTGTTTACCATGTTCAGAGACAGAGTCTATGCGCCACATAACCAGTGTGATATAAGTTTCAGACGATGACAGTCTCGAGCTGACTAGAAAGCGTTTAATGAATACACCTTAATTAATTCACATGATGATATCCTCATCAAGAAGAACCAAAAGCCGGCTGAGTAAACCGATTGTCAATAAGGCTGCTGATTGAGAAAAACTGTCCACGTGAATGCAGAAAAAAAGCGGAAAACAAAACACACACTTAAAGAAAAAAAAGCCGCAGCGTGTTTAATAAATAAATTGCCGGTTTAATAAATGGCCACAAACTAACAGGTGGTATTGTTCCTGCAGTGGAGGACTGTCTGATGATGACGTAATGAGAGCTGTGAGGTCAGACGTGTTGTTAGGGACCTGATGGTTCCATGGTTGCTATGTGGTCTCTAAGTGCATCTTTTCACACGTTTAAACATTTCAGTCAGAACGAACTTTCTATCGGAGAGACAAGCAGCAACTCAACTTTCACTCGACGATTTTTCTGGAAAACAGACTACAAACTGAGACCTTTTGCTCCTGGACCTCTTCTTAAGACCTGCTGTCACTGACAAACGGACTCATTCAAGGTAGACGGGACATTTTGACACTTTTTAAAGCCCATGTTGTTTTCTGTGTATCTTACCGTTGAGACTTGACAAAAAATGCACTGATGAAGGTCAAATATGAGCAATATTGGCAATATTTTGCCCACATCACTACTATGTTAGTGTACATGAATCAAATTGGACTGATGTTTGACTGTTACCAAGTTTGAATAGGTAAATCTAAAGCTACTGTCTTTGGTTTACCAACTGTGTGTTTTATCTGTCCAACAAACAGCTCAGCATCAACATGCTAATAAAAATATAGCCCAGCTTATATATTTTTAACCATCAGTGCTGCAAGCAGTGACACAAGCACTGAGGCCTTATCATTTAAATATGCTCATGATTCAACAATTTTTTTAATATTTAGGATATTGTTCATTTATGAGTGTTTTACACAAAGCCTCATTTAAATATTATGATGTCATCATACTGAGAGCAACAGCGAGGTGTGAATCAACTGCACACAGAGATTTGTCTGATGTGGTGCTGGCTTTTTCTCATTCAGCAAGAGAGCTTCAAATTGGCATATAGTTGAATATCTGGCAAAAATGTCCCTCTGTAAAAGACAGCTATGTCTACTGTATGCATGGGCAGATTATGAGACAATGGGCCCCTGGGCACAGATATGCAAAAGGCCCCACCACCTCTCCTACACAGGGTCAGACACACAGAGTCTGTGCTGGTTGTGCCTCTTTCTTGTTGTTTGCGTCTCTCTGAGGTCATCTTGTGTCTCTTTGAGGTGGATTTGTGTCTTCTTTGGTTGTTTTGTGACTGAAGACCTGTAATAACAAGAATATTAATGGTTGAAGTGAACAAAATAATCATAAATATTAAAAACAATAATAGGACATAACTATAAAGATGACAGTGACAGAGAAATGTGTAGCTGAATATAATATGTTAGAATCTACAATGCATGCAGTCATTACTTGCTGCAAAATAACAACAGCAGGTCTCTCAAGGATGACCTCCATCACTGGTGAGCTCAGTGAACAGCACTTTGTTTTATCTATATAGTAAAAGATTAATGAGTCAGAGGGTCAAAGTTCAGGACGTAACACTATGAGACAGTAGTATGTCTCGATTGTGTACTTACTGCATGCAACAGTGTCCACTTTTTCGGGGCAGCTGCAGTACATACTGAAGGTAAAAAGAAAAAGTATGCGATTTGGAACGCACCCGAAGGTGCCTCTATGTTTCAGTATCAGACACAGAGGGCCACTGACAAAGTGTCAATACTTGAAGAGTTGGGAGTAAAACATAGTCGTAGATCATCTATGGACTACAAATTCACCTTGCTACACCCGTTGTTAAAAAGTGTATGAATGTTATTCAGTTAATTGCTCGAATTACTAAACTATACATTTGTAGATTTGGGCCTTTTAAACAATCATGTATCTGAGCTCTACTTGTTGACAGCCATCAAGTGTTTTACAAGCCATGTTAGAGTCACATTATTGAACCAGAACAAGTCAAATGTTACACCTGCCCCCACGTGCAGAGGCGACTGTGACAACACACTCAAAAGGAACCCCGACTAGTTAGACATGTAGGGCTCAATAAGCCACAATTTGTCTATTGTACTAAAATATGTTGTTAGAAAGACATGAAATGTTGTCATTGCTTTAAAATTGTTCAATGTTTACAACGTATTTTTACCATAGGAGGCTGCCATTATTTTACTCGTGCAATGCATGCCGGGGTGATGACGTAGAATGGTTGCTCTATTTAAGAAATTGAGTTGTTTACCTGTCGGCTGCTGCTACCTGATGCTATCACTAGAGAAAATGCCACATTGCGCTGCATTCGGATGTAATTTCCAGTCGAAAGACAACACGGCACATGAAGGAATGACTGCGGATTCTTTTCCCCAGCCAGCCATGCATCCACCACGTAAAGTGCATTAAAACCGACCGGATTCGACAACTTTTGGTGAAAGTTTTGTATTCACCCAGGCTTAGCGGACTGAACCGAGGCATAAAACTCACATAAAATGTTATTAAGTATGACTGCCGAGTGTATTTTCAAATCCGTGTTCTTTTGTTTTTGGCAGAGAAAGTCCATCAGTATAGTAGCGGCGTCCCATTCCTCAAAATCCTTGTAGCTACTCTCCAAATAAGTTAAAAGAAATGTTAAAATCAGCCACTTCTGTTTGTTTTTTCCCTCGGAAGTTGTTTGACAGCTGCAGTGTTGCAGGGCAGCGTCCCTAGCAACGCTGGGCTACATAGCAACTGTGTAATGACCGTTGCTAGTCAGAATACAGCATTTAATAGAGCCGTGTAATAATTGGATTTAATGTTACCTATTGGTGACCCGGTTCCAGTTCGGTAGTCCAGCACTCTCCTGGTCATGGAGACTGACGAGGGCAGCCCACAGCACGTCTCGGTTAAGACAAACTGCCCCCAAGTTGTCGTGTGCTGTGATGCACGGGACATCTTGAACATATAAAGCATACGACAGTGGTGGATGCTAATCTCTGAGATCACTGATATTGGATGACGTTTTACGGTACCTTGAACAGCTGCTGAGAAAAATTGAAGCTCCTGACAACACACGCTCTCTCGCTTGGTTGTCATGGAGATGCAGTTTCTGCACTGACACCAGCTGTTTTGTCCCACTTGCACCTCATGTCTCTGTTCGTCTACTTGGGCTCAAATTGAAACAACTGAATAGCTTACATTTTTCACATAGTTACCAGTTGTCAGAAACAGCTGTTGCAATTATTTGACGTCACTACCCACACTGCATTGCGACGTAAACAACAATGGCGACTTACGAGTGAAATTATATTTTCTTTTTTTTTAAAAAACAAAGACTTCTATAATGTTATTTATATCAAATTAATAGAACGGACACTAATATTGATGATATAAGGCCTACATGTCTAACTAGTCGGGGTCCCTTTGATACTTTCATATAAATACCAAAGACAACAAAAAAAACTTCCAAGAGAGTAGATTTCATTAAAACAATTTATTTCACAATAAATTCAGTTTTTTTCCCAGCTTGAGGTGAAGTGTACGCTATTATGCTATCTATGTCATTACTTTCAAATGTATTAAGTGGAAAAATAAAATGTAATAAGAGTGTTGTGGGATATATCACTGTCCATTTTGATCATTTTTTGTAAAGTGCTGGTATGTAGTTTTAAAAAGTCATATTCATAAAAAGCATAGTTCAGTATGTCATGCCTAAAAATAACATAATAAAGTCACAGTGTTCACTTTCCCTGTGCGCCCCTCAATCATACGCTGACTCCTTAAAATGGCACTCAGCCATCTAAAGTCTGAAAACTCCTGATCCAAGATTTTGCTTTCAGTTTGCTGTAAAATGTTCAGTTTACCTGTTAGGTTTCTATAAATCTCACCTGAGGGGGTTACTGGTGATTTACAATGGTCTCCCCAATGTTAAATAGGTGATTACGGCCCTGCATCACAGCGCAGCCGCTCAGAGGTTCAGTTGCAACAAACGGCAAAAATATGTTGACGCTGAAACCTGCGTTTCACTCATCCATCTCAGAAACTGTCTCTGGGTCAGACTGTGGACCAGAGTCAGGTGCTGGCTCAGCTGGTACAGCCTCTCCTCTGAAGCGATGTCAACCGTGTTGGTGGCCACGACAAAGTGGCGGAGGTCTCCATCAAGAGTGAAGCCACCATCCTCCTCCAGGCACAGAGCCGCTTCTCCTCAGACAGAGAACAACAGACCAGGCACCAGGATCAAATTCTTGCAGTGGTGGCAGCACAACGCTCACACACTGACGGTCTTCATGGCTCTCTGATCTCCTCCACAGTGTCACTAGTCGTGCGTAAAAGCGCAGTGCGCCTTTATTGGAACGTGCTGAAAAAGGGAGGGAGCGCCCAGCGGAACCCAACACTCATATTTTTATTTCTATTTAAGTTTTTCCCCCCAACATGACTGTTCTCACTCAGTTGCATTTATGCTTTTTTGTTTACCATGTTCAGAGACAGAGTCTATGCGCCACATAACCAGTGTGATATAAGTTTCAGACGATGACAGTCTCGAGCTGACTAGAAAGCGTTTAATGAATACACCTTCATTAATTCACATGATGATATCCTCATCAAGAAGAACCAAAAGCCGGCTGAGTAAACCGATTGTCAATAAGGCTGCTGATTGAGAAAAACTGTCCACGTGAATGCAGAAAAAAAGCGGAAAACAAAACACACACAATGGGCCCCTGGGCACAGATATGCAAAAGGCCCCACCACCTCTCCTACACAGGGTCAGACACACAGAGTCTGTGCTGGTTGTGCCTCTTTTTTGTTGTTTGCGTCTCTCTGAGGTCATCTTGTGTCTCTTTGAGGTGGATTTGTGTCTTTTTCAGACGTTTTGTCCCTTAAATCGTTTTGTAACTTGTAGGTCATTTTGTGTCTCTTAGAAGTCAATTAATGTCTTTTTTTAGTAATTTAGTGTCTCTTTTAGATCAAATTGTGTCATTATAATTATTTATTGTTTCAAAGGTAATTTTGTGTCTCTGTGGGGAATTGTTGTCATTTTGGTTCTGTGTCTGTTTGAGGTCATTCAGTGTCATTGCAATTATTTTCTGACTCTCTGAGGTCATTTTGTTTCTCTTAAAAGTTTTTTTTGTGTCATTTCAGGGGTCAATTGATGCCGTTTTAGACATTTTGTTGTAATTTAGTGTCTCTCTGAGGTCATGTATTGTCTCTTTACTGTAATTTTGTGTCTCTCTTAGGTCATTTATTATCAGCAGTAAAACAGGAGGAAACTTCAAGACACTTCAAAATGGTCATGAACTCTGCTCACCAACTGTGCTTGCTGGAGACTTGTCAGTGCTGGAAAGTGGATACACGGCTTTGCTGGGAAGTTCGGCACATAACTTCAAAAAGGTAGGGACCGACGTGTGTGCTACTGTATTGCAGGGCAAGATTGCTCTCTGGGATTTTTTCAGAGATGTTGTCAGCCCTGAAGGCCACTGGTCTGAGTTTTGCTTTCCAAATTACTCTGCTCCTCGTCCTTCTAGGCAAGCCCTTTGAATATGTCAAGTAGTCACAGCAAGAGGGTTGCCAGTTCAATCCCGGGTGTGGGAGTTTGCATGTTCTCCCTGTGTCAGCATGGGTTCTCTCCGGGTGTGAATGGTTGCCTGTCTCTATGTGTCAGCCCTGCGATAGTCTGGCGACCTGTCCAGGGTGTACACTGCCTCGATGTCAGCTGGGATAGGCTCCAGCCCCCCCGCGACCCTCAAGAGCATGAAGCGGTTAGAAGATGAATGAATGAAGTAGTCATTTACTGTTTACTTGTGGAAATTACATTTTGACATGTCTAGATTTATCTTGACTAGTTTAAGTTAACTTAAAATATCTGCAAGATGAGTTTGACATGTTACAAACGTATTTTCACTGAAAGAAATGACATTTCAACAACCAAAATTGATTTAAAGATATACTTAATTTAATTATGAAAAAAGGTGATCCCTTTTGGCACTACCAGATTAAGGATTACAAATATCTATAATTAAATTTCCTCGTGTTGATAAAGGACTGTGACCAGTGGAAATGTAGGCTATTTTACAATTTCCAGACTATTTGAATTTCAATTTAATATCAAGATTTGAATTGTGACTACTAGCAAATGAATTGTAGACATCTAAAATGTTACTTGCACTCTCCTTTGCTATCTACCCTGTCAACTGGAGAGAGGCGTCTCAATAGGCTCTTTGGATTTAACTATTTCATTCATAATTTCTGTTATTGTCATTGTAAAGACACCGAAACACCTTGGAAGAAAGTCTCTCCAATGTTATCTTCCCACAGAACACTTAAATTTAATCTAATTTTTAATGTACTGGAGAGTTTTTCCCTGTCAACTGGAGAGAGACGTCTCAATAGGCTCGTTGAATTTAACTGTTATTGTCATTGTAAAGACACCTGTCGTACTGATTACCTTTACTGTTGCATGGAAATATTGTGTTTATTGATGGCTTCGTATCAGTATCAGAGACCAGTACCAGAGACCAGTACTACTGGAGACAAGTACTACTGGAGACCAGTATCAGAGACCAGTATTACTGGAGACAAGTACTACTAGAGACCAGCATCAGAGACCAGTAACAGACAGCGGGATCAGAGACCAGTACTAATAGAGACCAGTACTACTAGAGACTAGTACCAGAGACCAGTACTACTAGAGACCAGTATCAGAGACAAGTACAACTAGAAAAGAGTTCCACAAGAGATCAGTATCAGAGACCAGTACCAGAGACCAGTACTACTGGAGACAAGTACTACTAGAGACCAGCATCAGAGACCAGTAACAGACAGCGGGATCAGAGACCAATACTAATAGAGACCAGTACTACTAGAGACTAGTACCAGAGACCAGTACTACTAGAGACCAGTATCAGAGACAAGTACAACTAGAAAAGAGTTCCACAAGAGATCAGTATCAGAGACCAGTACCAGAGACCAGTACTACTGGAGACAAGTACTACTAGAGACCAGTATCAGAGACAAGTACTACCAGAGACCAGTATCAGAGACCAGTACGACCAGAGACCAGTATCAGAGACCACTAAAAGAGACCAGGTTCAGAGACCAGTACAACTCGACACCAGTATCAGAGACCAGTACTACTAGAGATCAGTTCTACTGGAGACCAGTATCATAGACCAGTACTTTTCGAGACCAGTATCAGAGACCAGTAACAGAGACCAGTGTCAGAGACCAGTACTACTAGAGACCAGTATCAGAGACCAGTAACAGAGACCAGTATCATAGACCAGTACTACTAGAAGCCACTATGAGAGACCAGCACTACTAGAGACCAGTATCAGAGATTAGTAACATTGACCAGTATCAGAGACCAATACTAATAGAGACCAATATTAGAGACCAGTACCACTGGAGACAAGTACGACTGGAGACCAGTATCGCAGACCAGTACTACTGGAGACAAGTACGACTGGAGACCAGTATCAGAGACCAGCATTACTAGAGACCAGTATCAGAGACCAGCATTACTAGAGACCAGTATCAGAGACAAGTACGACTGGAGACCAGTATCAGAGACCAGCATTACTAGAGACCAGCATCAGAGAACAGAAACAGACAGCAGGATCAGAGACCAACACTAATACAGACCAGTATTACTAGAGACTAGTACCAGAGACCAGTACTAATAGAGACCAGAACTACTAGAGACCAGCATCAGAGACTAGTACTACTAGAGACCAGTATCAGAGACAAGTACAACTAGAAAACAGTACCACAAGAGATCAGTGTCAGAGACCAGTATCAGAGACCAGTACTACCAGAGACCAATATCAGAGACCACTAAAAGAGACCAGTATCAGAGACCAGTAACAGAGACCAGTACTACTAGAGACCAGTATCAGAGACCAGTAACAGAGACGAGTGTCAGAGACCAGCACTACTAGAGACCAGTATCAGAGACCAGTACGACTAGATACCAGTATCAGAGACCAGTACTACTGGAGACAAGTACGACTGGAGACCAGTATCAGAGACCAGCATTACTAGAGACCAGCATCAGAGACCAGTAACAGACAGCAGGATCAGAGACCAGTACTACTAGACACTAGTACCAGAGACCAGTACTAATAGAGACCAGAACTACTAAAGACCAGCATCAGAGACTAGTACTACTAGAGACCAATTTCAAAGACCAGTACCACTAGAGACCAGTATCAGAGACAAGTACAACTAGAAAACAGTACCACAAGAGATCAGTATCACAGACCAGTATCAGAGACCACTAAAAGAGACCAGTATCAGAGACCAGTAACAGAGACCAGTATCAGAGACCAGTACTACTAGAGACCAGTATCAGAGACCAGTAACAGAGACCAGTGTCAGAGACCAGTACTACTAGAGACCAGTATCAGAGACCAGTACTACTAGAGACCAGTATTAGAGACCAGTAACAGAGACCAGTGTCAGAGACCAGTACTACTAGAGACCAGAACTACTAAAGACCAGCATCAGAGACTAGTACTACTAGAGACCAATTTCAAAGACCAGTACCACTAGAGACCAGTATCAGAGACAAGTACAACTAGAAAACAGTACCACAAGAGATCAGTATCACAGACCAGTATCAGAGACCACTAAAAGAGACCAGTATCAGAGACCAGTAACAGAGACCAGTATCAGAGACCAGTACTACTAGAGACCAGTATCAGAGACCAGTAACAGAGACCAGTGTCAGAGACCAGTACTACTAGAGACCAGTATCAGAGACCAGTACTACTAGAGACCAGTATTAGAGACCAGTAACAGAGACCAGTGTCAGAGACCAGTACTACTAGAGACCAGTATCAGAGACCAGTACTACTAGAGACCAGTATTAGAGACCAGTAACAGAGACCAGTATCAGAGACCAGTACTACTAGAGACCAGTGTCAGAGACCAGTACTACTAGAGACCAGTATCAGAGACCAGTACTACTAGAGACCAGTATTAGAGACCAGTAACAGAGACCAGTGTCAGAGACCAGTACTACTAGAGACCAGTATCAGAGACCAGTACTACTAGAGACCAGTATCAGAGACCAGTAACAGAGACCAGTGTCAGAGACCAGTACTACTAGAGACCAGTATCAGAGACCAGTACTACTAGAGACCAGTATCAGAGACCAGTACTACTAGAGACCAGTATTAGAGACCAGTAACAGAGAGCAGGATCAGAGACCAGTACTAATACAGACCAGTATCAGAGACCAGTACTACTAGAGACCAGTGTCAGAGACCAGCATTACTAGAGACCAGCATCAGAGACCAGTAACAGAGAGCAGGATCAGAGACCAGTACTAATACAGACCAGTACTACCCATCGTGTCCATTGTGTTCAGGTACAGCAACCTCAAAGCATGTTTTGTCAGGCTGTAAGGTTAGTTTGTCACAAGGCCGATATACATGGCGACATAACCAGGTGTTGAAATGTTTTGCTGCAGGAATCGAAGGGAAACGAAGAGAGGTCAATTCAGAAGGTTATAAAGACAGGAATTTAGCAATTCAGTTTGTCCGTGAGGGAGAGAAATACAGAAGGGATAAGTTAGTAAGGAGGCAGGGGTGTGGCCACCTAGTAGGTGCTTGTGATTGGGAAATGCAGGTAGATTTAGGGGGAAAGCTTGTTCCCCAGGAAATAGTTTGTACTAAGCAGAGGCCTGACATAGTGCTGTGGTCATTGAGTCAACGGATAGAAGCCTATGAAAGAAAAAAGCTTAGATATGCAGATTTAGGAGCAGAAGTTGAGCAGCGAGGATGGAAGACTAGGATTTGTCCAGTGGACGTGGGGTGTAGGGGATTTATAGCAAGATCAGCTGTATCGCTCCTGGGGGAACTCGGAGTGCGGGGACAGAGTTTGAAGAAGACAGTGAAGGAAATGTCAGATGAAGCCATGAGAACCAGCAAGTTCATTTACTACAGAAGAAACAATGTTAGTTGGGGGCCAGCAGGGGGAACTACGAAGCAGGGCACATAACTCCTGGAGATCTGGTGGAGAGATCCACTTCCTCTTAGGAGGAAATCCAGGAAGAGGAAGGCTATTTAAGTGTGGGAGTGGCCTATTTGAATCCCTTTTGCTTGAGACCATGCTGCAAGGTGAGTGTTTGCTGATCCTGTGAGTTCATTTATCTCTTTTAGCTGTAGTTTATATTGTAGTTATGTTATATAGTGTGTGAATTAGAGTGTGAATAAGGGCTGTGAAAGCCATGTGTAAGTAAGGAGGAAGAGGAAGGTTATTTAAGTGTGGGAGCGGCCTAGTTGAATCCATTTTGTTTGAGGCCATGCAGCAGGGTGAGTGTGTTTGCTGATCCTGTGAGTTAATTTATCTCCTTTAACTTTAGCTTATATTGTAGTTATGTTATGTAGTGTGTGAACTAGAGTATGGTGAATGTGCTAGGAAAGGTGGCAGTGTTGTTTGGACTGTGAAAGCCACGTGTAAATGAGGAGGAAGAGGAAGGTTATTTAAATGTGGGAGTGGCCTAGTTGAATTCATTTTGTTTGAGGCTATGCAGCAGGTGGGGAGATCAGTTCTACTAGAGACCACTATCAGAGACCAGTACTACTAGAGACAAATATTAGAGACCAGTACTACTAGAGACAAATATTAGAGACCAGTACTACTGGAGACCAGTATCAGAGACCAGTTCTACTACAGACCAGTATCAGAGACCAGTACTACTAGAGACAAATATTAGAGACCAGTACTACTAGAGACCAGTATCAGAGACCAGTACAACTAGAGACAAATATTAGAGGCCAGTACTACTGGAGGCCAGTATCAGAGAGCAGTACCAGAGACAAGTACAACTTGAGAGCAGAACTACTAGAGACCAGTATCAGAGACCAGTAACAGAGACCAGTGTCAGAGACCAGTACTACTAGAGACCAGTGTCAGAGACCAGTAGTTCTGGAGACATGTGTCAGAGACCAGTAACAGAGACCAGTATCAGAGACCAGTAACAGAAACTAGAAACCAGTTTTAGAGATTAGTAACACTGACCAGTATCAGAGACCATTACTACTGGAGATAAGTACTACTGGAGACCAGTATCAGAGACCAGTAACAGAGACCAGTGTCAGAGACCAGTACTACTAGAGACCAGTGTCAGAGACCAGTACTTCTGGAGACATGTGTCAGAGACCAGTAACAGAGACCAGTATCAGAGACCAGTAACAGAAACTAGAAACCAGTTTTAGAGATTAGTAACACTGACCAGTATCAGAGACCATTACTACTGGAGATAAGTACTACTGGAGACCAGTATCAGAGACCAGTACTACTAGAGATCAGTTCTACTAGAGACCAGTATCATAGACCAGTACTACTAGAAACCACGATGAGAGACCAGTACTATTAGAGACCAGCACTAGTAGAAATCAGTATCAGAGATTACTAACATTGACCAGTATCAGAGACCAGTACGACTAGAGACCAGTATCAGAGACCAGTACTACTAGAGACCAGTATCAGAGACCAGTAACAGAGACCAGTACTATTAGAAACCACTATGACAGACCAGTACTATTAGAGACCAGCACTACTAGAGACCAGTATCAGAGATTAGTAACATTGACCAGTATGAGAGACCAGTACTACTAGAGACAAATATTAGAGACCAGTACTACTAAATACCAGTGTCAGAGACCAGTACTACTGGAGAAACGTACTATTGGAGACCAGTATCTGAGACCAGTATAAGGAGAGACCAGCGTCAGAGACCAGTTACAGAGACCAGTATCAGGGACCAGTACTATTAGAGACCAGTATTAGAGACCAGTACTACAAGAGATCAGTTATACTAGAGACCAGTAACAGAGACCAGTATCAGAGACCAGTATCAAAGACCAGTACTACTAGAGATCAGTTCTACTAGAGACTAGAATCATAGACCAGTACTACTAGAAACCACTATGAGATACCAGTACTATTAGAGACCAGCACTACTAGAAACCTGTATAAGAGATTAGTAACATTGACCAGTATCAGAGACCAGTACTACTAGAGATCAGTTATACTAGAGACCAGTAACAGAGACCAGTATCAGAGACCAGTTCTACTAGAGACCAGTATCAGCGACAAGTAACAGAGACCAGTATCAGAGACCAGTACTACTAGAGATCAGTTCTACTAGAGACCTATATCACAGACCAGTAAGAGAGACCAGTGTCAGAAATCAGTATTACTAGAGACCAGTGTCAGAGACCAGTACTACTAGAGACTAGTATAAGAGACCAGTACTACAAGAGACCAGAATAAGAGACCAGTACTACTAGAGATCAGTTCTACTAGAGACCAGTATCAGAGACCAGTACTACTAGAGATCAGTTCTACTAGAGACCAGAATCATAGACCAGTACTACTAGAAACCACTATGAGAGACCAGTACTATTATAGACCACCACTACTAGAAACCAATATAAGACATAAGTAACATTGACTAGTATCAGAGAACAGTACTACTAGAGATCAGTTGTACTAGAGACCAGTATCAGAGACCAGTATCAGAGACCAATTCTACTAGAGACCAGTATCAGCGACAAGTAACAGAGACCAGTATCAGAGACCATTACTACTAGAGATCAGTTCTACTCGAGACCAGTATCATAGACCAGTATTACTAGAGATCAGTTATACTAGCGACCAGTATCAGAGACCAGTATCAGAGACCAGTTCTACTAGAAACCAGTATCAGAGACCAATTCTACTAGAGACCAGTATCAGCGACCAGTAAAAGAGACCAGTATCAGAGACCAGTACTACTAGAGACCAGTGTCAGAGACCAGTACTACTAGAAACCACGTTGAGAGACCAGTACTATTAGAGACCAGCACTACTAGAAACCAGTTTTAGAGATTAGTAACACTGACCAGTATCAGAGACCAGTACTACTAGAGATCAGTTCTACTAGAGACCAGTATCAGAGACCAGTACTACTGGAGACCAATATAAGAGACCAGTAATAGAGAGCAGTACAAGAGACCAGTACTAAAAGAGACCAGAACTACTAGAGACCAGTATCAGAGACCAGTACGACTAGAGACCAGTATCAGAGACCAGTACTACTAGAGACCAGTAGCAGAGACCAGTAACAGAGACCAATATCAGAGACCAGTAAGAGGACAGTATCAGAAACCAGTATTACTCGAGACCAGTTTCAGAGACCAGTAACAGAGACCAGTATCAGAGTGCAGTACTACTAGAAACCACGTTGAGAGACCAGTACTATTAGAAACCAGTACTACTAGAAACCAGTTTTAGAGATTAGTAACACTGACCAGCATCAGAGACCATTACTACTGGAGATAAGTACTACTGGAGACCAGTATCAGAGACCACTACTACTAGAGATCAGTTCTACTAGAGACCAGTATCATAGACCAGTACTACTAGAAACCACGATGAGAGACCAGTACTATTAGAGACCAGTATCAGAGATTACTAACATTGACCAGTATCAGAGACCAGTACGACTAGAGACCAGTATCAGAGACCAGTACTACTAGAGACCAGTATCAGAGACCAGTAACAGAGACCAATATCAGAGACCAGTACTACTAGAGACCAGTATCAGAGACCAGTACGACTAGAGACCAGTATCAGAGACCAGTACTACTAGAGACCAGTATCAGAGACCAGTAACAGAGACCAATATCAGAGACCAGTACAACTAGAGACCAGTGTCAGAGACCAGTACGACTAGAGACCAGCATCAGAGAACAGTACTACTAGAGACCAGAAATATTAGAGACCAGTATCAGAGACCAGTAACAGAGACCAGTATCAGAGACCAGTACTAATAGAGACCAGTATCAGAGACCAGTAACAGAGACCAGTAACATTGACCAGTATCAGAGACCAGTACTACTAGAGATCAGTTCTACTAGAGACCAGTATCATAGACCAGTACTACTAGAGACCTATATCAGGGACCAGTAAGAGAGACCAGTATCAGAAACCAGTACTACTAGAGACCAGTGTCAGAGACCAGTAACAGAGACCAGTATCAGAAACCAGTATTACTCGAGACCAGTTTCAGAGACCAGTAACAGAGACCAGTATCAGAGTGCAGTACTACTAGAAACCACGTTGAGAGACCAGTACTATTAGAAACCAGTACTACTAGAAACCAGTTTTAGAGATTAGTAACACTGACCAGCATCAGAGACCATTACTACTGGAGATAAGTACTACTGGAGACCAGTATCAGAGACCACTACTACTAGAGATCAGTTCTACTAGAGACCAGTATCATAGACCAGTACTACTAGAAACCACGATGAGAGACCAGTACTATTAGAGACCAGTATCAGAGACCAGTACTACTAGAGACCAGTATCAGAGACCAGTAACAGAGACCAATATCAGAGACCAGTACTACTAGAGACCAGTATCAGAGACCAGTACAACTAGATATCAGTTCTACTAGAGACCAGTATCAGAGACCAGTACGACTAGAGACCAGTATCAGAGACCAGTACTACTAGAGACCAGTATCAGAGACCAGTAACAGAGACCAATATCAGAGACCAGTACTACTAGAGACCAGTATCAGAGACCAGTACAACTAGATATCAGTTCTACTAGAGACCAGTATCATAGACCAGTACGACTAGAGACCAGTATCAGAGACCAGTACTACTAGAGACCAGTATCAGAGACCAGTAACAGAGACCAATATCAGAGACCAGTACAACTAGAGACCAGTGTCAGAGACCAGTACGACTAGAGACCAGCATCAGAGAACAGTACTACTAGAGACCAGAAATATTAGAGACCAGTATCAGAGACCAGTAACAGAGACCAGTATCAGAGACCAGTACTAATAGAGACCAGTATCAGAGACCAGTAACAGAGACCAGTAACATTGACCAGTATCAGAGACCAGTACTACTAGAGATCAGTTCTACTAGAGACCAGTATCATAGACCAGTACTACTAGAGACCTATATCAGAGACCAGTAAGAGAGACCAGTATCAGAAACCAGTACTACTAGAGACCAGTGTCAGAGACCAGTAACAGAGACCAGTATCAGAGTGCAGTACTAACCACGATGAGAGACCAGTACTATTAGAGAACAGCACTACTAGAAACCAGTTTTAGAAATTAGTAACATTGACCAGTATCAGAGACCAGTACTACTAGAGATCAGTTCTACTAGAGACCAGTATCATAGACCAGTACTACTAGAAACCACGATGAGAGACCAGTACTATTAGAGACCAACACTACTAGAAAACAGTATCAGAGATTAGTAACATTGACCAGTATCAGAGACCAGTACTACTAGAGACCAGAACTACTAGAGACCAGTATCAGAGACCAGTACGACTAGAGACCAGTATCAGAGACCAGTAACAGAGACCAGTATCAGAGACCAGTACTACTGGAGATAAGTACTCCTGGAGACCAGTATCAGAGACCAGTAACAGAGACCAGTATGAGAGACCAGTACTACTGGAGATAAGTACTCCTGGAGACCAGTATCAGTAACCAGTAACAGAGAGCAGTATCAGAGACCAGTACTATTAGAGACCAGCATTACTCGAGAGTAGTACGAGAGACCAGTACTATTAGAGACCAGAACTACTAGAGACCAGTATCAGAGACCAGTACGACTAGAGACCAGTATCAGAGACCAGTACTTCTAGAGACCAGTACAACTAGAGACCAGTATAAGAGACCAGTATCAGAGACCAGTAACAGAGACCAGTATCAGAGACCAGTACTACTAGAGACCAGTATCAGAGACCAGTAAAAGAGACCAGTGTCAGAGACCAGTACTACTAGAGACCAGTATCAGAGACCAGTACTACTAGAGATCAGTTCTACTAGAGACCAGTATCATAGACCAGTACTACTAGAACCCACTATGAGAGACCAGTACTATTAGAGACCAGCACTACTACAGACCAGTATCAGAGATTAGTAACATTGACCAGTATCAGAGACCAGTACTACTACAGACCAATATTCGAGACCAGTACTGCTAAAGGCCAGTATCAGAGACCAGTACTACAAGAGACCAGTATCAGAGACCAGTATTACTAGAGACCAGCATCACTAGAGACTAGTACCAGAGACCAGTACTACTAGAGACCAGTACTACTAGAGACCAGAACTACTAGAGACCAGTTTCAGAGACCAGTACGACTAGAGACCAGTATCAGAGACCAGTACTACTAGAGACCAGGACAACTAGAGATCAGGATCAGAAACTGGTAACAGAGAACAGCATCAGACACCAGTACTACTAGAGACCAGTATCAGAGACCAGTAACAGAGGCAAGTGTCAGAGACCAGTACTACTAGAGACCAGTATCAGAGACCAGTACTACTAGAGATTAGTTCTACTAGAGACCAGTATCATAGACCAGTACTACTAGAAACCACTATGAGAGACCAGCACTACTATAGGCCAGTATCAGAGATTAGTAACATTGACCAGTATCAGAGACCAGTACTCCTAGAGACCAATATCAGAGACCAGTACAACTAGAGACCAGTATCAGGGACCAGTACTACTAGAGACTATTATCAGAGACCAGTACTACTAGAGACTAGTACCAAAAAAGACCAGTATCATAGACCAGTACTACTGGAGACCAGTACTACTAGAGACAAGTATTAAAAACCAGTACTACTAGAGACCAGCACTACTTGAGATCAGTATCAGAGACCAGTACTACTAGAGACCAGTACTACTAGAGACCAAAATCAGAGACCAGTATTACTAGAGACCAGTACGACTTCAGACCAGTATCAGAGACCAGTAGTACTAGATCCCAGTACCAAAAAAGACCAGTTTCATAGACCAGTACTACTAGAGACCAGCACTACTAGAGACCAGTATCAGACACTAGTACTACTCGAGACAAGTTTCAGAGACCAGTACCACTAGAGACCAGTTTCAGAGACAAGTACAACTAGAAACCAGTACCACAAGAGATCAGTATCAGAGACCAGTACTACTAGGGACCGGTATCAGAGACCAGTCAAAGAGACCAGTATCAGAGACCAGTACTACCAGAGACCAGTATTAGAGACCAGTACTACTAGAGACTATTATCAGAGACCAGTGCTACTAGAGACCAGTACTACGAGAGACAAGTATCAAAGACCAGTACTACTAGAGACCAGTACTACTTGAGATCAGTATCAGAGAACAGTACTACTGGAGACCAGTACTACTAGAGACCAAAATCAGAGACCAGTATTACTAGAGACCAGTACGACTAGAGACCAGTATCAGAGACCAGTAGTACTAGATCCCAGAACCAAAAAAGACCAGTTTCATAGACCAGTACTACTAGAGACCAGTACTACTAGAGACAAGTATTAAAGACCAGTACTACTAGAGACCAGTACTACTTGAGATCAGTATCAGAGACCAGTACTGCTAGAGACCAATGTAAGAGACCAGTACTACTAGAGACCAGTATCAGCGACAAGTAACAGAGACCAGTACTACAAGAGATCAGTTCTACTAGACACCTATATCAGAGACCAGTAAGAGAGACCAGTGTCAGAAATCAGTATTACTAGAGACCAGTATCAGAGACCAGTACTACTAGAGACCAGTATAAGAGACCAGTACTACAAGAGACCAGAATAAGAGACCAGTACTACTAGAGATCAGTTCTACTAGAGACCAGTATCATAGACCAGTACTACTAGAGACCAGTATCGGAGACCAGTACTACTAGAGATCAGTGCTACTAGAGACCAGTATCATAGACCAGTACAACTAGAGACCACTATTAGAGACCAGGACTATTAGAAACAACACTACTAGAGACCAGTGTCAGAGATTAGTAACATTGACCAGTATCAGAGACCAGTATTACTAGAGACCAGCATCAGAGAACAGTACTACTAGAGACCAGAACTACTAGAGACCAGTATCAGAGACCAGTAACAGAGACCAGTTTCAAAGACCAGTAACAGAGACCAGGATTAGAGACCAGTACTACTAGAGACCGGTATCAGAGACCAGTAACAGAGACCAGTGTCAGAGACCAATATTACTAGAGATCAGTTCTTCTAGAGACCAGTGTCATAGACCAGTACTACTAGAAACCACTATGATAGACCAGTATCAGAGATTATTAACATTGACCAGTATCAGAGACCAGTACTACTAGAGACAAATATTAGAGACCAGTACTACTAGATACCAGTATCAGAGACCAGTACTACTGGAGACAAGTACTACTGGAGACCAGTATCAGAGACCAGTATTACTAGAGACCAGCACAAGAGACCAGTTACAGAGAGCAGTATCAGGGACCAGTACTATTAGAGAACAGTATCAGAGAACAGTACTACTAGAGATCAGTTACACTAGAGACCAGTACCAGAGACCAGTATCAGAGACCATTACTACTTGAGATCAGGTCTCCTAGAAACCAGTATTATAGACCAGTACTACTAGAGACCTATATCAGAGACCAGTATTACTCGAGACCAGTATCAGAGTGCAGTTCTACTAGAAACCACGATGAGAGAACAGCACTACTAGAAACCAGTTTTAGAAATTAGTAACATTGACCAGTATCAGAGACCAGTACTACTTGAGATCAGTTCTACTAGAGACCAGTATCATAGACCAGTACTACTAGAGACCAGTATCAGAGACCAGTAACAGAGAGCAGTATCAGAGACCAGTACTATTAGAGACCAGCATTACTAGAGACTAGTACGAGAGACCAGTACTATTAGAGACCAGTACGACTAGAGACCAGCATCAGAGACCAGTACTACTAGAGACCAGAACTACTAGAGACCAGTATCAGTAACCAGTAACAGAGAGCAGTATCAGAGACCGGTACTATTAGAGACCAGCATTACTAGAGACTAGTACGAGAGACCAGTACTATTAGAGACCAGAACTACTAGAGACCAGTATCAGAGACCAGTATGACTAGAGACTAGTATCAGAGACCAGTACTACAAGAGACCAGTATCAGAGACTGGTATTACCAGAGACCAGCATTACTAGAGACTAGTACCAGAGACCAGTACTACTAGAGACCAGAACTACTAGAGACCAGTTTCAGAGACCAGTCCGACTAGAGACCAGTATCAGAGACCAGTACTATTAGAGACCAGTACAACTAGAGATCAGGATCAGAAACTGTTAACAGAGAACAGCATCAGACACCAGTACTACTAGAGACCAGTATCAGAGACCAGTAACAGAGACCAGTGTCAGAGACCAGTACTACTAGAACCCACTATGAGAGTCCAGTACTATTAGAGACCAGCACTACTACAGACCAGTATCAGAGATTAGTAACATTGACCAGTATCAGAGACCAGTACTACTAGAGATCAGTTCTACTAGAAACCAGTATCATAGACCAGTATTACTAGAACCCACTATGAGAGACCAGTACTATTAGAGACCAGCACTACTACAGACCAGTATCAGTGATTAGTAACATTGACCAGTATAAGAGACCAGTACTACTAGAGACCACTATGAGAGACCAGCACTACAAGAGACCAATATCAGTGACCAGTATCAGAGACCAGTATCAAAGACCACTACTACTAGAGACCAGTATCTGAGACTAGTACAACAAGAAACCAGTACCACAAGACATCAGTATCAGAGACCAATACTACAAGACACCAGTACTGCTAGAGACCAGTATCAGAGACCAGTACTACTAGAGACCAGTATCAGAGACCAGTACTACTAGAGACTAGTATCAGAGACCAGTACTACTAGAGACTAGTACCAAAAAAGACCAGTATCATAGACCAGTACTACTGGAGACCAGTACTACTTGAGATCAGTATCAGAGACCAGTTCTACTAGAGACCAAATTCAGAGACCAGTATTATAAGAGACCAGTACGACTAGAGACCAGTATCAGAGACCAGTAGTACTAGATCCCAGAACCAAAAAAGACCAGTATCATAGACCAGTACTACTAGAGACCAGTACTACTAGAGAACAGTATCAGAGACTAGTACAACTAGAGACCAGTTTCAGTGACCAGTACCACTAGAGACCAGTTTCAGAGACAAGTACAACTAGAAACCAGTACCACAAGAGATCAGTATCAGAGACCAGTACTACTAGGGACCAGTATCAGAGACCAGTAAAAGAGACCAGTATCAGAGACCAGTACTACTAGAGACCAGTGTCAGAGACCAGTACTACTAGAGACCAGTGTCAGAGATTAGTAACACTGACCAGTGTCAGAGTCCTTTACGACTAGAGATCAGATATACTAGAGACCAGTATCATAGACCAGTACTACTAGAGACCAGTATCAGAGACCAGGAACAGAGACTAGTATCAGATACCAGTACTACTAGAGACCAGTATCAGAGACAAGTAACAGAGACCACTATCAGAGACCAAGTACTACTAGAGATAAGTGCTACTAGAGACCAGTATTATAGACCAGTACAACTAGAGACCACTATTAGAGACCAGGACTATTAGAAACCATCACTACTAGAGACCAGTGTCAGAGACCAGTACTGCTAGAGACCACTATGAGAGACCAGTACTATTAGAAACCAACACTACTAGAGACCAGTGTCAGAGATTAGTAACATTGACCAATATTAGAGACCAGTACTACTAGAGACCAGTTTCAGAGACCAGTACTACTAGAGACCAGTATCATAGACCACTACTACTAGAGACCACTATGAGAGACCAGTACTACTCGAGACCAACACTACTAGAGACCAGTGTCAGAGATTAGTAACATTGACCAGTATCAGAGACCAGTACTACTGGAGACAAGTACTACTGGAGACCAGTATCAGAGACCAGTATTACTAGAGACCAGCATCAGAGACCAGTAACAGAGAACAGTATCAGAGACCAGTACTAATAGAGACCAGTCCTACTAGAGACTAGTATCAGAGACTAGTACTACTACAGACCAGTTACAGAGACCAGTACTACTAGAGACCAGTATCAGAGATAAGTACAACTAGAAACCAGTTCCATAAGAAATCTGTATCCGAGACCAGTCCTACTAGAGACCAGTATCGGAGACCAGTAAAAGAGACGAGTATCAGAGACCAGTACTACTAGAGACCAGTACCAAAAAAGACCAGTATCATAGACCAGTACTACTGGAGATCAGTACTACTAGAGACAAGTATTAAAGACCAGTACTACTAGAGACCAGTACTACTTGAGATCAGTATCAGAGACCAGTACTACTAGAGACCAGTACTGCTAGAGACCAATGTAAGAGACCAGTACTATTAGAGACCAGCACTTCTAGAAACCTCTATATGAGAGTAGTAACATTGACTAGTATCAGAGACCAGTACTACTAGAGATCAGTTATACTAGAGACCAGTAACAGAGACCAGTATCAGAGACCAGTTCTACTAGAGACCAGTATCAGCGACAAGTAACAGAGACCATTATCAGAGACCAGTACTACTAGAGATCAGTTCTCCTAGAGACCTATATCAGAAACCAGTAAGAGAGACCAGTGTCAGAAATCAGTACTACTAGAGACCAGTATAAGAGACCAGTACTACAAAAGACCAGAATAAGAGACCAGTACTACTAGAGATCAGTTCTACTAGAGATCAGTATCATAGACCAGTACTACAAGAGATCAGAATCAGAGACCAGTACTACTAGGGACCAGTATCAGAGACCAGTAAAAGAGACCAGTATCAGAGACCAGTACTACTAGAGACTAGTACCAAAAAAGACCAGTATCATATACCAGTACTACTGGAGACCAGTACTACTAGAGACCAGTATCAGAGACCAGTACTACTAGAGACTATTATCAGAGACCAGTACTACTAGAGAATAGTACCAAAAAAGACCAGTATCATAGACCAGTACTACTGGAGACCAGTACTACTTGAGATCAGTATCAGAGACCAGTACTACTAGAGACCAGTACTACTAGAGACCAAAATCAGAGACCAGTACGACTAGAGACCAGTATCAGAGACCAGTAGTACTAGATCCCACAACCAAAAAAGAACAGTATCATAGACCAGTACTACTAGAGACCAGTACTACTAGAGACCAGTATCAGAGACTAGTACTACTAGAGACCAGTTTCAGAGACCAGTACCACTAGAGACAAGTTTCAGAGACAAGTACAACTAGACACCAGTACCACAAGAGATCAGTATCAGAGACCAGTACTACTAGGGACCAGTATGATAGACCAGTACTACTGGAAACCACTATGAGAGACCAGTACTATCAGAGACCAGTACGACTAGAGACCAGTATCAGAGACCAGTTCTACTAGAGACCAGTATCAGCGACAAGTAACAGAGACCAGTATCAGAGACCAGTACTACTAGAGATCAGTTCTACTAGAGACCTATATCAGAGACCAGTAAGAGAGACAAGTGTCAGAAATCAGTATTACTAGAGACCAGTATCAGAGACCAGTACTACTAGAGACCAGTATGAGAGACCAGTACTACAAGAGACCAGAATAAGAGACCAGTACTACTAGAGATCAGTTCTACTAGAGACCAGTATCATAGACCAGTACTACTAGAAACCACTATGAGAGACCAGTACTATTATAGACCAGCCCTACTAGAAACCAATATAAGACATAAGTAACATTGACTAGTATCAGAGACCAGTACTACTAGAGATCAGTTGTACTAGAGACCAGTATCAGAGACCAGTATCAGAGACCAGTTCTACTAGAGACCAGTATCAGCGACAAGTAACAGAGACCAGTATCAGAGACCATTACTACTAGAGATCAGTTATACTCGAGACCAGTATCATAGACCAGTACTACTAGAGATCAGTTATACTAGAGACCAGTATCAGAGACCAGTATCAGAGACCAGTTCTACTAGAGACCAGTATCAGCGACCAGTAAAAGAGACCAGTATTACTAGAGACCAGCACAAGAGACCAGTTACAGAGAGCAGTATCAGGGAGCAGTACTATTAGAGACCAGTATCAGAGACCAGTACTACTAGAGATCAGTTACACAAGAGACCAGTACCAGAGACCAGTAACAGAGACCAGTATCAGAGACCATTACTACTAGAGATCAGGTCTACTAGAGACCAATATCATAGACCAGTACTACTAGAGACCTATATCAGAGACCAGTAAGAGAGACCAGTATCAGAAACTAGTATTAGTCGAGACCAGTATCAGAGATTAGTAACATTGACCAGTATCAGAGACCAGTACTACTAGAGACCAGAACTACTAGAGACCAGTATCTCTCTTTCGTGTATCGTCATCATATGTCCAGCGTTGTGTCTTGTAGCCATGCCCTCGTCTCAGGTCCCACTCGGAAGAGGCCCTCCTCTGAAGGTGGTCTATGGAGGGGACAGTCTGTGATGATGTGGTTGGCAGTCTGCTCAGGCTCCCCGCACTCACATGCTGTATTGTCTGTTAGGCCCCACTTCTTCATGGATGCTTTGAAACGGCCAACCCCAGTGCGAAGGCGGTTCAGGAGGGTCCATTGCCGGCGAGGTAGGTCTTCCCCTTCAGCACCATCTCCAGGATCCCAGATGTAGCGGTGTAGACATGATTGTCCGGCCGACTCCCACTCCTGCTTCCACGCCGCCGCCAGCCAGGCTTTGGTTGATAGGTCCACCGGGATTGAAGTGAGCATCTCTTGGGCCGCCAGGTTGTATGGGTGGCGGGACTTGAGTCTGCTAGGTGGAGTTGCCATGGTTGTGGTGTCATGGAGGAGGTGCCAATCATTTTCCTGGGCTTTCCTTGCCAGGGTGAGGGTGGCGGCCTCCCGCCGTAGGCTGGCTGGCGCGATTCCTGCTAGGACTGGCAGGTAGAGCACGGGGGTAGGTTTAAGGCAGCCAGTTATGATCCTCAGGGCGTTGTTAATGGCCGCATCCACCATCTTGGTGTGTGGGCTTCTGCACCAGGTTGGGGCACAGTACTCAGCAGCAGAGAAGACGAGTGCTTGTGTGGAGATGCGCAGTACCTTTGCAGAGGCACCCCATGTCGTACCAGCAAGGCGACGGATGAGAGAGACCCTTGATGTTACTTTGGCCCTAACTTCCTCGAGGTGTTGTTTGTATGACAAAGTCCTGTCCAGGCGTACGCCAAGGTACTTTGGGGCCTGTTGGAACTCCAGGGGTTTGCTGTTCACAGAGATCTCTAGCTCTCTTTTCGCTTCCTTGTTGCAGAGGTGGAATGCTGCGGACACTGTCTTCCCAATGCTAAGCTGCAGGCGCCAGCTGTGGAGGTAGGCAGCCAAGATGTACATGTCCTCGTTGAGGCCCTCTTCCACCGCTTTCCATGTTGGTTGTTGCAGCATGATGGCTAGGTCATCTGCATACCCGTACCTTCTGGATGTTGTTTCAGGTAGGTCAAGGATGTATATATTAAAAAGCATTGGTGAAAGGACAGACCCTTGTGGAACCCCATTTCTCAGTCTCCTGAGCCTGCTACGCTGGCCGTCACTGGTCTGGAGGGTGAAACTGCGGTTCGACAGCATCTCCATGATGTAATTGACCATGTGACGGTCCGGGATGGTTCTCAGTAGCTTTAGATGGAGTCCACGGTGCCACACGGTGTCATAGGCGGCGGTCAGGTCTAGTAGGACAACCCCTGCTTTTGCTTTGGCCTGAAAGCTGTCCTCAAGATCTTGCGTGAGCAGGGTTACTTGGTCCACTGTTGACCTGCCCCGACGGAAACCAGCCTGTTCCCTTGGGAGCTGAGGGTCTACTACAGGTTCAATGCGGCTGTGGATCATCCTCTCCAAGATTTTAAAAAGAACGGAGAGCAGCGAGATTGGCCTGTAGGACTTGGGGTCATCTGGGGGTTTGTTAGGTTTCAACAGGGCTATGATAGCCGCCCGCCTCCATATCTTTGGGAGTTTGGACTTTCGGAAGCACGCAGAGAGGAATGCGCACAGCCAGGCGGATGTTGTTTCGCTCTGGTAGATCACAAACTCTGGATGGATGTTGTCTGGGCCTGGTGCCTTGCCTTGCTTGAGTTTGGATATGGCATCCCTGAGCTCGGTTGATGTAAATTCCCCTGACAGGTTGGCACTGACACTGGCTGCCCTGGAGAGTGCGGATACCTCGTGGGATGTTAGGCGGGCAAAGTCGTTATCTGCACCTGGGAAGCGTCCGTTTTTTACCAGTATCAGAGACCAGTACGACTAGAGACCAGTATCAGAGACCAGTACTACTAGAGACCTATATCAGAGACCAGAAAGAGAGACCAGTATCAAAAACCAGTATTACTCGAGACCAGTATCTTAGACCAGCATCAGAGACCAGTACTACTGGAGATAAGTACTCCTGGAGACCAGTATCAGAGACCAGTAACAGAGAGCAGTACCAGAGACCAGTACTACTAGAGACCAGAACTACTAGAGACCAGTATATGTAACCAGTAACAGAGACCAGCATCAGACACCAGTACTGCTAAAGACCAGTATCAGAGCAGTACTACATGCGACCAGTATCAGAGACCATTACTACTAGAGACGAGTATGAGAGGCCAGTATCACTTGAGACCAGTATCAGAGACCAGTCCCAAGACAGAGTAGTACTACTAGAGACCAGTACTACCAGAGACCACTATCAGAGACCAGTACTATTAGAGACCAGTATCAGAGATTAGTAACAGTGATCAGTATCAGAGAACAGTACTACAAGAGACCAGAACTACTAGAGACCAGTATCAGAGACCAGTAACAGAGACCAGTTTCAAAGACCAGTAACAGAGACCAGGATCAGAGACCAGTACTACTAGAAACCACTATGATAGACCAGTACTACTAGATACCAGTATCAGAGACCAGTACTACTGGAGACAAGTACTACTGGAGACCAGTATCAGAGACCAGTATTACTAGAGACCAGCACAAGAGACCAGTTACAGAGAGCAGTATCAGGGACCAGTACTATTAGAGACCAGGATCAGAGACCAGGACTACTAGAGATCAGTTACACAAGAGACCAGTACCAGAGACCAGTAACAGAGACCAGTATCAGAAACCAGTACTACTAGAGACCAGTATCAGCGACAAGTAACAGAGACCAGTATCAGAGACCATTACTACTAGAGATCAGGTCTACTAGAGACCAGTATCATAGACCAGTACTACTAGAGACCTATATCAGAGACCAGTAAGAGAGACCAGTATCAGAAACTAGTATCACTCGAGACCAGTATCAGAGATTAGTAACATTGACCAGTATCAGAGACCAGTACTACTAGAGACCAGAACTACTAGAGACCAGAACTACTAGAGACCAGTATCAGAGACCAGTACGACTAGAGACCAGTATCAGAGACCAGTACTACTAGAGACCTATATCAGAGACCAGAAAGAGAGACCAGTATCAAAAACCAGTATTACTAGAGACCAGTATCAGAGTCCAGTACTACTGGAGATAAGTACTCCTGGAGACCAGTATCAGAGACCAGTAACAGAGACCAGGATCAGAGACCAGTACTACTAGATACCGGAATCAGAGACCAGTAACAGAGACCAGTGTCAGAGACCAGTATTACAAGAGATCAGTTCTACTAGAGACCAGTGTCATAGACCAGTACTACTAGAAACCACTATGAGAGACCAGTACTATTAGAGACCAGTATCAGAGTTTATTAACATTTACCAGTATCAGAGACCAGTACTACTAGAGACCAATATTAGAGACCAGTACTACTAGATACCAGTATCAGAGACCAGTACTACTGGAGACAAGTACTACTGGAGACCAGTATCAGAGACCACTATTACTAAAGACCAGCACAAGAGACCAGTTACAGAGAGCAGTATCAGGGACCAGTACTATTAGAGACCAGGATCAGAGACCAGGACTACTAGAGATCAGTTACACAAGAGACCAGTACCAGAGACCAGTAACAGAGACCAGTATCAGAAACCAGTACTACTAGAGACCAGTATCAGCGACAAGTAACAGAGACCAGTATCAGAGACCATTACTACTAGAGATCAGGTCTACTAGAGACCAGTATCATAGACCAGTACTACTAGAGACCTATATCAGAGACCAGTAAGAGAGACCAGTATCAGAAACTAGTATTAATCGAGACCAGTATCAGAGATTAGTAACATTGACCAGTATCAGAGACCAGTACTACTAGAGACCAGAACTACTAGAGACCAGTATCAGAGACCAGTACGACAAGAGACCAGTATCAGAGACCAGTACTACTAGAGACCTATATCAGAGACCAGAAAGAGAGACCAGTATCAAAAACCAGTATTACTAGAGACCAGTATCAGAGACCAGTATCAGAGACCAGTACTACTGGAGATAAGTACTCCTGGAGACCAGTATCAGAGACCAGTAACAGAGACCAGGATCAGAGACCAGTACTACTAGATACCGGAATCAGAGACCAGTAACAGAGACCAGTGTCAGAGACCAGTATTACTAGAGATCAGTTCTACTAGAGACCAGTGTCATAGACCAGTACTACTAGAAACCACTATGAGAGACCAGTACTATTAGAGACCAGTATCAGAGTTTATAAACATTGACCAGTATCAGAGACCAGTACTACTAGAGACCAATATTAGAGACCAGTACTACTAGATACCAGTATCAGAGACCAGTACTACTGGAGACAAGTACTACTGGAGACCAGTATCAGAGACCAGTATTACTAAAGACCAGCACAAGAGACCAGTTACAGAGAGCAGTATCAGGGACCAGTACTATTAGAGACCAGTATCAGAGACCAGTACTACTAGAGATCAGTTACACTAGAGACCAGTACCAGAGACCAGTAACAGAGACCAGTATCAGAGACCAGTTCTACTAGAGACCAGTATCAGCGACAAGTAACAGAGACCAGTATCAGAGACCATTACTACTAGAGATCAGGTCTACTAGAGACCAGTATCATAGACCAGTACTACTAGAGACCTATATCAGAGACCAGTAAGAGAGACCAGTATCAGAAACCAGTATTACTCGAGACCAGTATCAGAGACCAGTAATCAGTATCAGAGTGCAGTACTACTAGAAACCACGATGAGAGACCAGTACTATTAGAGAACAGCACTACTAGAAACCAGTTTTAGAAATTAGTAACATTGACCAGTATCAGAGACCAGTACTACTAGAGACCAGTATCAGAGACCAGTACTATTAGAGACCTATATCAGAGACCAGAAAGACATACCAGTATCAGAAACCAGTATTACTAGAGACCAGTATCAGAGACCAGTATTACTGGAGATAAGTACTCCTGGAGACCAGTATCAGAGACCAGTAAGAGAGAGCAGTACCAGAGACCAGAACTCATAGAGACCAGTATCAGTAACCAGTAACAGAGAGCAGTATCAGAGACCAGTACTATTAGAGACCTATATCAGAGACCAGTAAGAGAGACCAGTATCAGAAACCAGTGTTACTCGAGACCAGTATCATAGACCAGTAATCAGTATCAGAGTGCAGTACTACTAGAAACCACGATGAGAGACCAGTACTATTAGAGACCAGCACTACTAGAAACCAGTTTTAGAAATTAGTAACATTGACCAGTATCAGAGACCAGTACTACTAGAGACCAGTATCAGAGACCAGTACTATTAGAGACCTATATCAGAGACCAGAAAGACAGACCAGTATCAGAAACCAGTATTACTAGAGACCAGTATCAGAGACCAGTAACAGAGACCAGTATCAGAGACCAGTACTACTGGAGATAAGTACTCCTAGAGACCAGTATCAGAGACCAGTAACAGAGAGCAGTACCAGAGACCAGAACTACTAGAGACCAGTATCAGTAACCAGTAACAGAGAGCAGTATCAGAGACCAGTACTATTAGAGACCAGCATTACTAGAGACTAGTACGAGAGACCAGTACTATTAGAGACCAGAACTACTAGAGACCAGTATCAGAGACCAGTACGACTAGAGACCGGTATCAGAGACCAGTACTACTAGAGACCAGTACAACTAGAGACCAGTATAAGAGACCATTATCAGAGACCAGTATCAGAGACCAGTACTACTAGAGACCAGTATCAGAGACCAGTAACAGAGACCAGTGTCAGAGACCAGTGCTACTAGAGACCAGTATCAGAGACCAGTACTACTAGAACCCACTATGAGAGACCAGTACTATTAGAGACCAGCACTACTACAGACCAGTATCAGAGATTAGTAACATTGACCAGTATCAGAGACCAATATTCGAGACCAGTACTGCTAGAGGCCAGTATCAGAGACCAGTACTACAAGAGACCAGTATCAGAGACCAGTATTACTAGAGACCAGCATTACTAGAGACTAGTACCAGAGACCAGTACTACTAGAAACCAGCACCACAAGAGATCAGTATCAGAGACCAGTACTACTAGGGACCAGTATCAGAGACCAGTAACAGAGACCACTATCAGAGACCAGTACTACTAGATATCAGTGCTACTAGAGACCAGTATCAGAGACCAGTATTACTAGAGACCAATATTAGAGACCAGTACTACTATAGACCAGTATCAGAGACTAGTACTACTGGAGACAAGTACTACTGGAGTACAGTATCATAGACCACTACTACTAGAGACCACTATGAGAGACCAGTACTACTCGAGACCAACACTACTAGAGACCAGTGTCAGAGATTAGTAACATTGACCAGTATCAGAGACCAGTACTACTGGATACAAGTACTACTGGAGACCAGTATCAGAGACCAGTATTACTAGAGACCAGCATCAGAGACCAGTGACAGAGAACAGTATCAGAGACCAGTACTAATAGAGACCAGTCCTACTAGAGACTAGTATCAGAGACTAGTACTACTACAGACCAGTTACAGAGACCAGTACAACTAGAAACCAGTTCCATAAGAAATCTGTATCAGAGACAAGTATCCGAGACCAGTCCTACTAGAGACCAGTATTGGAGACGAGTAAAAGAGACGAGTATTAGAGACCAGTACTACTAGAGACCAGTACCAAAAAAGACCAGTATCATAGACCAGTACTACTGGAGACCAGTACTACTAGAGACAAGTATTAAAGACCAGTACTACTAGAGACCAGTACTACTTGAGATCAGTATCAGAGACCAGTACTACTAGAGACCAGTACTGCTAGAGACCAATGTAAGAGACCAGTACGACTAGAAACCAGTATCAGAGACCAGTAGTACTAGATCCCATTACCAAAAAAGACCAGTATCATAGACCAGTACTACTATCAGTCAATCAATCAATTTTATTTATAAAGCCCAATATCACAAATACAATTTGCCTCACAGGGCTTTACAGCATATGACATCCCTCTGTCCTTTAGACCCTCACAGCGGATAAGGAAAAACTCCTCAAAAAAAACCCTTTACCGGGGGAAAAAAAATGGTAGAAACCTCAGGAAGAGCAACTGAGGAGGGATCCCTCTTCCAGGACGGACAGACGTGCAGTAGGTGTCGTACAGAACAGATCAACATGATAAATTAACAGTAATCTGTATGACATCCTCGGTAATGACAGTAGTACAGTTACAACAACATTCATGAAAGTAATAATACTGTCGTTATAGTTCTGGCTACTGTGGTACAATATGTTGAAAGTATATATTAGTATCAGGCAGTATACATGTATGATAATATCATATGTCTATAATAGCAGTAGAAGTATGACTAATGATTAATGATGGCAGCAGCAGCAGCAGCAGGAGGCATCTGGCAGGACCACGGCAGCAGCACAACCACACACGTCACACTATCCAGGCACCGCTGCAATACGAGTTAACCTGAGAGACAGTGGAGCACAAAGGCTCCGGAGAAGAAGCCGAGTTAGTGACATCCAGAATGGCCGAGTAAACAAGATACAGTAATAGGATACGAGAGAGAGAGAGAGAGAGAGAGAGAGAGAGAGAGAGAGAGAGAGAGAGAGAGCGAGAGAGAGCGAAGGTGCCCCGTGTATTATAGGTGGTCCTCCGGTAGACTAGGCCTAAGTCAGCCTAACTAGGGGCTGGTACAAGGCAAGCCTGAGCCAGCCCTAACTATAAGCTTTGTCAAAGAGGAAAGTCTTAAGTCTAGCCTTAAATGTGGAGACGGTGTCTGCCTCCCGGACCGTAGCAGGAAGATGATTCCACAGGAGAGGAGCCTGATAGCTGAAGGCTCTGGCTCCTGATCTACTTTTGGAGACTTTAGGGACCACGAGTAACCCTGCGTTCTCAGAGCGCAGAGTTCTGGTGGGATAATATGGCACTATGAGCTCTCTAAGATATGACGGAGCTTGATCATTTAGAGCTTTATAAGTTAACAGTAGGATTTTAAATTCAATTCTGGATTTTACAGGGAGCCAGTGCAGAGAAGCTAAAACAGGAGAAATATGCTCTCGTTTCTTGGTTCCTGTTAGAACACGTGCTGCTGCATTCTGAATTAGCTGAAGAGTTTTTAATGATTTACTAGAGCTACCTGATAATAGAGAGTTACAGTAATCCAGCCTCGAGGTAACAAAAGTGTGGACCAATGTTTCTGCATCTTTTTGGGTCAAGATAGGCCTAATTTTTGCAATATTACGCAGATGAAAAAATGCAGTCCGTAAGGTTTGTTTTAAATGAGAATTAAAAGACAAATCTTGGTCAAATGTTACTCCGAGGTTTCTTACGGTAGTGGTAGAGGCCAGAGCAATGCCATCGAGAGAAACTATGTCATCAGATAAAGAGTCTCTGAGTTGTTTGGGGCCAAGAACAATAACTTCAGTTTTGTCTGAATTTAACATCAGGAAATTGGTGCTCATCCAGGTTTTTATGTCTTTAAGACAATTATGAAGTTTAGTTAATTGATCACTTTCTTCTGGCTTCATCGATAAATACAACTGTGTATCATCCGCATGACAATGGAAATTTATAGAGTGATTTCTAATGATGTTACCTAAAGGAAGCATATATAGAATAAATAGGATTGGTCCGAGCACAGAACCTTGCGGAACTCCAAAACAAACTTTAGTACGTACGGATGATTCATTATGAACGTCAACAAATTGAAAACGATAAGATAAATAAGATTTAAACCAGCTTAGTGCAGAACCTTTTAGGCCAATTAAGTGTTCCAGTCTCTGTAACAGAATTTTATGGTCAACAGTGTCAAACGCTGCACTAAGATCTAATAAAACAAGTACAGAGACGAGTCCTTTGTCTGAAGCAATCAGAAGGTCATTTGTAATTTTAACTAGTGCTGTCTCAGTGCTATGATGCGCTCTAAATCCTGACTGTTATTCCTCAAATAAATTATTATCACAGAGAAAATCACACAGCTGATCTGCGACTACTTTCTCAAGGATCTTTGACATAAAGGGAAGATTAGATATTGGTCTAAGGCAGGAATACCAGGTTTTTCAGGGTGTTTAGAGCATACTAGCATGATCTGGCACCAGATTCAGGCAGCGAAGATTAACAAAAGGGACCTACATGTAATATTCTTAGATCTAGCAAATGCGTTTGGTTCAGTACCCCATAGCCTAATTTGGAGTGCGTTTGATTATTCAGAGTGCCACAGGTAGTTGTTAACTTAGTGAAAGCATACTTTCAGGATATTAGGTTGTGTCTAAGTACGGCAGATTTCACAACAGGTTGGCAGAGGCTAGAAATAGGTATCATGGCAGGGTGTACAATTTCTCCATTAGCATTTACTATGGCGATGGAAGTAATCATCAGGGCTTCTAAGTGGGTGGTAGGTGGAGAGAGACGGCAGAACGGGTTGCATCTTCCACCAGTTAGGGCTTACATGGATGACATGACACTGGTGACCACAACAATGCCATGTACAAAGAGGCTACTAGAGAAGGTAAATAAGAACCTGAAGTGGGCCAGCATGAAGATCAAGCCTAGTAAATCTAGAAGCATCTCGATATGTAGAGGTAAGGTAAGTGATAGGAAGTTTGTCATAGATGATGAGGATATCCCAACAATTAGGGAAAAGTCAGTGAAGAGTTTAGGTAGGTGGTACAATGTGGAGTTGAATGATAAGGAACAGGTGGTGAAATTTAGAAAAGATGTGGCTGAAGGATTGGATAGAATAGATAAGTCAGAGCTTCCAGGAAAATTGAAGTTGTGGTGTTTACAATTTGGACTATATCCTAGGTTAATGTGGCCATTATCAGTTTATGAAATCCCAGTATCTGTTGTGGAGAGAATTGAAAGGTCGGTTAGCTCCTATATTAGGAAGTGGTTGGGTGTTCCTAGGTGCCTAAGTAGTGTTGCATTGTATGGAAAAGGGATACTTCAGCTGCCAGTATCTAGTTTGACAGAGGAATTTAAATGTACCAAGGTCAGGACAGAGCTGTTGTTATCTGGGAGTAAGGACGTGGTAGTTAGGAGGGTGGTTCCAAACCCAACCAAGGGGAGGAAGTGGAACCCAAGAACGGCAGTTCAGGAGGCAGAGGCAACTCTAAGGCATGCAGAGATTGTAGGTAATGTTCAGTTTGGCCGGGGAGGCCTGGGGCTTGGCTCAGGCAAACCGGTTTGGAATACAGCAGGTCCCAAAGATAAAAGAAAGCTGGTTGTGGAACAGATACGTAGACAGGAGGAGATAATAAGGGGTGCAAAGGTAGTGGCCCAGGCTAAACAGGGACAGTGGTTGAATTGGGAAAGTGTAGAGAAGAGGAAGCTTAGTTGGAGGGACCTGTGGACTATGGAAGAGAATAGTATTAGATTCCTGGTAGGGGCTACATATGATGTGCTTCCAACTCCCCAGAACCTAAAACTGTGGGTAAATGAGGACCCATCGTGTCCATTGTGTTCAGGTACAGAAACCTTAAAGCATATTTTGTCAGGCTGTAAGGTTAGTTTGTCACAAGGCCGATATACATGGCGACATAACCAGGTGTTGAAATGTTTAGCTGCAGGAATCGAAGGGAAACAAAGAGAGGTCAATTCAGAAGGTTATAAAGATAGGAATTTAGCAATTCAGTTTGTCCGTGAAGGAGAGAAATACAGAAGGGATAAGTTAGTATGGAGGCAGGGGTGTGGCCGCCTAGTAGGTGCTTGTGATTGGGAAATGCAGGTAGATTTAGGGGGAAAGCTTGTTGTTCCCCAGGAAATAGTTTGTACTAAGCAGAGGCCTGACATCGTGTTGTGGTCATTGAGTCAACGGATAGTTTATTTCATTGAACTGACAGTTCCTTGGGAAGACTCAGTGGAAGAAGCCTATGAAAGAAAAAAGCTTAGATATGCAGATTTAGGAGCAGAAGCTGAGCTGCGAGGATGGAAGACTAGGATTTGTCCAGTGGAAGTGGGGTGTAGGGGATTTATAGCAAGATCAGCTATCTCGCTCCTGGAGGAACTCGGAGTGCAGGGACAGAGTTTGAAGAAGACAGTGAAGGAAATGTCAGATGAAGCCATGAGAACCAGCAAGTTCATTTACTACAGAAGAAACAATGTTAGTTGGGGGCCAGCAGGGGGAACTACGAAGCAGGGCACATAACTCCTGGAGATCTGGTGGAGAGATCCACTTCCTCTTAGGAGGAAATCCAGGAAGAGGAAGGCTATTTAAGTGTGGGAGCGGCCTAGTTGAATCCATTTTGTTTGAGACCATGCTGCAAGGTGAGTGTTTGCTGATCCTGTGAGTTCATTTATCTCCTTTAGCTGTAGTTTATATTGTAGCCATGTGTTAGTAACGAGGAAGAGGAAGGTTATTTAAGTGCGGGTGTGACCTAGTTGAATCCATTTGGTGGCCATTTTGAGGCCATGCAGCAGGCCATGTGTTTGCTGATCCTGTGAGTTCAGTTATCTCTTTTAACTTTAGCTTACACTGTAGTTATGTTATGCAGTGTGTGAATTAGAGTATGGTGAATGTGCAAGGAAAGGTAGTATCAGCACAGCCTCTACCTGGAGCTTGCTTGTACGGAGCCTGGGTTTGGTTGAAGGTGGCAGTGCTGTTTGGGCTGAGAAAGCCATGTGTAAGTAAGGTTAAGGAGGTTGTTGTGTTGGTGTGGAGAGCAGTGAGACCTGGCATTAGGGGAGTGTCTCTGGGACGCCAGAGATCACTGTCTAGCCTCCTGGAGGTGTCGTGGGACCAACTAGACGAAACACTGGTGAAAGGAGGTTCCCACCCGATGACCCCAAAGACATGTTAGTTATCACTGCTCACTGGTCTGTATAGTTAAACCTTGCCATAATAGCGTATCATAGGGCTTAGTAGAGTATTCACTGAGTGTTGATCCTTTTCTAGAGCACAAACTTCTTGTGTTTATTTGAATGAATTATAGTTGGCTAACACCTCTGGATCCAGGGTGGGCTTTTTCAGTAGAGGTTTAATGACAGCGACCTGAAAAGACTGTGGTACATAGCCTGTTAATAAGGATATATTGATCATATCTAATATATGGGTGTTTACTAAAAGTAAGACCTCCTTGAGTAGCCTTGTTGGGATAGCATCTAGGAGACACTTTGATGATTTGGATGAGGAAATCACTGCGGCCAATTCTTGAAGAGAAATTGGGGAGAAGCAGTCTAAATAAATATTAGGTGTTACAGCTGTGTTTGAGCTTAGATAGGTACTATCTGAGGACAGGAGGTCATGAATTTTGCCTCTAATAGTTAGAATTTTGTCATTAAAGAAGCTCACAAAATCATTACTGCTAAGGGCTAAAGGAATACAAGGCTCAATAGAGCTGTGACTCTCAGTCAGCCTGGCTACAGTGCTGAAAAGAAACCTGGGGTTATTTTTGTTTTCTTCTATTAAAGCTGAGTAATAGTTTGCTCTGGCATTGCGGAGGCCCCTCTTATAAGTTTTGAGACTGTCTGCCCAGATTACACGAGATTCTTCCAGTTTGGTTAATCGCCAATTCCTTTCAAACTTTCGCGATATTTGCTTTAATTTACGGGTTTCAGAGTTATACCAAGGAGCGAACTTTCTTTGTTTTGTTAACTTCTTTTTAAGAGGAGCTACAGAGTCAAGTGTTGTTCGCAGTGATCTTACGGCGCTATCAACAAATTGATCAATTCGGGAGAGGTTAAAGTCGGGACGGGAAACCTCTGTTACTAAAGGACTTGGTATTGAATTTAACGACGGAGTAATCATTTCCTTAAATTTTGCGACAGCACTATCTGATAAACATCTGGTGTAGTAACTGTTGCTAAGTGGCGTGTAATCGAGTAAAAAGAAATCAAAAGTAATCAAATAACGATCCGATAGCGAGGGATTCTGTGGAAAGACTGTTAGGTTATCAATTTCAATTCCATACGTCAGAACTAGATCGAGGGTATGGTTAAAACAGTGAGTGGGCTCATGAACACCCTGACTGAAGCCAATGGAGTCTAATAATGAGATACACGCGGTAGCCAGGGAGTCATTATCAACGTCAACATGAATGTTAAAGTCGCCTACAATAATAACTTTATCTGATTTAAGAACTAGACTGGATAAAAACTCTGAGAATTCAGATATAAATTCAGAATACGGGCCAGGAGCACGGTACACAATAACAAATAAAAGTGGCTGCGAGGTTTTCCAGGTCGGATGTAAAAGACTAAGAACAAGGCTTTCAAAAGAATTATATTATCTAGTTTTGGTTTAGGGCTGATTAACAGACTAGAGTTAAAAATGGCTGCAACTCCCCCTCCTCGGCCGCTGCCTCGAGGAATGTGGGTATTATTATGACTGGGAGGAGTGGATTCATTTAGACTGACATATTCATCTTGACACAGCCAGGTTTCAGTGAGACTAAGTAAATCAATATGATTATCTGATATTAATTCGTTTACTAACACTGCTTTAGACGAAAGAGACCTGATATTTAACAGTCCAAATTTAATTCTCCTGTTTTGTCTTTCTGTCACAGAAGAGGTTTTAATATTTATGAGGTTGTTTTGCACAACTCCTCTTTGTTTAATTTTAGATTTAAATAAATTAGGTGGTCGGGGGACAGACACCGTTGGTATAAAACTATGGAAACTATGGCTGGGTAAGTGAACTAGAAGCTCAGAGAGGTGTATAGGACTGCAGCTCTCTGTCCTGGTCTCAAATCTGGGTTGTCAGGGATTTAATTTGCTAAAAAAATTTTCCAGGTTCCATCCAAAGTGGGATGAATGCCGTCTCTCCTAATGAGACCAGGTTTTCCCCAGAAAGTTTGCCAATTATTAACGAAACCCACATTGTTTGCTGAACACCACCTGGACAGCCAGCGATTAAATGATGACATGCGGCTAAACATGTCATCAGAGGTCAGATTTGGGAGGGGTCCAGAGAAAACTACGGAGTCCGACATCGTTTTTGCATATTCACACACCGAGGCAATATTAATTTTAGTGACCTCCAATTGGCGTAACCGGGTGTCATTGCCGCCGACGTGAATAACAATCTTACTGAATCTACGTTTATCTTTAGCCAGCAGTTTTAAATTTGATTCGATGTCGCCTGCTCTGGCCCCAGGGATACATTTGACTATGGCCGCTGGTGTTGCTAACTTCACGTTCCGCAAAATAGAGCTGCCAATAACCAGAGTTTTATTGTCAGCGGGTGTGTCACTGAGTGTGGAAAAGCGGTTGGAGACGTGAACAGGCTGTTGGTGAGCCGTGGGCTTCGGCTTGGAGCTACGCTTCTGGCGCACACTTATCCAACGTCCCGGCTGAACGGGAGTTACCGGAGGACCGCCAGCAGGAGCTAAGGCTATGCTATGTGGCTCCGCACCGGCTACAGGGGACTGGCTAACTACCGCAGCTACTGAGTGATTTTCCATGGTGCGGAGCCGTGCTTCTAATTCACTAAGCCTCGCCTCCAACGCAGCAAATAAGCTACACTTGTGACAATTACCACTGTCACTAAAGGAGGCAGAGGCATAACTGAACATGTGGCAGAGGGAGAAGCCATCGCTAGCAGTAAAGCTAATGTAGCTACCAAGGCTAGTAACGTGCAAACAACAGCTAAGAGATTAGCGAGAAAGGCGTAGAAAGAAGGAGAGCTATGAGTGCTTAAACAGAACTAGTGTGGGTTAAGACTGGGAGTAGACGTCTTAAGCAACTGAAGTGAGAAAGCAGAAAGCAAGCTAGTAGAATTCACCAGAGCACAGAGAGTACAGACACGCTGCCACCGAAACACCGGAAATGAGACAACTTGCTTACCGCAATACGTCAGCACGTCAGCACCTCGTCACCGCGTAGAGACCAGTATCAGAGACTAGTACTACTAGAGACCAGTTTCAGAGACCAATACGACTAGAGACCAGTTTCAGAGACAAGTACAAGTAGAAACCAGTACCACAAGAGATCAGTATCAGAGACCAGTACTACTAGGGACCAGTATCAGAGACCAGTAAAAGAGACCAGTATCAGAGACCAGTACTACGAGAGACCAGGTTCAGAGACCAGTACTACTAGAGACCAGTATCAGAGACAAGTAACATAGACCACTATCAGAGACCAGTACTACTAGAGATCAGTTCTACTAGAGACCAGTATCATAGACCAGTACTACTAGAGACCACTATGAGAGACCAGTACGATTAGAAACCAACACTACTAGAGACCAGTGTCAGAGATTAGTAACATTGACCAGTATCAGAGACCAGTACTACTGGAGACAAGTACTACTGGAGACCAGTATCAGAGACCAGTATTACTAGAGACCAGCATCAGAGACCAGTAACAGAGAACAGTATCAGAGACCAGTACTAATAGAGACCAGTCCTACTAGAGACCAGTATCAGAGACAAGTACAACTAGAAACCAGTACCACAAGAAATCAGAATCAGAGACCAGTATCAGAGACCAGTGCTACTAGAGACCAGTATCGGAGACGAGTAAAAGAGACGAGTATCAGAGACCAGTACCACTAGAGACCAGGATCAGAGACCAGTACTACTAGAGACCACTATGAGAGACCAGTACGATTAGAAACCAACACTACTAGAGACCAGTGTCAGAGATTATTAGCATTGACAAGTATCAGAGACCAGTACTACTAGAGACCACTATGAGAGACCAGTACTACTCGAGACCAACACTACTAGAGACCAGTGTCAGAGATTAGTAACATTGACCAGTATCAGAGACCAGTACTACTGGAGACAAGTACTACTGGAGACCAGTATCAGAGACCAGTATTACTAGAGACCAGCATCAGAGACCAGTAACAGAGAGCAGTATCAGAGACCAGTACTAATAGAGACCAGTCCTACTAGAGACTAGTATCAGAGACTAGTACTACTACAGACCAGTTTCAGAGACCAGTACTACTAGAGACCAGTATCAGAGACCAGTCCTACTAGAGACCAGTATCGGAGACCAGTAAAAGAGACGAGTATCAGAGACCAGTACTACTAGAGACCAGGATCAGAGACCAGTACTACTAGAGACCAGTATCAGAGACCAGTACTACTCGAGACCAGTATCAGAGACCAGCACTACTAGAGACCAGTATCAGAGACCAGTCCTACTAGAGACCAGTATCGGAGACCAGTAAAAGAGACGAGTATCAGAGACCAGTACTACTAGAGACCAGGATCAGAGACCAGTACTACTAGAGACCAGTATCATATACCACTACTACTAGAGACCAGTATCAGAGACAAGTCCTACTAGAGACCAGTATCGGAGACCAGTAAGAGACACCAGTATCAGAGACCAGTATACTAGAGACCAGTATCATATACCAGTACTACTAGAGACCAGTATCAGAGACCAGTAAGAGACACCAGTATCAGAGACCAGTATACTAGAGACCAGTATCAGACACCAGTACTACTAGACACCACTATGAGAGACCAGTAACAGAGAGCAGTATCAGAGACCAGTACTACTAGAGCCCAGTACAACTAGAGATCAGGATCAGAGACTAGTACCAGAGACTAGTACTAATAGAGGCCATAACTACTAGAGACCAGTACTGCTAAAGACCAGTATCAGAGACCAGTACTACAAGAGACCAGTATCAGAGACCATTACTACTAGAGACCAGTATCAGAGGCCAGTATCAGAGACAAGGACGACTAGAGACTACTATCAGAGACCGGCAAAAGAGACTAGTATCAGAAACCAGTACAACTAGAGACCAGTATCAGAGACCAGTACTATTAGAGACCAGTACTGCTAAGGAGCAGTACTACTAGACACCAGTATCAGAAATTAGTAACAGTGACCAGTATCAGATACAACTAACGGAGACAAGACCAGTACTAGTAGAGACCAGTACTACTGGAGACCAGTATCAGAGACCAGTACTACGAGGGACCAGCATCAGAGACAAATACAACTAGAAACCAGTAACACAAAAGATCAGTATCACAGATCAGTATGAGAGACCAGTATCAGAGACCAGTACTTCTAGAGACCAGTATCAGAGACCAGTAAAAGATACCAGTATCAGAGACCAGTACTTCTAGAGACCAGGTTCAGAGACCAGTACTACAAGAGACCAGTATCAGAGACCAGTACTACTAGAAATCAGTATCAGAGACAAGTAACAGAGACCAGTATCAGAGACCAGGACTACTGAAGATCAGTTTTACTAGAGACCAATATCATAGACCAGTACTACTAGAAACCACAATGGGAGACCAGTAGTATTAGAGACCAGCACTACTAGAGACCAGTGTCAGAGATTAGTAACATTGACCAGTATCAGAGACCAGTACTACTCGAGACCAGGTTCAGAGACCAGTACTACAAGAGACCAGTATCAGAGACCAGTTCTACTTGCTCAGTTATACTGGAGACCATTGTCATAGACCAGTACTACTAGAGACCAGTATCAGAGACAAGTAACAGAGACCAGTATCAGAGACCAGTACTAATAGAGATCAGTTCTACGAGAGACCACGATGAGAGACCAGTACTACTAGAGACCAGAACTATTAGAGACCAGTATCACAGACAGGTAAAAGAGACCAGTATCAGAGACCAGTAACAGAGACCAGTATCAGAGACAAATATAACTAGAACCCAATACCACAAGAGAACATTATCAGAGACCAGTATCTGAGATCAGTACTACTAGAGACCAGTATCACAGACAGGTAAAAGAGACCAGTAACAGAGACCAGTATCAGAGAACAGTACTACTAGAGACCAGTTTCAGGGACCAGTGAAAGAGACCAGTATCAGAGACCAGTACTACAAGAGACCAGTATCAGAGACCACTACTACTAAAGATCAGTTCTATGAGTGTCCAGTATCATAGACCAGTACTGCTAGAGACCAATATTAGAGACCAGTACTACTAGAAACCACTACTATTAGAGACCAGTATCAGAGACAAGTAACAGAGACCAGTATCAGAGACCAGTACTAATAGAGATCAGTTCTACTAGAGACCAGGATCATAGACCAGTACTACTACAGACCACATTGAGAGACCAGTACTATTAGAGACCAGAACTGCTAGAGACCAGAACTACTAGAGACCAGTATAAGAAACAAGTACTACTACAGACCAGTTTCAGAGACCAGTACTACTAGAGACCACTATCAGAGACAAATATAACTAGAACCCAATACCACAAGAGATCATTATCAGAGACCAGTATCTGAGATCAGTAACAGAGACCAGTATCAGAGACCAGTATCAGAGACCAGTACTACTAGAGACCAGTATCAGAGACCAGTGAAAGAGACCAGTATCAGAGACCAGTACTACAAGAGACCAGTATCAGAGACCACTACTACTAAAGATCAGTTCTATAAGTGACCAGTATCATAGACCAGTACTACTAGAAACCACTATGGGAAACCACTACTATTAGAGACCATCACTACTAGAGACCAGTGTTAGAGATTAGTAACATTGACAAGTATCAGAAACCACTACTACTAGAGACCAGGTTCAGAGACCAGTACTAGAAGAGACCAGTATCTGAGACCAGTACTACTTGAGACTTGTATCATAGACAAGTAACAGAGACCAGTATCAGAGACAAGTACTACTAGAGACCAGTTTCAGAGACCACTACTACTAGAGATGAGTATCAGAGACCACTACTACTAGAGATCATTACTACTAGAGACCAGTACTGCTAGAGACGAATATCAGAGACCAGTACTACTAGAGACCAGAATAAGAGACCAGTACTACGAGAGACCAGTACTACTAGAGACCAGTACTGCTAGAGACCTATATCAGAGACCAGTACAACTAAAGACCAGTACTACTAGAGACCAGAATCAGAGACCAGTACTACGAGAGACCAGTACTACTAGAGACCAGTACCGCTAGAGACCAATATCAGAGAACAGTACAACGAGAGACCAGTACTACTCGAGACCAGAATCAGTTACCAGTACTTCTAGAGATCATTACTACTAGAGACCAGTATCAAAGACCAGTGCTGCTAGAAACCATTACAACTAGAGACCAGTACTACAATAGACCAGTACTTCTAGAGAGCTATATCAGAGACCAGTACAACTAGAGACCAGAATCAGAGACCAGTACTACTAGAGACCAGTACTGCTAGAGACCAATATCAGAGACCAGTACACCTAGAGACCAGTACTACTAGAGACCAGAATCAGAGACCAGTACTACTAGAAACCAGAATCAGAGACCAATAGTACTAGAGACCAGTACTGCTAGAGACCTATATCAGAGACCAGTACAACTAAAGTCCAGTACTATTAGAGACCAGAATCAGAGACCAGTACTACGAGAGACCAGTACTACTAGAGACCAGTTCCGCTAGAGACCAATATCAGAGAACAGTACAACGAGAGACCAGTACTACTCGAGACCAGAATCAGTTACCAGTACTTCTAGAGATCATTACTACTAGAGACCAGTATCGGAACCAAGTACCACTCGGGACCCTTATCAAAGACCAGTACTACAAGACACCAGTACTGCTAGAGATCAGAATCAGAGACCAGTACTACTAGAGACCAGTACTACTAGAGACCAGTACTGCCAGAGACCAATATCAGAGACAAGTACACCCAGAGACCAGAATCAGAGACCAGTACTACTAGAGACCAGTACTACTAGAGATCAGTACAACGAGAGACCAGTCCTACTAGAGACCAGTATCAGAGACTAGTACTACTAGAGACCAGTATCAGGGATAAGTACTTCTAGTGACCTGTACTACTAGAAAACAGTATCAGAGATGAGTACTACTAGAGACCAGTACAACTAGGGATCAGTATCAGAGACCAGTACTACTGGAGACCAGTACTACTAGAGACCTGTACTGCTAGAGACCTATATCAGAGACCAGTACAACTAGAAATCAGTACTACTAGAGTCCAGAATCAGAGACCAGTACTACTAGAGCCAGTACTACTAGAGACCAGTTCTACTAGAGACCAGTACTGCTAGAGACCAATATCAGAGACCAGTACACCTAGAGACCAGTACTACTAGAGACCAGAATCAGAGACCAGTACTACTAGAGACCAGTACTATTAGAGACCAGGATCAAAGACCAGTACTACTCTAGACCAGAATCAGAGAGCAGTACTACTAGAGACCAGTATCAGAGACTAGTACTACTAGAGACCAGTACTATTAGAGACCAGGATCAAAGACCAGTACTACTCTAGACCAGAATCAGAGACCAGTATCAGAGACCATTAACAGAGAGGAGTATGAACGATCAGTATTATTAGACACCAGTATCAGAGACCAGACCTACTAGAGACCAGTATCAGAGATAAGTACTACTACAGACCGGTATCAGAGAACAGTACTACTAGAGATCAGTATCAGAGACCAGTACTACTAGAGACCAGTACTACTAGAGACCAGTATTACTAGAGACCAAAATCAGAGAACAGTACTACTAGAGACTAGTATCGGAATCAAGTACCACTAGGGACCAGTATCAGAGATCAGTACTACTAGAGACTATTACAACAAGAGACCAGTACTACTAGAGACCAGTACTGCTAGAGACCAATATCAGAGACCAGTACAACTAGAGACCAGTACTACTAGAGACCAGAATCAGAGACCAGTACTACTAGAGACCAGTATCAGAGATGAGTACAACTAGAGACCAGTACTACTAGAGACCAGAATCAGAGACCAGTACTACTACAGACCAGTACTACTAGAGACCTGTACAACTAGAGACCAGTACTACTAGAGACCAGAATCAGAGACAAGTACTACTACAGACCAGTACCACTAGAGACCAGTATCATAGATCCGTACGACTAGAGACCATTGCTACTAGAGATCAGTACTATTAGACACCAGTACCAGAGACCAGTACTACCAGAGACCAATATCACAGATCAGTACTACTTGAGACCAGAATCAGAGACCATTACTACGAGAGACCAGTAGTATTAGACACCAGTACCAAAGACCAGTACCATCAGAGACCAATATCAGAGACCAGTACTACTAGAAATCAGTGTCAGAGACCAGTACTACTAGAGACCAGTACTGCTCGAGACCACTATAGGAGACCAGCACTACTAGAGACCAGTATCAAAGACCAATACTACTGGAGACAAGTACTACTAGAAATCAGTATCAGAGACCAGTACTACTAGAGGCCAGTATTAGAGATAAGTACAACTCGAGACCAGTACTACTAGATACCAGTATTACTAGAGACCAGCATCAGAGAACAGTACTACTAGAAATGAGTATCAGATACCAGTACTACTAGAGACCATTACAACTAGAGACCAGTACTACTAGAGACCAGTACTGCTAGGGACCTATATCAGAGACCAGTACTACTAAAGACCAGTGCTACTAGAGACCAGTACTGCTAGAGACCAATATCAGAGACCAGTACAACTACAGACCAGTACTACTAGAGACCTGTACAACTAGAGACCAGTACTACTAGAGACCAGAATCAGAGACAAGTACTACTAGAGACCAGTACCACTAGAGACCAGTATCATAGACCAGTACTACTAGAGACCAGTGCTACTAGAGACCAGTACTGCTAGAGACCAGTATCAGAAATAAATACAATGAGAGACCAGTACTACTAGAGACCAGAATCAGAGACCAGAACTACTACACACCAGTACTACTAGAGACCAGTACTACTACGGACCAGTACTGCTAGAGACCAATATCAGAGACCAGTACTACTAGAGACCATAATCAGAGACCAGTACTACTAGAAACCAGAATCAGAGATAAGTACTTCGAGTGACCAGTACTACTAGAGACCAGTACTACTACGGACCAGTACTGCTAGAGACCAATATCAGAGACCAGTACTACTAGAGACCATAATCAGAGACCAGTACTACTAGAAACCAGAATCAGAGATAAGTACTTCGAGTGACCAGTACTACTAGAGACCAGTATCAGAGATGAGTACTACTAGAGACCAGTACTACTAGATACCAGTATCAGAGACCAGTACGACTAGAGACCAGTACTACTAGAGATCAGTATCAGAGACCAGTACTACTAGAGACCAGTACTACTAGAGATCAGAATCAGAGACCAGTACTACTAGAGACCAGTACTACTAGAGACCAGGATCAGAGACCAGTAGTACTAGAGACCAGTACTACTAGAGATCAGTATCAGAGACCAGTACTACTAGAGACCAGTACTACTAGAGATCAGAATCAGAGACCAGTACTACTAGAGACCAGTACTGCTAGAGACCAGTAATACTAGAGACCATAATCAGAGACCAGTACTACTAGAAACCAGTATCAGAGATAAGTACTTGTAGTGACCAGTACTACTAGAGACCAGTATCAGAGATAAGTACTACTAGAGACCAGTACTACTAGATACCAGTATCAGAGACCAGTACTACTAGAGACCAGTACTACTAGAGACCAGTACTACTCGAGATCAGTATCAGAGACCAGTACAACTAGAGACCAGTACTACTAGAGACCAGTACTACTAGAGATCAGTATCAGAGACCAGTACAACTAGAGACCAGTACTGCTAGAGACCAATCAGAGACCAGTACAACTAGAGACCAGAATCAGAGACCAGTACTACTAGAGCCCAGTACTACTAGAGATCAGTATCAGAGACCAGTACAACTAGAGACCAGTACTGCTAGAGACCAATCAGAGACCAGTACAACTAGAGACCAGAATCAGAGAGCAGTACTACTAGAGACCAGTACTACTAGAGATCAGTACTGCTAGAGACCAATATCAGAGACCAGTACTACTAGAGACCAGAATCAGAAACCAGTACTACTTGAGACCAGTATCAGAGATCAGTACTTCTAGAGACCAGTACTACTAGAGACCAGTATCAGAGATGAGTACTACTAGAGACCAGTACTACTAGATACCAGTATCAGAGAACAGTACTACTAGAGACCAGTACTACCAGAGATCAGTATCAGAGACCAGTACTTCTCGAGACCTGTTCTACTGGAGACCAGTATCGGAATCCAGTACAACTAGGGACCAGTATCAGAGACCAATACTACTAGAGACCATTACTACTAGAGACCAATACTACTAGAGATCAGTATCAGAGACCAGTACTAGTACAGACCAGTACCACTGCAGACCAGTATCAGAGATCCGTATGACTAGAGACCATTACTACTAGAGACCAGTACTATTAGACACCAGTACCAGAGACCAGTACTGCCAGAGACCAATATCAGAGATCAGTACTACTTGAGACCAGTATGAGATACCAGTACTACTAGAAATCAGTATCAGAGACCAGTAACAGAAAGCAGTATCAGAGATCAGTACCACTAGGGACCATTATCAGAGACCAGTACTACTAGAGACCAGTACTACTAGAGACCAGTGCTGCTAGAGACCAGTACTGCTGGAGACCAATATCAGAGACCAGTATGACTAGACACCAGTACTACTAGAGACCAGAATCAGAGACCAGTACTACTAGAGACCAGTATCAGAGATAAATACTACTGGAGATCAGTATCAGAGACTTGTACTACTAGAGACCAGTACTACTAGAGACCATTATCGGAATCCAGTACTACGAGAGACCAGTACTACTAGAGACCAGTACTACTAGAGATGAGTATCAGAGACCAGTACTACTAGAGACCAGAATCAGAGACCAATACTAATAGAGACCAGTACTACAAGAGACCATTATCAGATGCCAGTATGACTAGAGACTAGTACTACTACAGACCGGTATCAGAGACCAGTACTACTAGAGATCAGTATCAGAGATAAACACTACTGGATATCAGTATCAGAGACTTGTATTACTAGAGACCAGTACGACTAGAGACCAGTATCGGAATCCAGTACTACTAGAGACCAGTATTCCTAGAGACCAGAATCAGAGAACAGTACTACTAGAGATCAGTATCAGAGACCAGTACTACTAGAGACCAGTACGACTAGAGACCAGTATCGGAATCCAGTACTACTAGAGACCAGTATTCCTAGAGACCAGAATCAGAGAACAGTACTACTAGAGACCGGTATCGGAATCAAGTACCACTAGGGACCAGTATCAGAGACCAGTACTACTAGAGACCATTACAAAAAGAGACCAATACTACTAGAGACCAGTACTGCTAGAGACCAATGTCAGAGACCAGTACTACTAGAGACCAGTACTACTTGAGACCAATATCAGAGACCAGTACAACTAGAGACCAGTACTACTAGAGACCAGAATCAGAGACCAGTACTACTAGAGACCAGTACTACTAGAGACCAGTGCTACTAGAGACCAGTACTGCTAGAGACCAATATCAGAGACCAGTACTACTAGAGACCAGTATCAAAGATAAGTACAACTAGAGACCAGTACTACTAAAGACCAGAATCAGAGACCAGTACTACTAGAGACCAGTACGACTAGAGACCAGTACTACTAGAAATCAGTATCAGAGACCAGTACTACTAGAGGCCAGTATTAGAGATAAGTACAACTAGAGACCAGTACTACTAGAGACCAGTGCTACTAGGGATCAGTATCAGAGACCAGTACAACTAGAGACCAGAATCAGAGACCAGTACTACTAGAGATCAGTATCAGAGACCAGTACTACTAGATACCAGGTGTACTAGAGACCAATATCAGAGACCAGTAAGACTAGAGACCAGTACTACTAGAGACCAGTACCACTGGAGACCAGTATCAGAGATCCGAACTACTAGAGACAAGTACTACTAATGTTCAGTATGAGAGACCAGTGTTATTTGAGACCAGGTCTACTGGAGACCAGTATCAGAGACCAGTACTACCAGAGACCAGTATCAGAGACCAGTACCACTAGAGACCAGTATCAGAGACCAGTACTACTATAAATCAGTATCAGAGACCAGTACTACTAGAGACCAGTACTACTAGAGACCAGTATCAGACATCAGTACTACTATATACCAGTACTACTAGAAACCAGTATCAGAGACCAGTACTACTAGAGACCAGTACTACTAGAGACCAGTATCGGAATCCAGTACTACAAGAGACCAGTATCAGAGACCAGTACTACTAGAGACCAGTACTACTAGAGACCAGTATCAGAGACCAAAACTACTACAGACCATTACTACCAGACACCAGTACTACTAGAGATCAGTATCAGAGACCAGTACAACTACAGACCAGAATCAGAGACCAGTACTACTAGAGATCAGTATCAGAGACCAGTACAACTAGAGACCAGAATCACAGACCAGTACTAATAGAGATCAGTACTACAAGAGACCATTATCAGATGCCAGTACTACTAGAGACTAGTACTACTACAGACCAGTATCAGAGAACAGTACTACTAGAGATCAGTATCAGAGAACAGTACTACTAGAGATCAGTATCAGAGATAAACACTACTGGAGATCAGTACTACTAGAGACCAGTATCGGAATCCAGTACTACTAGAGACCAGTACTACTAGAGACCAGTATCGGAATCAAGTACCACTAGGGACCAGTATCAGAGACCAGTACTACTAGAGACCAGTACTATTCGAGACCAGTACTGCTAGAGACCAATATCAGAGACCAGTACAACTAGAGACCATGACTACTAGAGACCAGTACAACTAGAGACCAGTACTACAATAGACCAGTATCAGAGACCAGTACTTCTAGAGACCAGTAGTGCTAGAGACCAGTATCGGAATCCAGTACAACTAGGGACCAGTATCAGAGACCAGTACAACTAGAGACCATTACTACTCGAGACCAATACAACTAGAGATCAGTATCAGAGACCAGTACTACTAGTGACCAGTATCAGAGACAAGTACTACTAGAGGTCAGTACTATTAGAGTCCAGTGACAGAGACCAGTACTACTAGATACCAGGTCTACTAGAGACCAGTATCAGAGACCAGTACGACTAGAGCCCGGTACTAATAGAGACCAGTATCATCGACCAGTACTACTAGAGACCAGTACCACTAGAGACCAGTATCAGAGATGCGCACTACTAGAGACCATTACGACTAGAGACCAGTACTATTACGCAACAGTACCAGAGACCAGTACTACTAGAGACCAGTAGTACTAGAGACCAATATCAGAGATCAGTACTACTAGAGACCAGTACTACTAGAGACCAGGACTACCAGAGTCTAGTTCTACTAGAAATGAGTATCAGAGACCAGTACTACTAGAGACCTGTATCGGAATCCAGTACCACAAGGGATGAGTATCAGAGACCAGTACTACTAGAGATCAGAATCAGAGACCAGTACAACTGGAGACCAGAATCAGAGACCAGTACTAATAGAGACCAGTACTAGAAGAGACCATTATCAGATGCCAGTACTACTAGAGACTAGTACTACTACAGACCAGTATCAGAGAACAGTACTACTGGAGATCAGTATCAGAGACTTGTACTACTAGAGACCAGTACTACTAGAGACCAGTATCGGAATCCAGTACTACTAGAGACCAGTACTACTAGAGATGAGTATCAGAGACCAGTACTACTAGAGACCAGTATCGGAATCAAATACCACTCGGGACCAGTATCAGAGACCAGTACTACCAGAGACCAGTACTACTAGAGACCAGCACTGCTAGAGACCAATATCAGAGACCAGTACAACTAGAGACCAGAATCAGAGACCAGTACTACAAGAGACCATTATCAGATGCCAGTACTACTAGAGACCAGTATCAGAGATGCGTACTACTAGAGACCATTACTACTAGAGACCAGTAGTACTAGAGACCAATATCAGAGATCAGTACTAATAGAGACCAGTACTAGAAGAGACCATTATCAGATGCAAGTACTACTAGAGACTAGTACTACTACAGACCAGTATCAGAGAACAGTACTACGAGAGATCAGTATCAGAGACCACTACTACTAGAGACCAGTATCAGAAATAAGTACTACTTGAGATCAGTATCAGAGACTTGTACTACTAGAGACCAGTACTACTCGAGACCAGTATCGGAATCCAGTACTACTAGAGACCAGTACTGCAAGAGACCAATATCAGAGACCAGTACAACTAGAGACCAGAATCAGAGACCAGTACAACTAGAGACCAGAATCAGAGACCAGTACTAATAGAGACCAGTACTACAAGAGACCATTATCAGATGCCAGTACTACTAGAGACTAGTACTACTACAGATCAGTATCAGAGACTTGTATTACTAGATATCAGTATCAGAGACCAGTACTATTAGAGACCAGTATCAAAGACCAGTACTACTCTAGACCAGAATCAGAGACCAGTATCAGAGACCATTAACAGAGAGCAGTATGAACGATCAGTACTACTAGAGGTCAGTACTATTAGAGTCCAGTGTCAGAGACCAGTACTACTACATACCAGGTCTACGAGAGACCAGTATCAGAGATCCGTACTACGAGAGACCAGTACTACTAAAGTTCAGTATGAGAGACCAGTATTATTTGAGATCAGGTCTACTAGAGACCAGTATCAGAGACCAGTACTACTAGAGACCAGTATCAGAGACTTTTACTACTAGAGACCAGAACTATTAGAGACCAGTATCAATGGCCAGTATTAATCTAGACCAGTACCAGAGATCAGTACTACTAGAGACCAGTATTACTAGAGACCAATATCAGAGATCATTACTACCATCTAACTATCTATAACAAACTATAACTAACTATATTTATCGAACTATAACTGACTATATCTAATTCTAACTATAAGTAACTATACATAACTTAACTACCTATATCTAACTTCTTAGTCGCTGTCACTCCTCTCTCCTCTTTGGAGGATCCCTTTCTGCTGGAGAGCAGAGCAACCTTGTCTTTCACAGACACCCTTGTCTTGGTTTTGCTTTCCTTGTCCAGCACTTCCAGACCACCATTGATTTTCTTCAGCATTTCATAACGCTCATGACCACGAACATGCAGAACAAAGGCATTACGGGGTTAGGGTTAGAAGTTTTCTTATTCCTAAGTTTCATAGTAACAAAGTTTCCCCCTCATAGGGTTAGGGTAGGGATCCAATGTGACCTTGGCGTCTGTCTTCAGGGCTGCGGTCATCTGAGCCCTCTGGAGATTCCTGAGATGCTTCACTGTCATCTCCAGGATTTCCACCTTCTCCAGTTTAGAGTGTCTGTAGTTATCTTTTTTGAACGCATCCAGGATGAGAGTTTTCAGCTTGCCCAAGCTCTCATTCAGGCTCTTCTCCTCTTTTCCATAATTGGCTTGGATGAGTTTCTGTCTTCAGAAGTCTCATCTGGCAGCATGTCAGTAATCTCCTTTAAGATCTGCAGCTTTATTTTCATTCCTTTTCTGAGGCATATATATATGTATATATACATATATATATGTACAATCCCCACAGCATTGCACATGAGACAGGAGTTGCACTCTCCTTCCACCCAAAGCCTCTACCCCCGTGATCCCAGGAGTAATTCCCCTATTTAAAAAGAAAACTTAAAACAACATACTTCACAGTTAACATCGTGGTAAATGGTCTTGAAGGACCAAAATTGTGACATGTAGCCAACAACTGTGCGTATTCCATTGTATTCTTGTGTTCTCCCAAAGGAGAAGGAAGGTGCTGGCTTTGTTGCTCCTGCAATAGCTCAGTGCCTCTTTTGTTCCACATGGCGGCTGCTGGCACCAGGCTTGCCCTCCAATTTCTCAGGCTCCCTCTCTGGAATTGAACCAATCTAAAGTTGATAAGGCAGACATTCGAATGAGACATCACGTTTTTTTTGTTTGTTTTTTTCATACTAAAAAATACATTTTATTTTAGCGCTGTAAGTCATTTCCCAACCAGTACAAACATGACTGCCATCTTTTGTCTCTTTCTGAAGGGTTAGGGGAATAGGGGTAATAACCACGATGACACATTTTGAGGATGATACATTCCTGAATAACTCATGATAGGAAGGTCGTAGAGAGCTGACTTAAAAGGGGGAGGGTTTTGGGTCAAAAAGCTTAAAAGTCAAGCAAAAGATTGATGTTAGAGTTATTAAACACAACAACAATGATCTCACTTCTGATCATGTTACTCTAAATTAATCCTGGTCATTTTTCTTTTAAAATGTACTTGTTATTTTTTTTGCACAAGTATTATTGATGTTGCTGTTCTTGTCTACTCATCCATGTTGGAGTGTGAGTATTGCTCCATACTATCCAAGAGGGAACCTCTGTTAGCAGGTTTTCTCTTCAACCAAGCAGCAGCACACCAGACCTGACTCATTTAAAGCAGCTGTGCGGAACTTATCGTTTTGGTTGATTATAGCGCCCCTTTGGTCGAGGCGGTACGACACGCACAGCCTGGTGTCGTAAAATTCCGACTGCAGCCGGCAATTACCGCATGCATTTGTTTTGGAGAGCGAGATAATTAAGTAACGTCAGGTCAGTCCAAGTAATTAGTGGAAACAGCAAAATGACTCAGTAAATTCTCCTGTCATGTTTCTGTTCTGATCTAATCTAATCTGTTGTGCATTTTGAGCAACTAAGCCTGAAGTTATTGTGGGTAATGTAGTAACCGTTGTTGTGCTGCTGGAAACAATGAGAAGCAGCCGTGTACAGTCGGTACAAGGAGGAATAAACAGTTAACAAGTCATCTGCTGAGTCCGCATTATTATGTGAAAAGAATACTCCGACGATTTGGGAGTTATGCCCTTTCTCTATCATTTTCATATTGAGACAACATGATCGATATCTTTTTTTGTGTCTGTCTGTCCAGTGGCTGGGTCTCAGCGTTTAGCATTGCACTTATAGAGGGTCAGTACATCCTGCGCTGTGATCCGCAGAGGGATACACCAGTGAGCAGGCACAGATGTAGCTTGTAAACAAAACTCAGCTGTTTATTTAGCCTAGCGATATCTTCGGATTTTAGTAGCTGCAATGGACGACTGATACGAAGTAGGGACAGTTTTATTAATGGTAAAAAGTTCCGCACAGCTGCTTTAATCAACTGTCTGCATTGTCATTGCTCACCTTAAGAGGGAAAAAACAGAGGAGAACTGAAGAACACACACACACACACACACACACACACAACAGCATAATATCAAAACATAAGACATAAGTACTAATATGAGGCTGTGAGGATGAACAACCATGTCCGTCTCGCCTGTAGCTGCTGCCTCCTCTGATCTTGAACTTGTAGATTAAACTACCAGTGTAACGACCTCAGACACAAAACTGGTGGACTCAAATGCACGACTCGTAGTAGTAAAGTATTTTACTTGGCAAAATCAATTAAACAAAAGGCGCTCTCAAGGAGGATATTCAAAGTACAAAACAAAACACTCACAATGAGGATCAAAAAATATCACAACCTAGAATCAAACCTGATAACATGAAAACCTGGCATCACACAGACTGAACAAGACGAACTGGCAACAAGACAAAGGGAGACAAGGGCCCAATCCCAAACCACTCCCTACCCACTACCACTTCACTACTGAGTGTCACTGCAAATCAAGTTACACTCGCAGCTGTGGAGGGCACTCCTGATTCAGGGGAAGTGTAAGAAAGAGAAGCCAAACCATGGGACGCCCTCGCCACTCTACCGGAAGAAGGAAGCAGATGTAACCATGGATACCGACAGATGCTTTGTGAAAGCAAACTAGAGCAACAGGCTATGAAAAAAACATGTAAACATTAATTAAAATGAGTTAAATTTTTAAAAAAAAAAACTTTAATAAGTCATATAAGAGATACAGTGCAGTGTAATCAAAGTCATTAACTTGTTTATATTTTCTAGACACAGTTCACACATTCACAGATGAACTTTATTAATTAATCTGGGCAATCTTACTCCCATCCCTGCTTTGCAGCATTCCTCTTTTTAGTAAAGAGACTCATTTTTATTCGTAGATTGATTAACTGCTTTGGTTTTTCTTCTGTCCCTGTGAACACACAATTATATATTTTTTAAAAATCATGTGAATGGGATGAGGATTTTTTTAGACAGTTTTAAATAGTTTATTTAAGCATATGGACATGTAGGTTTTCATCTTTTGAGACCAAACATTCTGTGAGTTTGTTTGAGACTGTAAAGTCAGTGTGAGGAAAACAAATGTGAGTGTTTGATCTAAAATATTTTACAAAGTAGAAAGACGGAACTCTTACAGTACGTTATTTCCTCCATTGTGATGTTGTGCTTCCTGCCGGCTCATCAGAAGCCTGCACTGATGCACACTCGCTATCTAAGGCAAAGAGCATGGATACCAAGAGGCGAAGCTTCGTTGAATTTCTGCCAACAGCCATCAGGGGCGCTGCTGTAGCGCTGCCGCCATCTTGGACTGTTGCGCAAAGACAACATGCAAGATGTCAAGGAGAGAGGAGAAAAAAAGTAAAAGAAAACAGTGTAGTGCAATTAACTGCAACAACTATCAGTGGAACACCTCGCACCTGGCCTTCCACCGTAGGATCCCGACAGGTAAGAACTCCTGAGGTGTAAGTTTTAATAAAAAGTGTTTTAATATCAATTTAATATGCCAGTTTTGGAGGGAAAGTAACACACACACACACACACACACACACACACGTGTATACACATGTAGATCTATATCTACATCTACATATATATATATATATATATATATACATATATATGTGTATATATATATATGCACATATATATATATATATATATATATATATATACATATATATATATATATATATATACATATATATATGTGTATATACATATATATATATACATATATATATATATATATATATATACATATATATATATACATATATATATACATACATACATACATACATACATACATATACATATATATATATATATATATATATACATATAAATATATCATATTAAAATAACCTATAAATTATTATTATTATTATTACTGTCCCCTTACTGTACAAACTGTAAATAAATCTTTATTCCTGACTATGTGACATCGCCATTAATGTGTTTCTAGTTAAAATATTGATTTTTTTTTTTATTTCTTTTTTTTTTTTGTAGATTGGCTTATGGGGTGATTTTGAAGGAGTAATTAAGTTAGTCTTCTCATAACTGGATGTAATATGTAGAGATGCCGTCTAGGCCGTTTTTTCTTCGGGGTTTTTTTTTTAAGTCTACATTTTGCTTTACAAAAACGTGAAAAAGCAGCTATGACCAAGCTATCACGAGGTGAGTAGCATTGTAAGCATAATTAATAGCGATATACTTCAGTTGTTGGAATGAATGTTGGAATGTGTGGAATGAAAGTTGGAATACTTTGAATGAATGTTGGAATGTATAGAATGAAAGTTGGAATGTATGGATTCGAAGTTGGAATGCATAGAATGAAAGTTGGAATGTATGGAACGAATGTTGGAATGTATAGAATGAAAGTTTGAATGCATAGAATGCAAGTTGGAATGTTTGGAATGAAAGTTGGAATACTTGGAATGAACGTTGGAATGTATAGAATGAAAGTTGGAATATGTTACGACTGTTGTCGTAATTTCTTATGTTTGTGTATATTTTCCTGCAGGTGTTGTCTGTGCTCTGTGTTTTTTTCGTATTTAAATAGGTGTGTGCCACAGCCCAGCGGTGATTGGTGCGTTGGATCTGCGCTCGTTTCTGATTGGCTGCCGGCAAGGGCGTTCGCGATTTTTAAAGGGCCAAGATGGCAGTCGCTGCGAGCTAGCAGGCAGACCTCACCTTCCTCTTCTCCCAACCGGCCACACAATTGTTTCATATTGTAGTTGAACAGCCTTTTGATCTTTTGTATATTGCATAGTAGGGGTGGACTGCCATTTGTGTTGCAAACCTTTTTTCTCCTGTTTATTTAGTTAGGGAGGTAAGATTTTTGTCATTTATTTCTTATTATTTGGTTAGGTTATTTACTCCCTAAATAGAATTGTTTTGTTAGTTAATTTGGCCTTAGTCCACCCTGAAGTTATTATTTCCGTTAATTCTGTCATTCGACTATTGTAAATAAATTTGTTCTATTGACCGTTCCACACATCCTTTTCATTGTGGCTACTTGGGACTTGGGGAAGATGGGGCCTTTCATGTTGTGTCCCAGACACCCCTAGACTGGGCATAACAAATACTTGGAATGAATGTTGGAATGTGTGGAATGAAAGTTTTAATGCATAGAATGCAAGTTGGAATGTTTGGAATGAAAATTGGAATGTATAGGATGCAAGTTGGAATGTTTGGAATGAAAGTTGGAATGAATGTTGGAATGTGTGGAATGAAAGTTGGAATGCATAGAATGAAAGTTGGAATGTATGGAATGAAAATTGGAATAGATAGAATGCAAGTTGGAATGTTTGGAATGAAAGTTGGAATGCATAGAATGCAAGTTGGAATGCATAAAATGCAAGTTGGAAATCATGGAATGCAAGTTGGAATGTTTGGAATGAAAGTTGGAATACTTCGAATGAATGTTGGAATGTGTAGAATGAAAGTTGGAATGCATAGAATGGAAGTTAGAATGTTAGGAATGAAAGTTGGAATGTGTGGAATGAATGTTGGAATGTGTGGAATGAAAGTTGGAATACTTGGAATGAATGTTGGAATGTGTGGAATGAAAGTGTGAATGCATAGAATGGAAGTTGGAATGTATGGAATGCAAGTTGGAATGTGTGGAATGAAAGTTGGAATGTTTGGAATGAAAGTTGGAATGTATAGAATGAAAGTTGGAATGTTTGGAATGAAAGTTCGAATACTTGGAATGAACGTTGGAATGCATGGAATGAAAGGTGGAATGCATAGAATGCAAGTTGGAATGTATAGAATGCAAGTTGGAATGTATAGAATGCAAGTTGGATGCAAGTTGGAATGTATAGAATGCAAGTTGGAATGAAAGTTGGAATGAAAGTTGGAATGTTTGGAATCAAAGTTGGAATGTATAGAATGAAAGTTGGAATGTATAGAATGAAAGTTGGAATGTTTGGAATGAAAGTTGGAATGTATAGAATGAAAGTTGGAATGTATGGAATGAAAGTTCGAATACTTGGAATGAACGTTGGAATGTATAGAATGAAAGTTGGAATGCATAGAATGAATGTTGGAATGTGTGGAATGAAAGTTTGAATGCATAGAATGAAAGTTGGAAAATATAGAATGCAAGTTGGAATGTATAGAATGAAAGTTGGAATGTTTGGAATGAAAGTTGGAATGTATAGAATGAAAGTTGGAATGTCTGGAATGAAAGTTCGAATGTGTGGAATGAACGTTGGAATGTTTGGAATGCATAGAATGCAATTTGGAATGCATAGAATGCAAGTTGGAATGTATGGAATGCAAGTTGGAATGTATGGAATGCAAGTTGGAATGTCTGGAATGAAAATTGGAATGTGTGGAATGAATGTTGGAATGTGTGGAATGAAAGTTGGAATGTATGGAATGCAAGTTGGAATGTATGGAATGCAAGTTGGAATGTCTGGAATGAAAATTGGAATGTGTGGAATGAATGTTGGAATGTGTGGAATGAAAGTTGGAATGTATAGAATGCAAGTTGGAATGTATAGAATGCAAGTTGGAATGTTTGGAATGAAAGTTGGAATGTATAGAATGAAAGGTGGAATGCATAGAATGGAAGTTGGAATGTATAGAATGAAAGTTGGAATGTTTGGAATGAAAGTTGGAATGTATAGAATGAAAGTTGGAATGTATGGAATGAAAGTTCGAATACTTGGAATGAACGTTGGAATGTATAGAATGCAAGTTGGAATGCATAGAATGGAAGTTGGAATATGTGGAATGAAAGTTGGAATACTTGGAATGAATGTTGGAATGTGTGGAATGAAAATTGGAATGTATAGAATGAAAGTTGGAATACTTGGAATGAATGTTAGATTTTGCAGAATGAAAGTTGGAATGCATAGAATGCAAGTTGGAATGCATAGAATGCAAATTGGAATGTTTGGAATGAAAGTTGGAATACTTGGAAAGAATGTTGGAATGTGTAGAATGAAAGTTGGAATAGATAGAATGGAAGTTGGAATGTTTGGAATTAATGTTGGAATGTTTGGAATGAAAGTTGGAATGTATAGAATGACAGTTGGAATGTGTGGAATGAAAGTTTGAATGCATAGAATGAAAGTTGGAATGTTTGGAATAAAAGTTGGAATGTATAGAATGAAAGTTGGAATGTTTGGAGTGAAAGTTGGAATGTATAGAATGAAAGTTGGAATGGATAGAATGAAAGTTGGAATGCATAGAATGAAAGTTGGAATATTTGGAATGAAAGTTGGAATGTATAGAATGAAAGTTTGAATGTTTGGAATGAAAGTTTGAATGCATAGAATGAAAGTTGGAATGTATGGAATGAAAATTGGAATGCATAGAATGCAAGTTGGAATGCATAAAATGCAAGTTGGAATGCATGGAATGCAAGTTAGAATGTATGGAATGCAAGTTGGAATGTCTGGAATGAAAGTTGGAATGCATAGAATGCAATTTGGAATGCATCGAATGCAAGTTGGAATGTATGGAATGCAATTTGGAATGTCTGGAATGAAAGTTGGAATGTGTGGAATGAATGTTGGAATGTGTGGAATGAAAGTTGGAATGTATGGAATGCAAGTTGGAATGTGTGGAATGAAAGTTGAAATGTGTGGAATGAATGTTGGAATGTGTGGAATGAAAGTTGGAATGTATGGAATGCAAGTTGGAATGTATAGAATGAAAGTTGGAATGATAGAATGAAAGTTGGAATGCATAGAATGTAAGTTGGAATATTTGGAATGAAAGTTGGAATGTATAGAATGAAAGTTTGAATGTTTGGAATGAAAGTTTGAATGCATAGAATGAAAGTTGGAATGTATGGAATGCAAGTTGGAATGTCTGGAATGCAAGTTGGAATGCATCGAATGCAAGTTGGAATGTATGGAATGCAAGTTGGAATGTGTGGAATGAATGTTGGAATGTGTGGAATGAAAGTTGGAATGTATGGAATGCAAGTTGGAATGTGTAGAATGAAAGTTGGAATGTGTGGAATGAATGTTGGAATGTGTGGAATGAAAGTTGGAATGCATGGAATGAAAGTTGGAATGTGTGGAATGAAAGTTGGAATGTGTGGAATGAATGTTGGAATGTGTGAAATGAAAGTTGGAATGTATAGAATGACAGTTGGAATGTTTGGAAAGCAAGTTGGAATGCATAGAATGCAAGTTGGAATGTTTGGAATGAAAGTTGGAATACTTGGAATGAATGTTGGAATGTGTGGAATGAAAGTTTGAATGCATAGAATGAAAGTTGGAGAATATGGAATGAAAATTGGTATGTATAGAATGAAAGTTGGAATGTTTGGAATGAAAGTTGGAATGTGTGGAATGAAAGTTGGAATGTATAGAATGAAAGTTGGAATGGATAGAATGAAAGTTGGAATGCATAGAATGAAAGTTGGAATATTTGGAATGAAAGTTGGAATGTATAGAATGAAAGTTTGAATGTTTGGAATGAAAGTTTGAATGCATAGAATGAAAGTTGGAATGTATGGAATGAAAATTGGAATGCATAGAATGCAAGTTGGAATGCATAAAATGCAAGTTGGAATGCATGGAATGCAAGTTGGAATGTATGGAATGCAAGTTGGAATGTCTGGAATGAAAGTTGGAATGCATAGAATGCAATTTGGAATGCATCGAATGAAAGTTGGAGTGTGTGGAATGAATGTTGGAATGTGTGGAATGAAAGTTGGAATGTATGGAATGCAAGTTGGAATGTCTGGAATGAAAGTTGGAATGCATAGAATGCAATTTGGAATGCATCAAATGAAAGTTGGAATGTGTGGAATGAATGTTGGAATGTGTGGAGTGAAAGTTGGAATGTGTGGAATGAAAGTTTGAATGCATAGAATGAAAGTTGGAAAATATGGAATGACAATTGGTATGTATAGAATGAAAGTTGGAATGTTTGGAATGAAAGTTGGAATGTATAGAATGAAAGTTGGAATGTATGGAATGAAAGTTCGAATACTTGGAATGAACGTTGGAATGTTTGGAATGAAAGTTGGAATGCATAGAATGCAAGTTGGAATGTGTGGAATGAAAGTTGGAATACTTGGAATGAATGTTGGAATGTGTGGAATGACAATTGGTATGTATAGAATGAAAGTTGGAATGTTTGGAATGAAAATTGGAATGTATAGAATGCAAGTTGGAATGTTTGGAATGAACGTTGGAATGTGTGGAATGAAAGTTGGAATGTCTGGAATGAATGTTGGAATGTGTGGAATGAAAGTTGGAATGCATAGAATGGAAGTTGGAATGTTTGGAGTGAATGTTGGAATGTGTGGAATGAAAATTGGAATGCATAGAATGCAAGTTGGAATGTCTGGAATGAAAGTTGGAATGTGTGGAATGAATGTTGGAATGTGTGGAATGAAAGTTAGAATGCATGGAATGGAAGTTGTAATGTTTGGAATGAATGTTGGAATGTGTAGAATGAAAGTTGGAATGTTTGGAATGAAAGTTGGAATGTTTAGAATGAAAGTTGGAATGTATAGAATGACAGTTGGAATGTATAGAATGACAGTTGGAATGTGTGGAATGAAAGTTTGAATGCATAGAATGAAAGTTGGAATGTATGGAATGCAAGTTGGAATGTATAGTATGCAAGTTGGAATGTATAGAATGAAAGTTGGAATGTGTGAAATGAATGTTGGAATGTGTGGAATGAAAGTTGGAATGTATGGAATGCAAGTTGGAATGTATAGTATGCAAGTTGGAATGTTTGGAATGAAAGTTGGAATACTTGGAATGAATGTTGGAATGTATAGAATGAAAGTTGGAATGCATAGAATGAATGTTGGAATGTGTGGAATGAAAGTTTGAATGCATAGAATGAAAGTTGGAATATATAGAATGCAAGTTGGAATGTATAGAATGAGAGTTGGAATGTTTGGAATGAAAGTTGGAATGTATAGAATTAAAGTTGGAATGTATGGAATGAAAGTTCGAATACTTCGAATGAATGTTGGAATGCACAGAATGAAAGTTGGAATATATGGAATGCAAGTTGGAATGTATAGAATGAAAGTTGGAATGTTTGGAATGAAAGTTGGAATGCATAGAATGAATGTTGGAATGTGTAGAATGAAAGTTGGAATGTCTGGAATGGAAGTTGGAATGTGTAGAATGAATGTTGGAATGTTTGGAATGAAAGTTGGAATGCATAGAATGCAATTTGGAATGCATAGAATGCAAGTTGGAATGTATGGAATGCAAGTTGGAATGTCTGGAATGAAAATTGGAATGTATAGAATGAAAGTTGGAATGTTTGGAATCAAAGTTGGAATGTATAGAATGAAAGTTGGAATGTATGGAATGAAAGTTCGAATACTTGGAATGAACGTTGGAATGTATAGAATGAAAGTTGGAATGCATAGAATGAATGTTGGAATGTGTGGAATGAAAGTTTGAATGCATAGAATGAAAGTTGGAAAATATAGAATGCAAGTTGGAATGTATAGAATGAAAGTTGGAATGTTTGGAATGAAAGTTGGAATGTATAGAATGAAAGTTGGAATGTCTGGAATGAAAGTTCGAATGTGTGGAATGAACGTTGGAATGTTTGGAATGAAAGTTGGAATGCATAGAATGCAAGTTGGAATGTCTGGAATGAAAATTGGAATGTGTGGAATGAATGTTGGAATGTATAGAATGAAAGTTGGAATGGATAGAATGAGAGTTGGAATGCATAGAATGAAAGTTGGAATATTTGGAATGAAAGTTGGACTGCATAGAATGAAAGTTTGAATGTTTGGAATGAAAGTTTGAATGCATAGAATGAAAGTTGGAATGTATGGAATGCAAGTTGGAATGTATAGTATGCAAGTTGGAATGTATAGAATGAAAGTTGGAATGTGTAAAATGAATGTTGGAATGTGTGGAATGAAAGTTGGAAAATATGGAATGACAATTGGTATGTATAGAATGAAAGTTGGAATGTTTGGAATGAAAGTTGGAATGTATAGAATGAAAGTTGGAATGTATGGAATGAAAGTTCGAATACTTGGAATGAACGTTGGAATGTTTGGAATGAAAGTTGGAATGCATAGAATGCAAGTTGGAATGTGTGGAATGAAAGTTGGAATACTTGGAATGAATGTTGGAATGTGTGGAATGACAATTGGTATGTATAGAATGAAAGTTGGAATGTTTGGAATGAAAATTGGAATGTATAGAATGCAAGTTGGAATGTTTGGAATGAACGTTGGAATGTGTGGAATGAAAGTTGGAATGTCTGGAATGAATGTTGGAATGTGTGGAATGAAAATTGGAATGCATAGAATGCAAGTTGGAATGTCTGGAATGAAAGTTGGAATGTGTGGAATGAATGTTGGAATGTGTGGAATGAAAGTTAGAATGCATGGAATGGAAGTTGTAATGTTTGGAATGAATGTTGGAATGTGTAGAATGAAAGTTGGAATGTTTGGAATGAAAGTTGGAATGTTTAGAATGAAAGTTGGAATGTATAGAATGACAGTTGGAATGTATAGAATGACAGTTGGAATGTGTGGAATGAATGTTGGAATGTGTGGAATGAAAGTTGGAATGTATGGAATGCAAGTTGGAATGTTTGGAATGAAAGTTGGAATACTTGGAATGAATGTTGGAATGTGTAGAATGAAAGTTGGAATGTATGGAATGAAAGTTCGAATACTTGGAATGAACGTTGGAATGTATAGAATGAAAGTTGGAATGTATGGAATGAAAGTTCGAATACTTGGAATGAACATTGGAATGTATAGAATGAAAGTTGGAATGCATAGAATGCAAGTTGGAATGTTTGGAATGAAAGTTGAAATACTTGGAATGAAAGTTGGAACGTGTGGAATGAAAGTTGGAATGCATAGAATGCAAGTTGGAATGTTTGGAATGAAAGTTGGAATGCATAGAATGCAAGTTGGAATGCATAAAATGCAAGTTGGAAATCATGGAATGCAAGTTGGAATGTTTGGAATGAAAGTTGGAATACTTTGAATGAATGTTGGAATGTGTAGAATGAAAGTTGGAATGCATAGAATGGAAGTTAGAATGTTTGGAATGAAAGTTGGAATGTGTGGAATGAATGTTGGAATGTGTGGAATGAAAGTTGGAATACTTGGAATGAATGTTGGAATGTGTGGAATGAAAGTGTGAATGCATAGAATGCAAGTTGGAATGTATAGAATGCAAGTTGGAATGTATAGAATGCAAGTTGGAATGAAAGTTGGAATGAAAGTTGGAATGTTTGGAATCAAAGTTGGAATGTATAGAATGAAAGTTGGAATGTATAGAATGAAAGTTGGAATGTTTGGAATCAAAGTTGGAATGTATAGAATGAAAGTTGGAATAATGGAATGAAAGTTCGAATACTTGGAATGAACGTTGGAATGTATAGAATGAAAGTTGGAATGCATAGAATGAATGTTGGAATGTGTGGAATGAAAGTTTGAATGCATAGAATGAAAGTTGGAAAATATAGAATGCAAGTTGGAATGTATAGAATGAAAGTTGGAATGTTTGGAATGAAAGTTGGAATGTATAGAATGAAAGTTGGAATGTCTGGAATGAAAGTTCGAATGTGTGGAATGAACGTTGGAATGTTTGGAATGAAAGTTGGAATGCATAGAATGCAAGTTGGAATGTATGGAATGCAAGTTGGAATGTATGGAATGCAAGTTGGAATGTTTGGAATGAAAATTGGAATGTGTGGAATGAATGTTGGAATGTATAGAATGAAAGTTGGAATGGATAGAATGAGAGTTGGAATGCATAGAATGAAAGTTGGAATATTTGGAATGAAAGTTGGAATGCATAGAATGAAAGTTTGAATGTTTGGAATGAAAGTTTGAATGCATAGAATGAAAGTTGGAATGTATGGAATGCAAGTTGGAATGTATAGTATGCAAGTTGGAATGTATAGAATGAAAGTTGGAATGTGTGAAATGAATGTTGGAATGTGTGGAATGAAAGTTGGAATGTATGGAATGCAAGTTGGAATGTATAGTATGCAAGTTGGAATGTTTGGAATGAAAGTTGGAATACTTGGAATGAATGTTGGAATGTATAGAATGAAAGTTGGAATGCATAGAATGAATGTTGGAATGTGTGGAATGAAAGTTTGAATGCATAGAATGAAAGTTGGAATATATAGAATGCAAGTTGGAATGTATAGAATGAGAGTTGGAATGTTTGGAATGAAAGTTGGAATGTATAGAATTAAAGTTGGAATGTATGGAATGAAAGTTCGAATACTTCGAATGAATGTTGGAATGCATAGAATGAAAGTTGGAATATATGGAATGCAAGTTGGAATGTATAGAATGAAAGTTGGAATGTTTGGAATGAAAGTTGGAATGCATAGAATGCAATTTGGAATGCATAGAATGAATGTTGGAATGTGTAGAATGAAAGTTGGAATGTCTGGAATGGAAGTTGGAATGTGTAGAATGAATGTTGGAATGTTTGGAATGAAAGTTGGAATGCATAGAATGCAATTTGGAATGCATAGAATGCAAGTTGGAATGTATGGAATGCAAGTTGGAATGTCTGGAATGAAAATTGGAATGTGTGGAATGAATGTTGGAATGTGTGGAATAAAAGTTGGAATGTATGGAATGCAAGTTGGAATGTATGGAATGCAAGTTGGAATGCATAGAATGAAAGTTGGAATACTTGGAATGAATGTTGGAATGTATAGAATGAAAGTTGGAATGTTTGGAATGAACATTGGAATGTATAGAATGAAAGTTGGAATGCATAGAATGCAAGTTGGAATGTTTGGAATGAAAGTTGGAACGTGTGGAATGAAAGTTGGAATGCATATAATGCAAGTTGGAATGTATGGAATGACAATTGGAATGGATAGAATGCAAGTTGGAATGTTTGGAATGAAAGTTGGAATGCATAGAATGCAAGTTGGAATGTTTGGAATGAAAGTTGGAATATTTCGACTGAATGTTGGAATGTGTAGAATGAAAGTTGGAATGCATAGAATGGAAGTTAGAATGTTTGGAATGAATGTTGGAATGTGTAGAATGAAAGTTGGAATACTTGGAATGAATGTTGGAATGTGTGGAATGAAAGTTGGAATACTTGGAATGAATGTTGGAATGTGTGGAATGAAAGTGTGAATGCATAGAATGGAAGTTAGAATGTATGGAATGCAAGTTGGAATGTATGGAATGAAAGTTGGAATGTTTGGAAGGAAAGTTCGAATACTTGGAATGAACGTTGGAATGTGTGGAATGAAAGGTGGAATGCATAGAATGCAAGTTGGAATGTATAGAATGCAAGTTGGAATGTATGGAATGCAAGTTGGAATGTCTGGAATGAAAGTTGGAATGCATAGAATACAATTTGGAATGCATCGAATGCAAGTTGGAATGTATGGAATGCAAGTTGGAATGTCTGGAATGAAAGTTGGAATGTGTGGAATGAATGTTGGAATGTGTGGAATGAAAGTTGGAATGTATGGAATGCAAGTTGGAATGTGTGGAATGAAAGTTGGAATGTGTGGAATGAATGTTGGAATGTGTGGAATGAATGTTGGAATGTGTGGAATGAAAGTTGGAATGTGTGGAATGAAAGTTGGATTGTATGGAATGCAAGTTGGAATGTATAGAATGAAAGTTGGAATGTGTGAAATGAATGTTGGAATGTGTGGAATGAAAGTTGGAATGTATGGAATGAAAGTTGGAATGCATAGAATGCAAGTTGGAATGCATAAAATGCAAGTTGGAAATCATGGAATGCAAGTTGGAATGTTTGGAATGAAAGTTGGAATACTTCGAATGAATGTTGGAATGTGTAGAATGAAAGTTGGAATGCATAGAATGGAAGTTAGAATGTTTGGAATGAAAGTTGGAATGTGTGGAATGAATGTTGGAATGTGTGGAATGAAAGTTGGAATACTTGGAATGAATGTTGGAATGTGTGGAATGAAAGTGTGAATGCATAGAATGGAAGTTGAAATGTATGGACAGCAAGTTGGAATGTGTGGAATGAAAGTTGGAATGTTTGGAATGAAAGTTGGAATGTATAGAATGAAAGTTGGAATGTTTGGAATGAAAGTTCGAATACTTGGAATGAACGTTGGAATGCATGGAATGCAAGTTGGAATGTATAGAATGCAAGTTGGAATGTATAGAATGCAAGTTGGAATGAAAGTTGGAATGAAAGTTGGAATGTTTGGAATCAAAGTTGGAATGTATAGAATGAAAGTTGGAATGTATAGAATGAAAGTTGGAATGTTTGGAATCAAAGTTGGAATGTATAGAATGAAAGTTGGAATGTATGGAATGAAAGTTCGAATACTTGGAATGAACGTTGGAATGTATAGAATGAAAGTTGGAATGCATAGAATGAATGTTGGAATGTGTGGAATGAAAGTTTGAATGCATAGAATGAAAGTTGGAAAATATAGAATGCAAGTTGGAATGTATAGAATGAAAGTTGGAATGTTTGGAATGAAAGTTGGAATGTATAGAATGAAAGTTGGAATGTCTGGAATGAAAGTTCGAATGTGTGGAATGAACGTTGGAATGTTTGGAATGAAAGTTGGAATGCATAGAATGCAAGTTGGAATGTATGGAATGCAAGTTGGAATGTATGGAATGCAAGTTGGAATGTCTGGAATGAAAATTGGAATGTGTGGAATGAATGTTGGAATGTATAGAATGAAAGTTGGAATGGATAGAATGAGAGTTGGAATGCATAGAATGAAAGTTGGAATATTTGGAATGAAAGTTGGAATGCATAGAATGAAAGTTTGAATGTTTGGAATGAAAGTTTGAATGCATAGAATGAAAGTTGGAATGTATGGAATGCAAGTTGGAATGTATAGTATGCAAGTTGGAATGTATAGAATGAAAGTTGGAATGTGTGAAATGAATGTTGGAATGTGTGGAATGAAAGTTGGAATGTATGGAATGCAAGTTGGAATGTATAGTATGCAAGTTTGAATGTTTGGAATGAAAGTTGGAATACTTGGAATGAATGTTGGAATGTATAGAATGAAAGTTGGAATGCATAGAATGAATGTTGGAATGTGTGGAATGAAAGTTTGAATGCATAGAATGAAAGTTGGAATATATAGAATGCAAGTTGGAATGTATAGAATGAAAGTTGGAATGTTTGGAATGAAAGTTGGAATGTATAGAATTAAAGTTGGAATGTATGGAATGCAAGTTGGAATGTATAGTATGCAAGTTGGAATGTATAGAATGAAAGTTGGAATGTGTGAAATGAATGTTGGAATGTGTGGAATGAAAGTTGAAATGTATGGAATGCAAGTTGGAATGTATAGTATGCAAGTTGGAATGTTTGGAATGAAAGTTGGAATACTTGGAATGAATGTTGGAATGTATAGAATGAAAGTTGGAATGCATAGAATGAATGTTGGAATGTGTGGAATGAAAGTTTGAATGCATAGAATGAAAGTTGGAATATATAGAATGCAAGTTGGAATGTATAGAATGAAAGTTGGAATGTTTGGAATGAAAGTTGGAATGTATAGAATTAAAGTTGGAATGTATGGAATGAAAGTTCGAATACTTCGAATGAATGTTGGAATGCATAGAATGAAAGTTGGAATATATGGAATGCAAGTTGGAATGTATAGAATGAAAGTTGGAATGTTTGGAATGAAAGTTGGAATGCATAGAATGCAATTTGGAATGCATAGAATGAATGTTGGAATGTGTAGAATGAAAGTTGGAATGTCTGGAATGGAAGTTGGAATGTGTAGAATGAATGTTGGAATGTTTGGAATGAAAGTTGGAATGCATAGAATGCAATTTGGAATGCATAGAATGCAAGTTGGAATGTATGGAATGCAAGTTGGAATGTCTGGAATGAAAATTGGAATGTGTGGAATGAATGTTGGAATGTGTGGAATAAAAGTTGGAATGTATGGAATGCAAGTTGGAATGTATGGAATGCAAGTTGGAATGTATAGAATGCAAGTTGGAATGTTTGGAATGAAAGGTGGAATGCATAGAATGAAAGTTGGAATGTTTGGAATGAAAGTTGGAATGTATAGAATGAAAGTTGGAATGTATAGAATGAAAGTTGGAATGTATAGAATGAAAGTTGGAATACTTGGAATGAACGTTGGAATGTATAGAATGCAAGTTGGAATGCATAGAATGGAAGTTGGAATATGTGGAATGAAAGTTGGAATACTTGGAATGAATGTTGGAATGTGTGGAATGAAAATTGGAATGTATAGAATGAAAGTTGGAATACTTGGAATGAATGTTGGAATGTATAGAATGAAAGTTGGAATGCATAGAATGAATGTTGGAATGTATGGAATGCAAGTTGGAATGTATAGTATGCAAGTTGGAATGTTTGGAATGAAAGTTGGAATACTTGGAATGAATGTTGGAATGTGTAGAATGAAAGTTGGAATGTATGGAATGAAAGTTCGAATACTTGGAATGAACGTTGGAATGTATAGAATGAAAGTTCGAATGTATGGAATGAACATTGGAATGTATAGAATGAAAGTTGGAATGCAGGGAATGCAAGTTGGAATGTTTGGAATGAAAGTTGGAACGTGTGGAATGAAAGTTGGAATGCATAGAATGCAAGTTGGAATGTATGGAATGACAATTGGAATGGATAGAATGCAAGTTGGAATGTTTGGAATGAAAGTTGGAATGCATAGAATGCAAGTTGGAATGTTTGGAATGAAAGTTGGAATACTTCGAATGAATGTTGGAATGTGTAGAATGAAAGTTGGAATGCATAGAATGGAAGTTAGAATGTTTGGAATGAATGTTGGAATGTGTAGAATGAAAGTTGGAATACTTGGAATGAATGTTGGAATGTGTGGAATGAAAGTTGGAATACTTGGAGTGAATGTTGGAATGTGTGGAATGAAAGTGTGAATGCATAGAATGGAAGTTAGAATGTATGGAATGCAAGTTGGAATGTATGGAATGAAAGTTGGAATGTTTGGAAGGAAAGTTCGAATACTTGGAATGAACGTTGGAATGTGTGGAATGAAAGGTGGAATGCATAGAATGCAAGTTGGAATGTATAGAATGCAAGTTGGAATGTATGGAATGCAAGTTGGAATGTCTGGAATGAAAGTTGGAATGCATAGAATACAATTTGGAATGCATCGAATGCAAGTTGGAATGTATGGAATGCAAGTTGGAATGTCTGGAATGAAAGTTGGAATGTGTGGAATGAATGTTGGAATGTGTGGAATGAAAGTTGGAATGTATGGAATGCAAGTTGGAATGTGTGGAATGAAAGTTGGAATGTGTGGAATGAATGTTGGAATGTGTGGAATGAATGTTGGAATGTGTGGAATGAAAGTTGGAATGTGTGGAATGAAAGTTGGAATGTATGGAATGCAAGTTGGAATGTATAGAATGAAAGTTGGAATGTGTGAAATGAATGTTGGAATGTGTGGAATGAAAGTTGGAATGTATGGAATGCAAGTTGGAATGTATAGTATGCAAGTTGGAATGTTTGGAATGAAAGTTGGAATACTTGGAATGAATGTTGGAATGTATAGAATGAAAGTTGGAATGCATAGAATGAAAGTTGGAATGTGTGGAATGAAAGTTGGAATGTATGGAATGCAAGTTGGAATGTATAGAATGAAAGTTGGAATGTATGGAATGCAAGTTGGAATGTATAGTATGCAAGTTGGAATGTTTGGAATGAAAGTTGGAATACTTGGAATGAATGTTGGAATGTATAGAATGAAAGTTGGAATGCATAGAATGAATGTTGGAATGTGTGGAATGAAAGTTTGATTGCATAGAATGAAAGTTGGAATATATAGAATGCAAGTTGGAATGTATAGAATGAAAGTTGGAATGTTTGGAATGAAAGTTGGAATGTATAGAATTAAACTTGGAATGTATGGAATGAAAGTTTGAATACTTCGAATGAATGTTGGAATGCATAGAATGAAAGTTGGAATATATGGAATGCGAGTTGGAATGTATAGAATGAAAGTTGGAATGTTTGGAATGAAAGTTGGAATGCATAGAATGCAATTTGGAATGCATAGAATGAATGTTGGAATGTGTAGAATGAAAGTTGGAATGCCTGGAATGGAAGTTAGAATGTGTAGAATGAATGTTGGAATGTTTGGAATGAAAGTTGGAATGCATAGAATGCAATTTGGAATGCATCGAATGAAAGTTGGAGTGTGTGGAATGCAAGTTGGAATGTGTGGAATGAAAGTTGGAATGTGTGGAATGCAAGTTGGAATGTATAGAATGCAAGTTGGAATGTGTGGAATGAAAGTTGGAATACTTGGAATGAATGTTGGAATGTATAGAATGAAAGTTGGAATGGATAGAATGAGAGTTGGAATGCATAGAATGAAAGTTGGAATATTTGGAATGAAAGTTGGAATGCATAGAATGAAAGTTTGAATGTTTGGAATGAAAGTTTGAATGCATAGAATGAAAGTTGGAATGTATGGAATGAAAATTGGAATGCATAAAATGCAAGTTGGAATGCATGGAATGCAAGTTGGAATGTATGGAATGCAAGTTGGAATGTCTGGAATGAAAGTTGGAATGCATAGAATACAATTTGGAATGCATCGAATGCAAGTTGGAATGTATGGAATGCAAGTTGGAATGTCTGGAATGAAAGTTGGAATGTGTGGAATGAATGTTGGAATGTGTGGAATGAAAGTTGGAATGTATGGAATGCAAGTTGGAATGTGTGGAATGAAAGTTGGAATGTGTGGAATGAATGTTGGAATGTGTGGAATGAAAGTTGGAATGTATGGAATGCAAGTTGGAATGTATAGAATGAAAGTTGGAATGGATAGAATGAAAGTTGGAATGCATAGAATGTAAGTTGGAATATTTGGAATGAAAGTTGGAATGTATAGAATGAAAGTTTGAATGTTTGGAATGAAAGTTTGAATGCATAGAATGAAAGTTGGAATGTATGGAATGAAAATTGGAATGCATAGAATGCAAGTTGGAATGCATAAAATGCAAGTTGGAATGCATGGAATGCAAGTTGGAATGTATGGAATGCAAGTTGGAATGTCTGGAATGAAAGTTGGAATGCATAGAATACAATTTGGAATGCATCGAATGCAAGTTGGAATGTATGGAATGCAAGTTGGAATGTCTGGAATGAAAGTTGGAATGTGTGGAATGAATGTTGGAATGTGTGGAATGAAAGTTGGAATGTATGGAATGCAAGTTGGAATGTGTGGAATGAAAGTTGAAATGTGTGGAATGAATGTTGGAATGTGTGGAATGAAAGTTGGAATGTATGGAATGCAAGTTGGAATGTATAGAATGAAAGTTGGAATGTGTGGAATGAATGTTGGAATGTGTGGAATGAAAGTTGGAATGTATGGAATGCAAGTTGGAATGTATAGTATGCAAGTTGGAATGTTTGGAATGAAAGTTGGAATACTTGGAATGAATGTTGGAATGTGTAGAATGAAAGTTGGAATGTATGGAATGAAAGTTGGAATGTGTGGAATGAAAGTTGGAATGTGTGGAATGAAAGTTGGAATGTATGGAATGCAAGTTGGAATGTATAGAATGCAAGTTGGAATGTATGGAATGCAAGTTGGAATGTCTGGAATGAAAGTTGGAATGCATAGAATACAATTTGGAATGCATCGAATGCAAGTTGGAATATATGGAATGAAAGTTGGAATGTATAGAATGGAAGTTGGAATGTTTGGAATGAATGTTGGAATGTGTGGAATGAAAATTGGAATGTGTGGAATGAAAGTTGGAATGTGTGGAATGAAAGTTGGAATGTTTGGAATGAAAGTTGGAATACTTGGAATGAATGTTGGAATGTATAGAATGAAAGTTGGAATGCATAGAATGAATGTTGGGATGTGTGGAATGAAAATTGGAATTTGTAGAATGAAAGTTGGAATGTATAGCTTAATTAATTTAACTTAACTCCAGGATTCACTGGCCCAACCTAGAGAGCCACACTGTAGCTCCAGGGCTCAGGGTAGGCTCTCATGTGGGGATTGTCAGCATCTGCGCTTACATTCCCCAAATGAGTGAATTGTGATGTATTTCATTAACTAGCCCTTAAGACTGCTTTTAAATGTTGCTCATGCTAATACAAATATCTGTCTCCTTTGATTCATGTACTCTGCGTTTTTTAGACTGAAGATCAATAAATAACATTCATTTAACCCTCCTCTGGCATTTTTGTACATTTTTCTCAACTTTTTTTTTCATTGCGTCAGCGATCATTTTGGCTGTGTTACCAAAACCCTGACCCCCCCAAACTCATGATGAAACTAAAAATGTAACTCAAAATGAAGCTACAGCTTCTTGGCTAAAGGTGCGTTCACACCAAACGCGAATTCGCCAATTCGCGCGTCAAGATTACATACAAAGTCAATGCAAAGACGCGATTAGACGCGAATTCGCGCCGGGCGGCGCGATGGACGCGTTTAGCGCGGCGCGATAGACGCGATCAGACGCGAATTCGCGCCGGACGGCGCGATGGACGCGTTTAGCGCGGCGCGATGGACGCGATAGACGCGGCGCGATAGACGCGAAATTCGCGTCCAACGCCTCATCGCTCGAGTTGAAAATATTGAACTTTTGAGGCGAATTCGCGTGAGTCATAGCCGCGAAAGCCAATCAGCGTTGAGATTCTCCCGACGTCATGGTTGACATCCAGTTGTTGACACAACAATAAACTACTACTCACCGGAGACAGATGGACAGACACTCCGCAGCTGAAATGTAGCGCCTGTAGCTGGTGTCCTGCCGGGAGATCCTGGTGCCAGCCCTCGCCAACAGGTCCTCAAACTGGTCCCCAGTCAGCCTGAAGTACCGCTGAAAGCGGCTATCATTCAGACGGAGTTCCTGGAGGAGGTGGTGAAACTGGCCGAGCTGGATGTGCTTCTGCAGGATCGGGTGAACCCAATAACGACGGCGTTTGGCCCTCCGAGGCATTTGGGACTTCAAGAGCAGGTACAAAGCGGCGATGGTGGTTATCTCTGCCACGGTCGTCAGTGGCTACCCGGAGCTATATGATACTACGTGTCTACTCTACAGAGACCGCAACAAAAAGGAGCAGGCTTGGGTGAAAGACTCCGAGGAGACTGGTCTACTTGGTAAGTTCTGTAAATATATGTCTGTAATTAGTTTGCAGAATGGTTGTACTACGAACGTTAGCGCTAGCTTAGCTCCAGTTAGCACAGCCGCCGGCTTCCCCGCTACTCGCGCGAATGATGCGAATTAACAAAATGGTCAGGCGTCGAAACTCGGGCGTTACGGGCGGCGCGTTACTCGCGAGTAATTCGCTTCATTCGCGTTTGGTGTGAACGCACAGTAAGAGTCCCGTACAGTCACGTTAGCTTAAATGCTATACTGTACACATAATTAAGGACAGAGCCTCATGACTCAAACTCATGATGGAACTCAAAGTGTCATAGCCTCTGGACCAAGGCCCCTTGGAGTCCCGTTAGCTGAACTGTCACACTGTATACAGTCGCCACAGTCGTGTCTATTAGCTTAAATTCATGATGTAATTAAAACTGTAGCCTCTGGGCTAAAGCTCATTGAAGCCAGGTTAGCTTAAATGTTACGCTGTTCCAGCTGGATCCTTGAATTTGGACGTGACCTTTGACCTTTGTGTAATCACAGTCTTATTGCCTAAACCTAATCCCAGGTTTATGACTCAAGACGAGTCATGGCTTTAGTGTTTGGACCTGTGTTAGTGTTTTTAGTGCCTAAACCTAACCTTCACATTATTTAGGGACGACACACAACCCAGTTTTTTACCCTAACCCTAACCACTTTAACCCCTAACACATGGACTTAATTGGCATTATAAAAAATTAATTAACTGGGCAACTTCAAAACATTGATTGGAATCTAAATTACATGACTGGCTTTTATAAAAATGATAAACAAATTCATTAAGGGTGAAATATATTCATTGACATAAATTACATGATTGGCAGACTTAAAAACACACAGTTAATTGGAAACACTTAAAACACCCTTAAAAACATTGATTGGGCATCTAAATTACATAATTGGTTTTAAATACACACACTAATTGGGCTCTAAACATATTAAAAATATTAAATATTGATGGGATTGATTAAAAACACACTCAATTCATGGGACACAATTAAAAAACAGAGGACAAACATGATTCATACACAGGAACACAGGCAATTTCATTCAGGGAAATTAAAAACATGATTGGTGACACTGAAAACATAAATCAAGACATTAGGGAGATAGTTAATTTGGCATTATTTACAGAGGGTAAATCATTAATTAGGGGGTTAAAATCAATTAAAACTCATCCAGAGATATTAAAACATGATTGGTTACACTCCAAAACATAAATAGGGATTCATAAATTAGGGATACAATTAATTAGACATGATTTAAGAGTGGGAAATCATTAATTAGGGGATTAAAACCTTTAAAATTCATTAGTTGGCTACATTAAAAACAAGGGGAGAGAAGCAGGGACTCACAAGGGGTTAAGAATCTTGGCAGAGCACATGATCAGTGATTAATGACATGATTGTTATACAATGTAACTCATTTTGAACAGGTTTTATTGTAATTTTTATTCTGAACAAGCCCAGGCTTGTTCCACCATTAGTGTGTGTGTATGTGTGTGTGTATGTGTGTGTGTTCCAGCAGAGGGGAGGAGCCCTGACACACTCCCCCTCAGAGCTCACTTCTACTGCAGCAGTCAGAGGAGAAGCAGCCCACTGCTTACATAAGGTGGTTAGCAGTAATTTCAAGGATTCAGTTCATTAAACTTTGTGGTCATTTGTGTGTTCATTTCATCCCGTAACTGCGATTTAATGTGTTCCAGGTCCTTAACAGTGGGAGTATTAACAACAGACTTGGGATGCAACCCGTGAGTGGTGACTTTACACGAGTTCATTAGCGCAGCCGCGGAGCCACTTCCTTTGTCTTTTTTCCAAAATAAAAGCCTTCATGAGTTCTTAACACAGTCTAGTCACACAAGGTTTCGGCTTTGCTTCCTTTTTAACATGTTAAAAAGATTGTTAAAGAGCTTTAGCGAAATGATTGACATTACCCCGAGCCAATGACCACTGGGCGGGCACACGGGGCGGCCAATCAGATTACAGGTGCCACCATGGAAGCCCCGCCTCTGTTTTCATCCCAGACTCTGCATCCTGCTGATAGAAAAGTACCACATAAATAAGGAAATCAGATATTTTTTAACTGAAGAGATTTGTTCTCTATTGCTCCTCCTCTCTTAACATGACCATCTGTTAATAAGGTCATTTGTCAATCCCATCACTTATTCGTTCAAAGCCCAAGTTCATTACACTTCATTACATATACTGGATAGTAAATTGCAGCATTTAATGTTTTCAGATTAACACAGTAACAGTTTGTTTGTTCTATACTACAAACAACTCTAGTAGCTACAACTCTTATTTTACTGAAACTTAAAACCTCTCTTGTAATTCTAGCATTCCACAACAAGACATATTAAAAAAAAGTGCCTTTACCTTTCTCTTGGAGTGGAAATTTACGGATTAAGTGTACTTCTTGTTGTTTTGGATGAACAGAGCGAGCTACTGACTTGACTTTTCTGAAAGAAACAGGGAGTGAAAAAGGCACATCTACTTTTTATTTTTTGCCATAAACATTATCTTTAAATCTTACATGAACAAACAATGTGAAAAACATAGACACTCACAACAATGTACAGTATCACACAGAAATAGTTTTTACCAAATTTACCAGTTTTTACCAAAACAGTCCGACTGTTCGGATAACTACCGGCTTAGTCCGTCCAGTGTTTGGCAGAGTTTCACTGTGAATGGTCTATCATTGGAAAAACACTCGATTTCAGCAGGGCTATAGCTCATAATGACAACACAGTTTGTGAAATTGTATGTCTTAACTCACATTAGATACCGTGTGTGCTTGCATTATTTATTTGTTCACTTGCATTGCTTAGTCAAGGAATTAAGACCATTAAAAACGTCTGGCCTTACAGTTACGGTGCAAAAAGAAGCTTGTACATTGCTGTAGGCGGTGATATTTACAGTTCTTCTCTCAGTATGTCTATATGTGCACGTTTTGAATGTAAGCAATAAAAACACCAGTGTTAAGTGTGATAAATGCATTAAAGTGCATATGATAATGTTGGTCACAGATGTTTCACACAGTGAAGGCACATCTACTTGCTTTACAGCGACGCCACTCCTGTGATGCAGGATTCAGCATTCAGCTTGTCCATGAACCTACTCATTCCAGTGGTAACACTCAGGATTTGATCATTTCCTGCGGACTAGATGTGTCAGCCCTGAACGTTGCTTCTGTCTCCTCTGCTGTGTCGGACCACTCTCTCATTACATTTGAAGCGTCATTAGCCTGTCCCTATGTCAGTGACACAAATGTTTTTACTTCTCGTCATATCAGCCCAGCAATTATAGCGACGCTCAGTGATAAATTGCCTGGGGTCCTGGCTCCTTTTGCAACTGTGACAAAACCTGTGGAAAGTTTCACAAATTAAGTTACCCTAGTACTTGTTTCTCTCCTCGATTCTGTGCTACCGGTCTCTACCAAGACAAGACGACCAAAGAAATCTAATCCCTGGTTTACTAATGAAACCCGAGATCTCAAGAAGGCCTGCGGGAAAATGGAACGAGCATGGCGTAAATCTAAATTGGACGTTTTTTTATCTTGCTTGGCGTGATAGTGTACATAAGCGTGCTGTAAATATTGCTAGAACAACATATTTCTCTGGCTCAATAAACAAATGAAATGCTCACACTGCAGAGCACTTCTGCCCGTGCTGGACAGAAACTTCGCCACGCCAGAAATCCAGCGCTGTGCCGGAGAACTTTTAACCCCTGTTCGTGGCTATTTGTAACTCATACAACCCCACTTCAAAAAAGCTGAACTATCACTTTAAGGACCGGATCTCCTTAATCAAGGACTGAGACAGTTCATTAAACTTTGTGGTCATTTGTGTGTTCATTTCATCCCGTAACTGCGATTTAATGTGTTCCAGGTCCTTAACAGTGGGAGTATTAACATGATTGTGCCCCCTCATGGCCAGACATTGTACCTGTTCGAATGCTTCCCCATATGCCTGCTCCCTAAGAAAAAGTTCAGCCTTAATGGCCTCGAATGTTAGACTGTCATCCAATAAAATCTTGGCTCTAAACTCCCCCCGGGTTGTAGAGTCTCTCAGTCCCTCGATCAAATGGTCTCTGAGCAAAACATCATCATCCCTCAGGCCTCTTGAGTCCTTCTTTTTAAGCCTAAGGAAGTCCTCCTGCAGTCTCAATGCAAAAGAACTAATGTCCTCATGCGCCTCCTGGCGGGCATTGAAAAACTGAGAACGCAGGACCGAGGCAGTGGCTTTATCCCCATACAACTTATCTAATTCACTAAAAATCAGCTCAGCTGTGTTGCGCCTTTCTGGTGGCAAAATTAAAATTTCCCTCGTGGCTTTGCCCTCAAGACAACAAAGTGTTAATTCAGCTCTAAATTCTGTTGGAACTCCTTGCAAAGCAAAAGTAGTTTTAAGGTTACTCTTCCACTCTCCTAAACCAATATCTGAGTCTCGCCCTTTAAACCTGGATGTTACCATATTAAACATAGGAACCATGCCCACTGGTCTGAACACTGCACTAGGAGCTGGGTTTTCTCTGCTAGGGCCAGGTTGAAGCTCACTTTGGTCAGTCATGTTGGTTTTGCCCACCACTGGTTTCTGTTTTGGTCAATCCTGCCGACAACGCCAGTTGTAAAACACCCCAGTTCGGCTTAACCAACCAGTGGAAGAAATGGGCAAAACACAACAGGCTGAAATTTGCAAGTAATTTTATTAACAATTCAATAAATTAAAAGAGGTTAAAAATGGGGGCCCAAGTTAGGGGAGAAAATAGATAAAATGGGTCTGGAAGCCAGTTCAGTTGAGAGGGGGAATAAATGTCTTTGGCTGGGTGTGCTGTCCTTGTGTATGGCGAAGCCAATATTCTTACAACAAGGTCGGTGTATCTGTATCTGGTCACTGTTATGTGGCTGGTCGGGTCCGGTGTTGCACGACGCTTCTAATAGTTCTGCTTGACCAGGCAGCTCTCCACCTTGACCCAGCCGTGTGGTAGACCCAGCAGCCCTCTCAGCACACCCAAACTGCAGAGGAGATTCACAGCCGAAATGAACAAAACTAGCAGCAAACATGGCTCAACATACAACACAACATGCAATGCATCCCACACCAACAGACAAACAGTACTCAATAAAAGTTTCCAGAGAAAAAGGAAAAAGCCTATACCTGCAGAGGAGATTCACAGCCGAAATGAACAAACTGTCTGTGTGTGTGTGTGTCTGATAAGTACTCAGCAAATTAGGAGGTAACACCCATCACACCTGCATGCCATCAACCCATCACCACAGCAATTCACCAAACATGGAAACCACACCCACTAACCACTGCACTCTCACACACACACTGGGTGCTCAAATCATAAATAAAATAAATCACTGCAACCAAACGATACAAGTCTACCCTGTTACACTCCCTGTAAAAGAGATGTCAATCTCAATGGGACTCACCTGGTTAAATAAAGGATAAATAAAATAAATAAAAACTACTGTACTTACGGAGTATGGATGAGAGGAATAGTGCCTGTCATGTGTTTTCTGTGTAATCACATAATAAAAACATTTTATAACTCTGAATGACTCATTATTGTGGATATATTACTGTATAGTTTCTGTTTTGCCCTTGGATGACAGTATGAGACTTCCATAGATGTGCATTTTAGAGAGGTAAGTTTGCTACCAGCCAGCCTGTTATTAGACAATTTCTATACTGTGTACCCATTTCCCAACATATTATTTTTCCAAACCATAATGAATAGTACATCTCTGGAATAGGGGTGAAATTTGCCTGCTGACACTTTGAAAAAACAAGATTGTAACAATTGCAAAGAGCGAAAGGCTGTGCTCATATTGTACAGCAAACTATTTAATTTAATATACCTGGTACTTCAAATGGTTGGTGGGGAAAAAAGACCAGGAGGAGTTACACTGTAAGTCCGGGCAAAGTTGGACGCAATTGTACGGGAGTTACGCTTTAAGAAGCAGCCTAGTTATACTGTAAAACACGGGGGCAATAGAGCGGGGGAGTGAGCGAGAGTTACTCAGTACTTCTGTTAAATAGGTGCAAAGTGAGCGGTAGGTACGCTCTAAGTCGCGGGCCGTATTACGTAGTGTTATCAAATAATAATAGCCCGTCAACATCATGAGTCACCAACCTTATGACAAAAGTGCGCCGGAGAAGACCGGGAGAAGAGTTTGGAGGACTGGGTCGGCCAGCAGCATCACAGGAGTTTAGGAGTAACGTTAGTTAGGAGAGATCGAGGAGAGGTTCAAGGGGGAACTCACAGAAGAGGAGAAGGCAGCTTCAGCAGCTTCATGGTCCTGGAAATGCTGCTCCTTGCCGTCAATCCACACACACAGTGTGCAGGGATAACGGAGGGAATATTTCAGGTGGAGATCACGAAGCCTCCTCTTGACCGGATCAAATGCCCGACGTCTCCTCGTCAGCTCCGCGCTGTAGTCGGGATAGATGGAGATGTGTCTCCCGTTAAAGATCAGCTCCTTCTTCCCACGGGCTAGCCGCAGGATTTTGACCTTATCCTGAAAGTGTGCCAGCTTGATCAGAATGGGTCGAGGTCGAAATGTATCAACCTGACGAACAGTAGGGACCCGATGTGCCCTCTCAATGACCGGTGGAGAGGAGAAGTTGTCCGGCCCCAGGAGCTGTTGGATCAGGCCGGTCATGAAACCCAACATATCAAGTCCATCGGATTCAGGTACGCCAATTGTACCATGTGGAAGTACTGAAAACTGTCAAAACTCACCATTTGTTGGTTCAAAGGCACAGATGCCCTTTTCTCACGCAGCTGGTAAGTCCTTTTTGGCACATGTTCCTCGTCAGGATCTGGTACTGTTTCAGTTAGTGTGGTTTTCATATCACCTGCATCATCCTCATCAGATGAGCTCACCATCTTTTTTTAAGGAAAAATAAAGTATATTAAGCTCATTTTAGAATGATGTATTTTAATTTGTGTGTAGAAACACTGCAGCTAGTCACATGTCTGACCTGCTGGTCTGACGGCACAAGGATCTTGTTGCTGTACAGCTGGTTAAGCCTTTTTCTCACAGGCTTCTCTTGGCCCAATGGTTCCTGCTCCTCCTCTTCAAACCCTTGATTGTCTTCATTTTGTGCAGGTTTGTTGTCCTCCCTTTCATCCTCCGAAGAAGCAATGGTCATGGTGTTGTCTTTCTTGAGTTTCTCTCTGCGTTTCCTTGCAGCATATGTAGAAATTGCCATCATTGACAATCCTCTACTCTGGAGTGTGACCTCTGCTGGGTCCTCCGCTGTGCAAAGAAATGGATAAAATGAATACAAGTTGATGGATACTACAAAAAAAAATAGGTTTGGCATTGATTTAGATTGTTTAAAAAACCTTGATAAAATCTTTTGGCTGTGTTTGCATCATGGCACATAAAAGTCGCCACTTTCTGGTAGGTTTTATGGCCCAACTGCCGCTTGGCCTGGAGGAATGAATGTAAAAAAGAAATACACACAAGTGCAAAATTCATTAACTTTTCACCACACTTTACGTTACATGTTTTTAAGATACAAAAAAAAACGTGATAAGTTATCTCACATAAGTGGCAACAGAGGAGCGCAGCATGTTGAAAGTTGGGGCTGTCCCCAAGCCCATCCCCTCCCAGGCCTCCTTGAAATATTTAGACAGCTTCAGCAGGATGCCTCCACTGGTCATGTGAAAGAAGGTCGAAGCCTCTTTGGCTCCTTCAATTCTGTTTCGAAGCAGGTTGTAATGCTGCAACCAGGAATACTCGCTTGGCTTGAGGGGTACAGCTGCTTCACCAAAGTACCTTTAAGTCTTGTGCTGTCCAACCTAATAATTCAGGAATGTTGACTTTTCACTCTGACCAACTGATATAACAATGTGTATGTCTCTTGTGTCCTTTCAGTTTTTGTAATAATGTTTGCACTTACACGGATGATGCGGGCACCCTGCTTAGTCTTTTCTGCTGCCTTGACCTCCTTTGTGGTCATGTTGATCAATCAATGATGATGTTCTTTACCTAAGTACCACACGTTGGCCACACAAAAGCAGCAGAGACCAGCCCATATATAAAAACCCAGTTTGTAGATGCTAATCCCTGTAATGTAAAATCTGCAGAACGGTATCTTCACCCAAAGTTTGAGTCTGAAGAAGCCCCATAACATTAAATAAACCTTATTTTTTACAAATCTGAAACTTATGCTGAGCAATGATCCATACCCAGTACTGCAGTGATCTTCTTCGGAGCCTCATCTATAAACCATGCATGTTTCTGTGCCTTGACCAGTCTCTCTGAAATTTTGAATAGCATTTATTATATGCATGTTTCCTGCTTTTAACGATGTGATGTTAATGTTTGGAGGTGGGGTTATGAATGTTAAACATACCAGATTTACTTCCCCTCACACTGAGCTGGTGCCCGACCACATCCCGGCCAATATCTCTGATCCGGGCCCTCAGCTCTACCAAGATGGCGTTGATTTTTTTTTGTTCCCAGTCTGACAGATGGTGGTGCCATGTTTGAAATATATTTCATAAAGGCCACAGCATCCATCAAATAGTTTCTCTGTGTTGGGGGTTTGAAGCCTTTTTCCTGAAGGTCTGCAACAAAACTTGAAAGACAAAAATACAAATACAGTCATGTCCTCTACCCTGCGACACACTGATGCTTCTTACAGTGTAGTACTGTTAGGGATATTTTTGTTTCTTGTGCTGATTACACCATCTCCTGATATCTGTCAGGAGTGTTTTATCTCTTTTATAATCAAATAGTGTTTTACCTCTCCTATTGACTAAGTGACTTATTTTACCTCTTATTGATAAAGCTGAACAAGTGACCCTTTCCTACCTCTGATTAATACAGCTATACTTCCTACCTCGAGATAGTGTAGTGTGCCTTAAATCACATATCATGTTTGTAAGCAATAATCAAAGATACTGTGTTACTAATCATTGAGTTGTTGTGACCTGTCGAACAATGAGAGGGTATGAAGCATTAGTCCCGTGATGCGAAGGATTAATACATGTGAGAGATAAGCCAGGATACTCTGAAAGTCCCTTTATTATAACTAACTATTATTATTATTACTAACGAACACGCACTGAATCACAAGTCTGCACTAAAAGTGACTTTTTACTGTAGCTCATACTGTGACATTTGATGCAATTGTTAAAAGATAGGCCTGTACACCAAGTTACACAGGCGCCTTTGTTTTCAAAGAATCAGCCTGAAGCTGTGGCCAAGGTCATGCGAAGGATGCAAGCAAGTGATGGGAGAAAGTAACAGAGACATGGAGGCGAGCAAGTGATAGGAGAAAGTAACAGAGACAATGGAGCCTAGGACCATAGAAAGACTCCAAACATGGTGCAGGTGAGATAGTATAGGGAGAATCTTTCAACAGGGCGATGTCTTCTGTGGATGGATGGTTCGTGTGCCAAGAGGCTGGGACCAGCCTGTGCACCAACGAAGGAAGAGCTAAGTCTAAACCACGGTTTCTTCCCACCAGTTTAGCCAATCATAATAATCAATGTCGACTTGTAATTTGCATGCTGCACATCATATAGTGAATATGTGTTAACAATCTTTATCCTTTTCTGGGAGGCTGGATACAGAGTAACAGCGATCCGCTGACTGTGTTTTTCTAAACAGAAAAGGTCCATGATCATGTACTTTTAATAATCCAATTTGAAAATAAATAGTTAAGAGCATGTCGTAGTTTGTCTTCTCTCAAATAAACGTTTTCCTGACAGTACTTACCCACGGATTCTAGCGTGGTTACTCAGGAAAAGAAGGCCAACATTTGGGATTGATGAGTCTGCCATGTACTCTAGAAAATCCCGAACATGTTTGGCTCGCTGCTTGGCATTTTCACAAGTTTTCCTACCAGGGTTGGCACCTTCTGTGTGGCCCCTAAATTCCTCGACCAATCTTACTGAAGAGGAAAGAATATAAAGCAAATCAAATATTTTTGCATGGTCTTCTTTCTTAAAAGGACTATCTCATTGTCTTTGACTTGGACACACATCAACTGTTGTGGTCTGAGGTCACTTGTCTCCATCTAGTGGACAAAAACAGACATTGCACCCACCTTGGGAACAAACCACAGAAGCAGTGATTTTGACCTCAAATCAAATGGAAATGCAATAAATTCAACCCACTTTGTTCATGATTTGCAATGTGATGTATAGAGCTTATTGTCTTGCTTTTTATTACGCTGGACACTGCTGAATCGTGCTTTCCCCAGAATGAAATACACTCACCAGACACTTCATTAGGTTCATCTGTGCAATATAATGCAACAGCTCTGCCATACATTCTACTTTTAGAAAAGCTTTTACATTTGGTGATGATTATACTTTATTATTGAGGTCATAGTGAATGTCGGTGGTGTACTGCAGTGCAATGTATTGAGTGTTGCCCTTGTACTTTTGTTCAATCCAAAGCCCCAGCCTCTTTTTTAGACTTCTGCTTGAAAATGACCCAAAATGAATACAGTATAAGTCTGCATCTACAAGGTGTAGTTGAATAATTTGGGTGTCATAATAAAGGGAGCACTTGAGAAATGTGTTCAGATGTGTCAATATCAGTATCGATGTCACTGGCTCAGAGTAAATTCAGATGGCACACAGCATAAATCAAAGATTTCATTTCCGCCTTAAAAAACAACAAAAACAAATCACACTTTTACAATGAATATCTTTTTGAAATGATGCAGTGAGGTAAGGGTGTTAGGGGTTAGGTTAAGTGGCTATTTCTTGTGTGTGCGTGTGTGTGTGTGTGTGTGTGTGTGTATGTGTGTGTGTGTGTGTGCGTGTGTGGTTTACTTGCATCTTTCCTGAGTTTCAAAGAAGGTGAAATTAGTTGTATAAATAGAGTTGTATAGGTGCATACATATTTGTATATGTTTATATATACACATATATGTATTCATCTCTAAAATGCAAAACATGACAGACTGCACATCTACCTACCTGCAGTTGATGTGGTGTGGAGGACCTTTCGACGAACATCCGCGGATGCACTCCAGACTTCCTGGGAAGCTGGAAGTGTCGGAGTGGTGGTCGTGGTGGTGGAAGAGGAACCCCAAATGAAGTGTGGAAGCTTTCATGTACCCGGCCCGCTTTCCAATGAGACCACCCCCAAGTGTCTAGGACTTTTAGTTGCCGAGATATGGGCGTTTTTATTTTTAAAATGGCTGTTGTTATTAATAACAAAGCTTAATGGTGTTGGGGAGGTCTGTCAGGTGGCCAGAAAATCAGTTACTGCACTTATTTACAATGGTAAATGACGGAATATTGCTTGTTTGACAGAGCTGGTACACGGCTGCTGCTGCTGCTGCTGCTAGCACTGCTAGCTCAAACACTAATTAAGACTGAACAGATCAACAAAAGGCTCACCTGGACTTTTTTCCGCACTGCCTGTTGTTTGAACATTTTGTGAGTTTATTCTGCTCAATCTGGCAACACAGAAGCCAAATCCACAATAACTCACCGCTGTAGCGCTGCTACAAGCTAGTGCTAACATGTTGCCCTGCTGCGAGAGCTGTAAACAGTCCCAGAAGGACATGTCCAAACTCCGGGAGAAGCTCAAGCGGCTCGCCGAGGAGTTGCGACAAAAAGGCCATCTCTTAAGTGAGTTCATGGACACTGCGGCTACACAGTCGGAAATAATTAACATCCTTAACTCACCATCAGCAGCCGACACGATCCTCTGGGACCCCTCATCAACCCGCAACCGTCCATTCGTCTCCACTCCCAGCTCACGGAGTCTCTGGTCGGAGGTGGTGTGTAGAGGTAGGAGACGAATATCACGAGCTGTCTCTCCTCCGCCACTCGACATCACCAACCGCTTCTCCATCCTGCAGACCGATGTCAGCGTGCACCCCGATCATGCAGCCATGCCCGGGGCTAATGCGGCTCCTCCGAACGAACCGGCTGTATCGGCTGCACTGCCGGCACCTCCACTTCCTCCACTATCGGCGGCTACTGCTCCGGTGGCCACAATGGGTCCTCCAGCCATCGTCCCTGGGGCCACGGTGGTCACGGCGGGGCACCCAGCCACCGTCGCTCGGGCCACGGTCAAGTCGCCTCCTCCGGCGGTACACACGGCGGCTGCTGCGGTGGACCTCTCCGGGAGCGGACGCGTCAGCCCCCCGCGAGCCGCTGGCGCTGGTGACAAGCCCACGGCTGACCGCACCGCACGTCATAAGGGACGCCAGAAGGGAAACCGGCCGAGGAAAATCTCCACTGCTCCGTGTGCTTTGGCCACTCCGCCTACTTCAGCGGCTCCGGCTATCTTCACGGCTCCGCCAATGCTAAGAAGGCTAATGCTAGCGCTGCCCTCCACATCCCACCTCCACAATACATCCTGGTCGGGGACTCCATGGTCAGATCCGTCGCCCTCCAGAATTCCATCACATACTCCTTCCCCGGTGCAAAAATCCTGGACCTGGCTGAGCACATCCCGGCCATTGTCGACAGACACCCCTCTGCTCACACGGTTTTGCTGCACTGCGGGGTGAACGACATGCGTCTGAGGCAATCGTCTAAACTGCGCAGTGATCACGAGCAGCTGGCTGAACTAATTGAGTCACTGGGGAAGGCTTGCATCTTCTCTGGCCTCATCCCGTCCCTCAGACTGGGGTCAGAGAATTTTAGCAGACTCTACAGTGCCAATCAGTGGTTGTCGGACTTCTGTTCAGCATGTGGTTATGGCTTCATCAACAACTTCAACATCTTCTGGAAAAAACCTCACCTATTCTGGCTGGACAATTTCCATCTCAACACCAAAGGTAAAAAGAAACTTGCATCCCACCTCTCTGCACATCTCTCCGGCCACACAGACTGACGCCACAAGACCATATCCACACCCACCTTGCAACCCTCACATATTTCAGTAATAACACACCACAGACCACCACACATCCATCGCCCCATCACATCGTACCGCCTGTCCCGTGACAACCTGGTCCATGTGAACATTCTCAGCAGAGACTCTCATCCAACCAGCTCACCGACAACCCTGAATATGGCACTTTTTAACGTTCGTTCTTTATCCAATAAGTCTTTTATCATTAATGATCTGATTTTAGATAACAAATTAGACTGTTTGTTTTTAACTGAAACATGGCTCGGCACTGACGCTCCAGCAGTTCTCACTGAGGCTTCCCCACCCAACTTTAGTTTTTCATTTTTTAACAGGATTGGTGGAAGAGGTGGTGGGACTGCTGCAATCATATCCAACTCCATAAAAACAAAGGACATTCATTTTAATCATTACAACTCATTTGAACATCATGCCTTTGTTTTTAGCAGTCCTCCTATTTTATGCATTACTATTTACAGACCACCCAAACACAATTCCTCCTTTATCAGTGAATTTTCTGAACTTTCATCAACGGTACATTCCACACATGACAGGGTTTTAATAACTGGTGATTTTAACTTACACGTTGATAACTTGGATTCAGATTCAACAACAGCTGAATTTTTAAATATTTTAAATTGTATGGATTTTAAGCAGCACGTCACACAGCCAACTCACAACAGAGGACACACCCTGGACCTGGTCATAACCTATGGCCTGTCCACTGGTGTGTCCTCTGTTGTTGACTTGACTGTGTCCGACCACTACTGTGTGTTTTTTAATCTCACCGGTTTTAATTCCAGTTTTAGCCACCAGGAGGCCTCAGTGAAAACAGTGAGGTAACGTTGTCTTACCTCTGAAGCGGCTGCAAATTTTATTGAGATTTTAAAAAGCACTCCTGCTGAGATTTTACCTGCACCATGTGATTTTATTGTAAATGATTTTAATAACAAACTTAAGTCATCACTGGATGCAGTTGCTCCATTTTTAACAAAAACTGTAAAAGCAAAGAAGATATGTCCATGGAAAGATGAGAATACAAGAATGTTAAAACGAAAATGCAGGAGTGCAGAGAGAAGGTGGAGAAAAACAAAATTGACAGTTCATTTTGAAATATACTGGGACATACTCAAAAACTACAATAACACAATCAAACTGGCAAGAAGAACCTATTTTTCAAACCTCATAATAAACAATAAAGACAAACCCAGGTTCCTATTCTCCACCTTCGATCTTTTAACCAATACTGATTTTAATAAGTCCATCTGGAGCCCTCTGTGAGGACTTTGCAGACCACTTCAGAGGTAAGATTGATAACATCAGATCCAGTCTTTTACCCTACCAGAATGTTGTTTTTAACACACCTGGATCAGTGCTTTTACCTGAGGAGACACTGGAGAGTTTTGCCCTGGTTGATGCGAGGACACTTGGTCGAGTTTTCTCCCAGGTAAACCCAACAACCTGCCTTTTAGACCCAATTCCCACATCACTTTTAAAGACATTTTATGAATTCTTTGAGGAACAGATTTTAAACATAGTAAATTGCTCTCTTCAGACGGGTGTCTTCCCCACTGCCTATAAAACGGCGGTGGTGAAGCCCCTTCTGAAGAAGAGCAATTTAGACTACAGCATTTTTAATAACTACAGACCTGTATCCAACTTACCGTTTTTAAGTAAAATTTTTAGAAAAAATGGGTTTTATCCAAGTAAATTATTTTTTAAAGAGAAACAGTATTTTAGAGAAGTTTCAATCTGGTTTTAGGATGAACCACAGTACAGAGACAGCTCTTGTAAAAATATTAAATGACATCAGGTGCAATTTAGATAATCATAAACTCACAGTCTTGGTTCTGCTGGATCTTAGCGCTGCCTTCGATACAGTAGACCATCACATTTTACTAAATCGGCTGAAGCACCTGGTTGGCCTCTCTGGTGCTGTTTTTAACTGGTTCAACTCCTATCTCACAGATCGATCTTTCTTTGTAAGTATGGATACATGGTCCTCCAGAATACATGAAATCAGGTGTGGGGTCCCCCAAGGGTCAATTTTAGGTCCACTTCTTTTTAATCTATACATGCTTCCCCTGGGGGATGTCATCAGGAGACACGGCATCAGTTTCCATAGCTACGCTGATGATACACAGCTGTACATCGCCGTGTCTCCTGATGACTCAGGGCCACTTGATGCCCTTTTTAACTGCATTTTAGATATTAAGTCATGGATGGCAGAGAATTTCCTACAGCTCAACCAGGACAAAACTGAGGTTTTAGTTATCGGTCCTGAAGGCCAGAGAGAGAAACTTTTACCAAAACTACAGGATTTTAAACCTTCACAATCTGTAAAGAACCTGGGCGTTATTTTTGACTCTGAGCTCACTTTTACTCAACACATAAAGAACATTACTAAGATTGGTTTTAAGAACATAGCCAGGGTCCGCCCGTTTCTCTCTCAGGCCAGTACGGAGGTGCTAATGCATGCTTTTATCTCTAGTCGGTTAGATTACTGTAATGCTCTGCTCTCTGGTCTTCCCAAAAAGAGTATTAATAATCTACAATTACTACAGAACTCAGCCGCTCGCGTGCTGACGAGGACCAGAGGGCGGGAGCACATTACACCTGTTTTAAAATCGCTGCATTGGCTCCCCGTCCGTTTCAGGATTGATTTTAAGGTTCTTTTACTGGTTTTTAAATGTGTTAACGGCCTTGGGCCCTCTTATCTATCTGACCTGCTTTTACCATATCAGCCCTCGCGGACCCTGAGGTCCTCTGGCACTGGCCTTTTTATTGTTCCACGAGTTAAAACCAAAACCCACGGTGAGGCAGCATTTAGCCATTACGGCCCCCCTTTGTGGAACAGCCTGCCGGAGAACCTCAGGGCCGCAGAGACTGTTGATATTTCTAAAAGGAGGCTCAAGACCCACCTTTTTAGTTTAGCTTTTAATTGACCTTTTTAGTTTAGCTTTTAATTGACCTTGTTAGTTTAGCTTTTAATTGACCTACTTAATTTATTTCCTTATAGCTATTTATTTCCTTTATTAATATTTAATCCTCAATGTTTCTAATGATTTTTATTACCTTTAAATTTTCTTAAACCTTCTCTCTTCTCTTTTTACAATTTTTAGACTGATGCATATCTTAGTTTTTAGCTCCAGAGTTTCCTCATGGGGGCCCTCAGCAGCGGTAGTTATGCCTGCTCTCCATGGGGGGACGCTGTCCTGGGGACCCCTCAGTGTGCACCCCGGCCCAGGTGGGGGTCCCTGGGGCGGTGCTCCCTGTGGCTGAGAGCTGTGGCGCCTCTTGTTGCGGACGGCCCCCTCACGTTGTCCTCACCTGGACCCTCGGTGTCGAGCCATATCACCATTTTATCTTTGTGTGTGTATGTGTGTGTGTGTGTGTGTGTGTGTGTGTGTGTGTGTGCGTGTTTGCGTGTGTGTGCACTTGTGCGTGCGTGTATGTGTGTTTGTTTGGACGGGGGTGGGAAGGATGGGTTTTCATTATTATCTATATATTTTGTTTTGTTTTATTTCATCTTGTTTGTTTTGTAAAGCACTTTGTGTTACACTTTATGTATGAAAAGTGCTATATAAATAAATAAAGTTTGAAGTTTGTATCTCGGGAACGGAAGGTTCAGCGCCCCCAAATTAGGTGTGACGCCACCCACTCCCGAGTCTCTAGGACGTACCGTTCAGGAGTTATTGGGAAAAAAGTGTTGCCAGTGTAAATGAATGGGGGTCCAAAGTGGTGTAAAATGACGTAGAAGTGTAGAGGGCAAAATCCTCACTCCAGAAAGTGAATGGGAGCACGTTTCAGGCCATTTGGGAAAAAAAGTGGTCGGGCTCCCACTTGGTTTTTGTTGGGGTTGGGCTTGGTTGGTGTTGTTTTGGGGGGGTTTGGGTTAGGATAAGGAAAATTTGCCTATTTAGTAGCCATGTTGCTAGGTTAGCCAGATCTGAGTACCCAGCAAACTGGCTGTCTGTCTCCTCCACTCCACACACAAGAATGCCACCTCTTCAGCTTAGCAAGCTAGCAAGCCGAGTTGCTAGCTATCGCAGTGCTAGCAAGATAAACCTGTCCTGGCTAGCAAGTCCCTTCCATTGAGGTAAATGTAGTCCTTTCGGTGGCCGCTTTTCCTTTTTGAAGTGATCCGTTGCGCTGATAATCCATCCAAGATGTTTCCTTTGTCAGCCAGAGATGTTTCCCTGGAGTCAACTCAGAACGTTTCAGTCTCACTGGACCTTCTTCAGGCGCACCAACGATTAAATGAGAAGCCTATTTGGCTTTACACATGTTTTTCCCTTTTGTTTTGGGTTAGGGAAGGGGACCTGAACCCATCCCCCATGAGAGACAGGAGGTGCACGTGCCTTCCCCCAGGACCCCGAGTTGTTTGGACGGGGGTGCTGGCCAAGTCTGCCGTAGCGGACCGTGGTCCAGCCTCCACCGTCGTCCCTGGAAGCCATGTCGGCTTTGTCTGATTGTGTGTCTTGTTTGTGTTTTTAACGTGGGCTTTGTAATTATAATGAAATATATTTATGCTATTTTAAAATGTATGAAATGAAGATGTATTTTCTATAAATAAGGGTTTTTAATCTTTGTGCAACAAACCAAAAAAGGTTTATTAATATTTAAACTAAAGACGGTTAGGCTTTTTTTCAGCCTACAGCGCTGAGGACTGACCCCTTTTAAACACTCTCTGTGCTGATTTTCAGCCTTAAAAAACAATGTCAAAACATCTTTTTATATGCGTATTGGCTGCAGTGGAGATGAGACAAACTGGGGCCTAATTAAGCCTAAACGCTATCACAATTATCCCATGAAAACCGAAGCTCGCTGCCATGTCTTCAAGAGCATTAATCCACAAAATCCTTGATCCAACTGCACAGAGTAGGGCTCTCCAGCAGGCTCGCACAGGCTTTTTTTTTATCTGTTATCGTCTAAATATGCCACTTGTTTGCAGAGGAGGGTTTAGGGGATGAATACCACCGATGGCCCGGGGGCCATCCTCATTTTTGGGAATATCTTTTGATAGGAAGGTGGTAGCGAGCTGGAAGCAAGCTCTACCCTTCCTAATTGAGCCACAGGTTTTCCAACGAGAGCAGCCCCGAGTCTCTAGGACTTTGGGTTGGCGAGATATGGGCATTCTAATTTTTAAATTGGCTGTGTCTCGGGAAGGGAAGGTGGTAGAAAGATGCAGAATAAGGTGTGACGCCACCCACTCCCGAGTCTCTAAGATGTACCGTTCAGGAGTTATAGCCGTTTTAATTTTCCCATATAAGTGAATGGGAAAATGAAAATTTACCTAAGTGTCACAGCCAAAAAGTGTAAGAAAATCCAAAGTGTTGATAATGGTCTCTAGTACTACTGGTTTCTGATACTGGTGTCCAGTAGTACTGGTCTCTGAAACTGGTCTCTGATACTGGTCTCTAGTACTACTGGTTTCTAGTAATACTGTGATCCGATACTGGTATCTAGTCGTACTGGTCTCTGATACTGGTCTCTGAAACTGGTCTCTGATACTGGTCTCTAGTAGTACTGGTCTGTGATACTAGTCTCCAGTAGTACTGGTCTTTGATACTGGTCTCTAGTAGTACTGGTCTCTAGCAGTACTGGTCTCTAGTAGTACTGGTCTCTGATACTGGTCCCTAGTAGTACTGGATTCCGCTACTGGTCTCTAGTAGTACTGGTCTCTAGTAGTACTTGTCTCTGATAGTGATCTCTAGTAGTACTGGTTTCTGATACTGGTCTCTAGTAGTACTGGGCTCTAGTAGTACTGGTCTCTGATAGTGATCTACGGTGGCCGACAAGGGCCAAACGCACTGCAACGGCCAAATGCGCCTCAGTTAGAGAAAACAGCTTCAAGTACAGAAATGATTCAAATTCACAAACTCAAACACAAATCTAAACGAGGTACAAAAAGAGGAACGTGGTGCAAATGAAAAAACGTGCTGCAAAAAACAAAGATAAATGCATCATCATCAAACGCACTGCAAATAGAGAAACGATGCAAAGCACAAAAGGATCCAAACCAAGAAACCATCTTCAAAAGAAAAACGCTTCATAACCTGGAAATGCTCCAAACCTGCAGGGGGCGCTCTCAGCGTAACAGCTCAATGGAAAGACACACGGGATGGAGAGAGAGACAGAACAGCTGACTGAACCACTGTGATTCAAAATACAGCGGGAAAGGTAATGTGACTTTTATTTGAGTATATTTATATGTTATGTTTATATCACTGTACAGCGCTGCGCATTACATGACGTTTAATTTATTGTATTTTACACCAGACGTCACAAGGCTGCACATTGCATGTAGATTAGTCTGCTTATTAAGATAAAATGATCAGAGATTGATGTAAAGCACTCGTTTTAATAGTACATTAAAAAAACCTCTTATTACAGTCTTCCATAACATACAACGCTGCACATTACGTGTTATGCTTGTTAATGACAGCAATTAACTTGTAAGCAGTTATGAATGATCTCCACTGTGTGTATAGTATATATCAAGAGGTAGTGAAGAATATTAATACTCATCTCAATAACGTTACTTATCACGTTTCTCATTTTTAGTTTTCTAGATTATACTGATCTATCATCTTTTTTCCAGGCTACTATGTTTTGCTAGCCTGGTTCCAGACCATAGACACCGCCCAGTCAACTGGTCTGGTATACCTTATTGAATTTGCGACTTATCTCGTCCAAACGATGGACGGACCAATGAACGCCGGGGGTCTAGCGGTTAGCCAATCAGCGCCACGCTGATGACAAGCTGTACGCTGGTGGGTAGCTGGTGAGGATAGCAACAATGGCGACCGCTGCAGATCCTACAGACCACATTAACGATGCTATCGAGGTATTTCGCCACTACTCGTGTTAATGGAGGACCAAATTAAGGAAGCTGCTGAACTGGATTTAACGGCGATGCAGCTGGGCGTGCACGACGACGGGGACATTTTAAACGGGCAATGGTCGCTTGTTTTCGGTTCCCCCGAGGCATGGATACTAATGACGTCAGATTCTGGGTGAGTCGTTGATCTCTACTGATTGGTTAGGGAAAAAATCAAATTCCCTCCCCCTTGTAAATCGCCTTCAGTGGAGGCGATATCAGACTGAAGATTCTGTGAGCTTCAGTCTGACACTCAGGCTAATGTTTTGCCCTTACTGTGGACAAGATCTGGGAACAATTCACATGTTCTGTAGGCTCATGTGGCTCCAATGACTCATATCCAGTTTGTTAATAACATTGATGTAGTTCACACCACGTCCTTATGTTACTCAGTGTTATTTACAGTATACAATGAAGACCATCTAATAGTCACAACCAGCAGTCTATTTCAAAGACCATCATTGGACAGAAACACTTATTGTTATTCTGCTGCATTGTGTTGACAGTGTAGACTCCCTGTGAAGACCATACTTTTTTTACAGCTATAAAATGTTAGGTTACTTTATTGCAGAAAGACAGCTAGCCTTAATTAAATGTCAGTCAATTTCTATAACCAGTTTCACGTGAAAGACCATGCTGGTGGACCAGCATACTGGTGGTGTTGGTAATGATGCTCGTCCTCCCAGCAACACCAAATTGGTCCTCCCAGCATGATTAGCAACACCATGCTGGTTCACCAGCATCATTAGCAACACCATGCTGGTCCACCAGCATCACTAGCAACACACCATGCTGGTCCACCAGCATCACTAGCAACACCATGCTGGTCCACCAGCATCACTCGCAACACACCATGCTGGTCCACCAGCATCATTAGCAACACCATACTGGTTCACCAGCATCACTCGCAACACCATGCTGGTCCACCAGCATCACTCGCAACACACCATGCTGGTCCACCAGCATCACTCGCAACACACCATGCTGGTCCACCAGCATCATTAGCAACACCATACTGGTTCACCAGCATCACTCGCAACACCATGCTGGTCCACTAGCATCACTCGCAACACCATGCTGGTTCACCAGCATCACTAGCAACACCATGCTGGTCCACCAGCATCACTCGCAACACCATGCTGGTCCACCAGCATCACTAGCAACACACCATGCTGGTCCACCAGCATCACTAGCAACACACCATGCTGGTCCACCAGCATCATTAGCAACACACCATGCTGGTCCACCAGCATCACTAGCAACACCATGCTGGTCCACCAGCATCACTAGCAACACCATGCTGGTCCACCAGCATCACTCGCAACACCATGCTGGTTCACCAGCATCACTCGCAACACCATGCTGGTTCACCAGCATCACTAGCAACACCATGCTGGTCCACCAGCATCACTCGCAACACACCATGCTGGTCCACCAGCATCATTAGCAACACCATACTGGTTCACCAGCATCACTCGCAACACCATGCTGGTCCACCAGCATCACTCGCAACACACCATGCTGGTCCACCAGCATCACTCGCAACACACCATGCTGGTCCACCAGCATCACTCGCAACACACCATGCTGGTCCACCAGCATCATTAGCAACACCATACTGGTTCACCAGCATCACTCGCAACACCATGCTGGTCCACTAGCATCACTCGCAACACCATGCTGGTTCACCAGCATCACTAGCAACACCATGCTGGTCCACCAGCATCACTCGCAACACCATGCTGGTTCACCAGCATCACTAGCAACACCATGCTGGTCCACCAGCATCACTCGCAACACCATGCTGGTTCACCAGCATCACTAGCAACACACCATGCTGGTCCACCAGCATCACTCGCAACACCATGCTGGTCCACCAGCATCACTAGCAACACACCATGCTGGTCCACCAGCATCACTAGCAACACACCATGCTGGTCCACCAGCATCATTAGCAACACACCATGCTGGTCCACCAGCATCACTAGCAACACCATGCTGGTCCACCAGCATCACTAGCAACACCATGCTGGTCCACCAGCATCACTAGCAACACACCATGCTGGTCCACCAGCATCATTAGCAACACACCATGCTGGTCCACCAGCATCACTAGCAACACCATGCTGGTCCACCAGCATCACTAGCAACACCATGCTGGTCCACCAGCATCACTCGCAACACCATGCTGGTTCACCAGCATCACTCGCAACACCATGCTGGTCCACCAGCATCATTAGCAACACCATGCTGGTCCACCAGCATCACTAGCAATACCATGCTGGTCCACCAGCATCACTCGCAACACCATGCTGGTCCACCAGCATCACTAGCAATACCATGCTGGTTCACCAGCATCACTAGCAACACCATGCTGGTCCACCAGCATCACTAGCAACACCATGCTGGTTCACCAGCATCACTAGCAACACCATGCTGGTCCACCAGCATCACTAGCAACACCATGCTGGTCCACCAGCATCACTCGGAACACCATGCTGGTTCACCAGCATCACTAGCAACACCATGCTGGTCCACCAGCATCACTCGCAACACCATGCTGGTTCACCAGCATCACTCGCAACACCATGCTGGTCCACCAGCATCACTAGCAACACCATGCTGGTCCACCAGCATCACTAGCAACACACCATGCTGGTCCACCAGCATCACTCGCAACACCATGCTGGTTCACCAGCATCACTCGCAACACCATGCTGGTCCACCAGCATCACTCGCAACACCATGCTGGTCCACCAGCATCACTAGCAACACACCATGCTGGTCCACCAGCATCACTCGCAACACCATGCTGGTCCACCAGCATCACTAGCAACACCATGCTGGTCCACCAGCATCACTAGCAACACCATGCTGGTCCACCAGCATCACTAGCAATACCATGCTGGTCCACCAGCATCATTAGCAACACCATGCTGGTCCACCAGCATCACTAGCAACACCATGCTGGTCCACCAGCATCACTAGCAACACCATGCTGGTCCACCAGCATCACTAGCAATACCATGCTGGTCCACCAGCATCATTAGCAACACCATGCTGGTCCACCAGCATCACTAGCAACACCATGCTGGTCCACCAGCATCACTAGCAACACCATGCTGGTCCACCAGCATAGCTATGGTGACTCACCAGCTAAACCAGCATCTAAACAGCATCAATCCAGCATAGACCAGCATGGAAATGATGCTGGTCTATGCTGGTTTTTCTGGCAGGGTAGTTTACAGCGCAGCCTTGCCACGTCCAATATGGTGGTGACGTTGACGTATCGCAGCAGCGGGCAAACCCACTTGATGCGGCGTCTAGGTATATATGTCTGAGTGTCTGAGGAGCGTCAGTACGTTAGCTTGTTAGCCGTAACGTTAGCCTTGCTGTTTGTCATGTTAATGTTATCGTCGGCAGCCCAGAATAGCTTGTAAAGCTTTAGCATAGTTAGTTAACACATTTGTTATTGGCCCATGTGTTTACTGCTACAGAAAATTAATAAATCTTTGGTTTATTTGCACAACGTCGCCTCTCTGCCGTCTTTTATCACGCTTGCTAACGCAAGTGAGAAAAATGCACCGTAGACCCATGCCTTCAGTGGACGCGCTCCCACCATTGTTTGCTGCTCTGTCTTCATTCAGTGTCCGGCTGTCTTGCGAGATCTCTCGCCATGACCACAGGTGCTAAATGCTGATCTCACGAGATTATCTGGATTATCTGCAGTCTGCTACCGGCGGAAAATAAATAGTTAGTAAAAGATCGATTTTTTAATTAATGAATCGATATTGTGCCATTTAAAGGAAAATCGATTAGAATCGACTAAATTGATTTTTTTAACCCAGCTTTATAAATAGTACTTTAGCAGAGTCTTTACTCACTATGTATGTGACCGGCAGCCATCTTGAATTCCTAAATCGGGGTTGATGCGGAACTTTAAACTCGAGTTTAAACTTCCGACTGGGAATTGGGAATTTCTGACCTTCGAGTACAAAACAAACGTGCATCGATCTCGTGTTGGTGGGTATAGCGAACGAAACAAGGTGTCAATCACTCAAAACGACCAATCCGTTGTGAAAGATAGAACCTCCAAAGCACAAAAGAGAAAATCTGCTTCACATTTAGATGGTGTGTGTGTGTGGTCAGTTTGGAGAGGAAAATAAATGAAAAAAACAAAACGGACAGTTATGAGTGAACTGCGCCGAGCAAAACTAATCTACAACTGAAAAAAACAACAACTGTCAGCAGCATCTGTCGCGAGGGCACATCATGTGCTGATCATGTGTATCATTTAAGCGCTATGATTGGCCATTGGCGGAGCCTCCACGTCTTCAATAGAGCCGCGCGAAGACGCAACTGAAACAGTTTGATGACTGGTGACTGAAATGACTGATTCTGAGCATGGAGTACGAGTATCGAGATCATTTGAGGTAAAAACATCCGCTTTTTTCGTTGGCTGGCTATAGCTTTGGGCATATTTAGCTATGTAGGTTATGTGCTGTCTTTTAGTCAACGTTATGTAACATTAACGTTAGTCTACTCTGTGTGAGGGCTGCTTGTTATGCTAGCCAGCTAGGTATTAGCTAGCTAGCTAACTGTTTCACTAGCCCTTCACAGGACGCATTAGCTGGCGCTCCTATCAGTCCTTTATCCGACCATTCGCAGTGATTATTTTCACGGTGGAGTGAACGGTCGGATAAAGGCTTACAGCAGGAGCCCCAGCTAATGCGTAACAAGTCCTGTGAAGGGCTAGAGAAAACAGTTAGCTAATAAGCTAATACCTAGCTGACTAGTGTTGGGAATAGAATGATTTTAGGTGTTTTACTATAAGTTGTGTTTCACTATATAAGTTTTAGATGTGTGAACAATGAAAATACTGATGATTTCAGCTGATCTGAATGTGTTTGCTTTGCAGAAGTGGAGAAGTACAGGAGAGGAAGAAACATGAAGAGCACATGCTTTTAAACTTAGTTTCATATATGGTAAAAAGAATAGAAAGTGATGTACAGATAGTAAGGTACAGCACGTGTAGGGAGTTGTGTTGTTCTCTTGTCTTTCAAAACAGGATCCACGCCCCCACCGTCAGCGGGAAGGAGTCAGATCAACACGAGGCAGGGGCGTGGTGTGGTGAAGGAGGAAGTGGAACTGCCAATGAGAAGAGGACAACGTCTTGCGTGCACAATGACACTCTGTTACGCTCAAATATACTGGGTCAGGGGAAGGACAGGAGGTCAGACTTCATGAACTGACACACCTTTGTTGTTCGTCAGGGACGTGCAGTTGAGATCCAGAGCTCTGTAATTTTATTCCTTTACTGCTTAATAAACTACATTAACTGAGACCGAATATCTTCTCCTATTGCTTCATTAAAGAACATGCAGGACTGAGCTCACACATAGCACACTGGAGAGTAGGATGAGCCTCGAGTCCAACACTAGCATGATAAGCAGCCCTTTAGCAGCTAACTGTTACACTAGCTAGCCCTCGTGATGAATTTTGAACAATAAGAAGTATAACGTTAGCTACCCAGATAGCACACATACATCTGGCCAACATCGGCCCGACGTATCAGGTTTAGATTGTTAAGACGTAGCAGGGAGAGAGTTTGCTCATTGCCAAGACGTTGCTGAGACGTCGGCCTTTAATCGAAAATGACCACCATGCAACGTTCAAACGATCAATAAAAGAAGCTGCGCTCAGTGGGCGCTCCTTCATTAATATTCATATGCTTCGTTAACTACGACCTTTATTCATTTAGGTCTGATCTTTCAAACTACAAATATTTCACCATTCAATGTGAGAAATCAATGCTAACATTCAAAAATAGCTGACTGTTACCCTATTTCTTGTGTAAGTGTGCACAATACAGAGACAAAAGTCAGTTTGACAAACTTTATTTTCAAATTTCCACAAACAATATTTGATGGCCAGTCTGCTTCTCCTGGCAGCCTGCAAGACACAGAAAAGATGATGAGCACATAACTTCAAGAAACAAAACCCAACTTCACCACTGTATGTTTTTTTAGCATTTCAGCTGTCTTTTAGCACCCGTTCTGGGTTACACAGTGTCAGCCCGCCCCACCTTACCTCCGCACTCCTCTCTGCTCCTCTCTCAGACACTTGAGCACACGTCCAGGGCCCCGGAGGTCAGGCCGGGGGGCTGCGAGACCATGGGTGGCAGCTCCGGGCACTTCCACTTTAACCCAAAACGAGTGCTCACGATAACCAGATGAGCACATAACGTCAACTAGGGAAAATAAAATGAAAACACCACAGCTGTAGCCTGTTAGCTAACATCAGCTAAACTAGCTATCAGCTAACGAAAGATAACGTTAGCTGGTGGGGACCTGTGCTATACACCCAGTCGCCACTCACCAGGAACCTCTTTTAACAGTCACAGAAGAAACAGCATAGCTATTTTCTGCCAATTTATTCCAGTTAGCTTACCTGAAACTAACTGCGATGAGATGCTGTGTCCTGCGAGCTCAGTTCCAAACAAACACCGCGGAGATGAAACTCTGCCTCTGTGCCGACTTCCGTATGTGGCAGACATTCTACGGCACTGGGCCGACCCAAAGCTGACGTAACAGAGACGTTTGAAGAGCTGGGACAAAAGAGTATTAAATTTAAAGATATCTGCCCATGCGGCCGACACTTGTCAAACTTTATAAATTCAGGGCCGATGTGTCGTCCTCAGGCCTCTTCTTACAGGTGGCCTCTTCTCCCTCACGTTCTTCTTCCCTGGTGCTTTCTCCTGCCTCACCACACATTGCAGTGCTGGAAGATGCTGTTGCACCTTATAGCTATTGTTACCTGGCTCACCTCACAGAGGCATTGCCTCGCTGCAGCGGCCTCGGGTTCGAATCCAGCTCACAGCCCTTTGCTGCATGTCAGTCCCCACTGTCTCTCTGTTTCGCCATTTCACTCTGTCCTGTCAATAAAGGCAAAAAGCCCATAAAAAAAGATGTCTTACAATATAAGTTTTTCTCGTTTAACACATAGAAGTTTTTCTTGTTAGATACATTACCATGCTGTTCAAAGTAAAAGAAATATCCACCAATTGCCAGTACATTTTATCTTTTGAAAAGTGCAATGAATGATCCTGCAACGTTTCCTGTGTCATGATAAATGTCAAGGTAAATGTTGCCCCCTTGTGGCACTTCAATTTTCCAATTTGTGGATGTTTTTTTCAGTATTGAGGAGAGGACATTGTACATTTGGGGAGGGTGCTCGAGCACCTGCCCCATTGCCCCTGGATGGGCAAGTGCCCTTTTGTCAAAGCATTTTTAAGTTTTAAGTTTTTTTTTTTCCGGTGCGTGTGTGTGTAGGCCTGCCTGTGCCCTTTAACAATAACATTTAACAATTAATTATAATTAATAATAATTTATTTGAATAAAATGACCTGGCTGCCATCACATAGACATATATACATAGATGCCGCATTGACTGCCTGAGCGCGTCCCAGCCGGCCGCCATCTTGGATGGGTCTCGCTTCGCCTCCACAGTGCATTCACTTCTATTGAGGAAGGAGCTGTTTGCATAAGTAAAATAGAATAACTCACTGAATTTTCAACTGATTTTCACGCGGTTTGGTTTGTTACAAACGGCACACATGTAGTTATGATACAGGATGCTTTCGTACATCAAAAATGCGGGATTTCATGCTTTAATGCTTTCTGCAGATAGCAACAGCATGTTATTTAGGTCACAACACAGTTCTTTTATTCACCTCAACCCCAGAGTGGGATATATATATATATTTATATATACACATATATACAGTACACATACAGTATACTGTGTAAACATACTGTATAAACACAATATACCAATACAAAACATAGTATAGCATATTAATACTAATATATTATTAATATATTAATTTATTAATATATTTTTAATAAAGAAAATGCTTGATTGTTCTCACACTCACTCTATTATACCCACAGCCATCAGACTTCATAATTCTTTGTTAAATAGATGATCTTACAGACTTCTTTGAAATTTCCTTTGGGGATTAATAAAGTTCTTCTTATTCTTATTACACTGACTGCTGTGATCCCTCAAAAGTAGTAAAAAAAAACAAAAACATTTTCAATATTTACATTAACACTGAAATTAATTTTGGTATTGGTATTATAACTATGAAAATGGGACTGTGGTCAAGATAATTTGAAAAAAGATACAGAAGCAGGATGAGCAGCACAGCTGGTGGAAAAGTGAATATGTGCACCAAGGTGTGCTATACATAATGTGCTATACAATGTTTTGTATTGTGTATATTGTGTTTATACAGTATATACATCTCTCTCTCTCTCTCTCTCTCTATACACACACATATATATATATATCCCACTCTGGGGTTGAGGTGAATGAAAGAACTGTGTTGTGACCTAAATAACATGCTGTTGCTATCTGCAGAAAGTATTAAAGCATGAAATCCCGCATGTTTAATGTACAAAAGCATCCTGTATCATAACTACATGTGTGCCGTTTGTAACAAACCAAACCGCATGAAAATCAGTTGAAAATTCAGTGAGTTACTCTATTTTACTTGTGCACTTCCTCAATAGAAGTGAATGCACTGTGGAGGCGACCCATCCAAGATGGCGGCCGGCTGGGACGTTGGCTCCAATCTTGGCTCCAATAGGCAGCGGCAGTTAATGCGGCATCTATGTATATGTAGCCGGTTCTCAATACTCAAGTTCAGCAGTTCGGACTTGTGGACTTGGCAAGTTCGGACTTGGTAAGTCCACGCGAGAGTCCGGACTTCCCAAGAACGGGAGGACCGGAGTACAGTCATTTGTGCTTTTGGAACAGCAGTGAACTTGATGATGTCACCACCTCCGCTCCCCTTGGCTGTTGTACTGTGTTGTATACATGCATTTAGAATAAAACAATATAAACACAGCCCAGCCCTGCGTCTTTTCATAGACACTGTAAGAAATCAATATGTATATGTTTTTAAAGTTCCAACATATATAACTGACATACAAAAACATATAAATAGCCAAAACATTTTCATAAAATGTCTTTTAAAACCTTTTCCCCGCAGCTGGCTTCTGATTATAATCAAAAGTCAAGTGCAGGGGGAAAAGTTTGTGGAGAGTTGGTGGTTATTGTGATCGTGAGCATTGGTGAGATGGAAATCAAAAATCAATAACGGATCGGAGAACGCATCTTGGCGCAGTTATTGCAGCAGGACTGAGGAGGAGGCTGCCCAGCTGAGGAGGCAGATCCCAGAAAGACAGCGGAGGATGAGGATGAGGATGAGACGTGCGATGCTTGCATGTCTGTTCGATATGTTTGTCCAGTTGTGGACAAACTACCCAGGAATATCACAACAAAGAACAAAAACTCAGTCACAAGTAAAAGTGCTGCACACCAAATCTGACTTGAGTAAAAAATATTGTCAGCAAAATGTAGGACTGCTTAAAATTAAAAATTCAAAGTACTCGTGATGCAGAGTGACCCAATTTCAAGTGTTGTGATCATCATATACATGAATATGTATTGAATATTAATTGATCAACGTAGGCTACATGTAAACAGCATTTAAATGTTGTCATGGTAGAACTAATTTTAACACCGTTCACTGGTGCACTAGTCTGATCTATAACAACACACAGCAACTTGTAAATATGAAACAACTACATATAAAACAAACTATCTGAACAGTAACTATAGCTATCAAACAAATGTAGCTTGAGTAGAATGTACAGTATTTCCCTCTAAGTAAAAGGAAATACCCAAAGTACATCAAATTTGTACTTAAGTACAGTAGCTTCTTGTAAATATACTTAGTTACTGTCCATCACTGCATTTGTCTCATCATTATGCTTTCTGTCTATTTTTAATGGAGACTTGACAGTTTACTTGGTTCACCTAGAAAAAAACAACAGCAGTTTAATATTGTATTCAGTCTGACATTTTACTGAAGTGTTGAGTTGTAGATTGTGGTGCTGTTGAACTGCACTGGATTACACTGACAGCAGTTTCTCATTTAGTCCATCCTCACCAATATAAATGGGATCAAACAGGTCAGATGTGAAGAGGAAAGGTTTATTCAGCCACACTTCAGACATCGGGTATACAATTCATATCAGATGATCAATATTTAAAATGCTGTTGAATAAATACTACAATAAAGACAATTAATCTTTAAATACAATAAATAAATTACAATAAATTCTTAAAATCATGATTGAATGGTAAAAACACAAATAAGCAAAAGAATGCAAAGAACAATAACATGTTACAACATTTAATAATACAAGAATATATCTTGTCTGGGACTTAATGTTGCCCATTAGACATCCCCCGAACAAATTTCATTTTATATTTAACCACTACAGAGATATCAGCCATGAATTTCAAAAGGACTACCTGAGAGAGGCTGCTCTCTGGGGCAGCCTGAGCGCTCACACACACGCTTATTATCTATGAGCGCTGACAGCTGTCATCCAGCTGACCTCAGTCACAACTGGGCTCTATATTAAAACATCGACCACGGGTCTGACGTTTCCCTCACTTGTCCTTTTCCGATGATCGTTGCGAAATGCATGCTGGGATAGCTGGCTGTTTGAAGTCCACACAAGTCTGCTCCGATCCAAGCCCCAACCTCCGGTGGAGACGAGTGAGACCAATGCGGAAGTGCCAAAAACTGCAGTTCACCGACTGTCCACTTGAGGCTGGCTCCGGAAGTGAGCAAATTCCCATAGACCCCCATGTTAAAATGCCCAACTTTAGAGCAGAAATAAACATGTTTACAGCCTGGTACAAAAAATGGTTTTGGTCTATATAGTTAATTTCCCCTTTCATGACAACTCTGAGGGGGGTGAATTTTTTTCTAACTCCTCCGTTTAAATGTTATTAAGGTTTGAAATTGCGCATAATTAAGGGCGTGGTCACTTTGAGTGACAGGTCGCACCATCACGGGTGGCTAACTAGCATGCTAACTAGCCGCTGGCTCTGCTGTGCGGAGCTGAGCTCAGACTCGCCGTCTGCTCAGCGTCATCTCAGCCAGTTCGTGTCCATGTTCAAGGCATTGAACCTGTCCTCTCAGCCGTGTCTGTGCCTTCTGGATATTTTTTCAGGCAAATATTGGAGTAACATGGCTTGCTGTTCGATTAATTATACCAACAGACCGTCCAAGAAGTCTGTGCTCCAGGTTTTTCGGTAAGTGAAATTTGGAAATTCTAGTATTATTTTAATTGTGTTTATATGTTAGCACTAATTAGCAGCAGGTATCAGTGCCTGCGGTCACTACGGTCACCACCTAGCTTGACAGCAGCGTGTATCGGTGTCTGCGGTCACCACCTAGCTGTCAGCTTATTATTATATTATTAAGCCTTTATTTAATACATGTAAACTCACGTTGATACCGGAGGTCTCATTTTCAAGTGCGACCTGTATCACAGCAGCAACATCCACATCAAGTTACAGAGCCACAGACAATACGATACAACACAAGCTGAGCTCGTTAACTAGCTAACCAGCCAGCTAACATTTAGCCTTCGAGCAAGACGCCAGTCCGGGATGCATTGAAGTCAGAGCCTGACAGAGAAGTGTTAGGATTTAACGTTAGGCATTTAGGGAGAGAATATTTTGAACAAAAGGCTGCGTGAGGTTTGAAAATAAAGGTCCACCACGTTAGTTAGCTAACATGATGCAATGTTAACGTTGTCATATGAGCAGTGTAACGTTAACGTAACATTAAGGCTATACTTGTGTATGTAAATTAAAAAGTGGCGAACTGTGTGAAATTACAATAAGGTGTGTAACGTAATTAAAAAAAAGCTAATGTGACATTTGATTGTCACACATAAAATATTAAGATTAGTGTATGATATAGACCTGTAGCTACACAACAATAGATAATGCACAGACAGAATATGAGGACTGTGATGTTCACCACCTTTTTGTTTTGCTAAATTAAGTTGATTATGATCTGTTGAACGTTTAAGTAATTTAAATTGTATTGTTTGCATGTAAATGTGTCTGCAAAGTAGGTAGCTAACACATATATTTCTGTGTAAAGTTTTCCTCTAGGTGACCCAGACAGACTGGACCAGTGGACACTCAACACGAGGAGACAGAACTGGACTCCAAACAAGACTTCCCGTCTGTGCAGTGAACACTTTGCGTCATCACTTCAGCACTGACTCCAGGATAAAGACACCTTTTTTCATACAGTACCTCACAAAGAGTCAAGAAACTTATTAGTTTAAAATGATGAATTATTGTCCATAATACAATGAAATGCATTACGTATGTTACTAATTGTCATACATTACTAAGTACTCGATTAGGGCACAGCTTGCTCTGCACTATTACTGATAAGGTGAAGTTACTGACACACCAGTGCAGTTTAGTGTTCCCCTGATGCAGAAGGCCAAATGAAGATTTTATCAATTAAGGAACATGACATGTATTTACCAACTTTAACATTTTAGTGCCTTTTATGCAAAGACCCTTTATCAAAGTGAGAATTACTACCTTTTTCCCCACACACAGTCTGTGAAGAACCAATGGAAAAAATATTCTCATAATGAGACAGCTGAACACAGCATGATAACACAGTGGCAGTGAGCTTTGAGAACAGTTCAGTTTCCTTTTGATAGCAACAATTATGTTAATGTGGATGAACTGCATACTGTACATTCATACTCCAGTTGTTTTGATAGTACAGTTAAATTTAAAATCAAATTCAAATATAAAGTTGAATATCTACAGAACTTAAACACAAAACTATTTTATGAATGACAGCCACTTACTCAGCAGTAAGATCATTTTGGTGGTGAGTGGGCTTTTAACCAAGACAGGCTGTAGTCAATGTTTTGTACCTGTGTTTTTAACCTGTCATCTTTCTGTCTTGTAGGACACTTGAGGAAAGTTACAACGCCTCGACCAACGTGATATTTACTCCACAGTAAAGAGGTTGTTTCACAAGAAATTAAGATTTTGCAAATTATGACACTGGGTCCTAATTCATATGTTTTATAATTACTGTTACAAATCTTTTCATTTATTTCATGTGTACTTTTTGTAACCTTTTAATAGTGATGATTTCATGAATGCAAGCTTTGACTTAATTTTGTTAAACTGTTTTTGTAATGGTTAGATTTTTTGTGATATAAAGTGGATCAGACAAAATTTACTTTAGAGTAAAAGCAAAAAAAATTTGAAAGCTGTCATTCATCAGTTTCCTGTGATGATTGGAAATGTAGTGGTGATTTAAACCATTAACAAAATATAATCGTTATTAATGGCATCTTAATGTTTTCATTTATGTCTTAACATTTACCCAAGTTTGCATTTATCTTAGCAGAATGTAAAAAAAAGAAAAGAAAAGCTGATGTTATGTGCTGGTTTTGTTTTAACATTTCTTGAAGACAAATGAAGAAAATTCACTGAGAAACTATTCTCCTTTTGTGAAAAACAAGGAATTATCTGTACATTGAATAATTTTAAGTCCCGTAGGAGGTATTATTTATTTGTGACATTGTGACATATGAGAAGGTTCTGTGGGTATTGCTCGGTATTGAGGCTTATATAGTGAGGCTAAAAAAAACAACAACACATAATTGGCTGATTATCTTTCTGTTTGCCTCACTATAAAAACGTCACGATACCTTTGCCTGAGGAAGACCCTCTCAGAGTTGGCAACATAGCGAACAAGTGATACCTTGGGGGCTTCAAAACTGTTGTGTCCAGCTAATTGTTTGTTTTTCATTTTGAGCCCTTTTATCCAGTCACATTCTTCTGTGTTAAAACTAGACTTCTAACAGAGCAGCAAACAAAGATTACTCTCCAAAATCTTCTCAGGCTCTGCTGCTGGGTGTAAGGTGCTAGTTATCTTCAAGTACAGAGTTAAAATAATCAGGCCCATACAGAATTGGACTGCCTAATTTTGTCTGACAATGTTAAACATTAATGCTTTGTTTTATCTGTAGTGTATGATTTGTTTGTCCTTTCAATTGACAGTCAGATTTGATTGTGAAATACAACACTCAGTCAGTAACAAAGACAAAAGGAGTGCAAATGTAAATAGAATTTATTGAAATTTTAAACAAGTTATAGATGAATATAAAAACTCAACATTGGCCACGACAGCCTGGGCTATGTTCAGGCCTAACAAAATGTGTCCTAAAGGCCAAATTCAAAAGCAGTGGCACTACTGTAAGCAGTTCACTGCATTTGGAGGTGGTCTTTAAGACAATTACCTAATTTACTTAAAAACATATAATTTGTCCTAGGTGTGAGATGACTGTGTCTGATGTGAGGGTGCTCAATTATGGCACCATTTAAACTATGAACAAATGTAGCCATAACACTGTAAACACATTTCCTGGCCTTATCAATCTTTGCTGGATTGCCACCAGCCTCCCACCTGCACCTTTGGGCCAACGAAGAAAATATTATCTTAATGCCAGGATGCTGGAGGTGAAGCTGGTGCAGGTCCTCCTTCATCATGCTGACCAGCTTGACACTGCTGACCTTCCCCATGTCATTGCCGCCACAGTGGATGATGAGGACATCTGGTGCTGCTCTTCCTCGCAGGGAGTGGGGAAAAAAGGAGAGAAGGCCTCTCTGCAGTCCACCCCAGCCAAACCAGCAGACATGGACGCCCGGCATGCTGAGGGTGCTTCCCAGAGTCTCTGCAGCTCTCTGGACACCACGCCGGACAAAGCTGTCACCAGTGCTCCACACTGTGCATATGAAAGTAAAATGAGTGTAATAAATAATAAGCATTATATATTTAAAAAAAAAAAAGTTGAAGCGTTTTTTTTAAGGTAACAGCTGAATCATTGTTTCAAGGTTTGTTGTATAACGTTAGTTTAAGCTAAACTCAACTTACCTCAAGTTTCGTGAGGGAGCTGCCACAGGGCTAGCCAAAGTAGCGTAGCTTCTTAGCCTCGTAGCTTCTTAGCCTAGCTTGTTAGCCTCAGCTAACTTAGCAGCGCCGGGCGAGGTGGGCGTGTTAAAGCAACCAGGCTTCCTTCAGCCCGCCTCTTTGCCCATTTTTGATTGTCCGGGAGTTGGGCGGAGTCAGGCACTGCCGAGATGGCGACGTCCAGAGCGGAGTATTTTGAGCTTCAAATCCACTCTGCAGAAACGGACGTGTAACGTCACGGAGACTACGTCCATTATTTTATACAGTCTATAGGGCTTTTCCCAATACCAAGAATGCAAAGAATGGACTTGTGTTCTTGGAGAGAATGTTCTTGCTAGTTGTTCTTGGAAGAATGAACTCGCAAGATCACAAGCACACAGAACGCTCTGTTGTCAGTTTGAGACAGTGCGTTCTTGTTGGTATTGCGCAATACCTGAGGCAGCCTCCTACAGCTGTATCATCCAAAACAATTGGTATTGCGATATGTACACATTACAAACACACACACACACACATATATATGTATATATTATATGACAGTCAATATACAATACTCTAAGCTCAGCTGATGTAGACTGCCACAAGTGTACACTAACAATGTAATGCCTATTTTTAATAAAGCAGCAACAACCTCCTTTCATAGTACGTTATTTATTCTATTTGTTTTGTTTAAGTGCTTCTAAGTCTCACGAGCCAATAATTTTCTGTACATCACGAGCCAACGGCGGCAAAAAAAAAACCCGGGAAAGGTTATTGTTTGTGGATCGCGTTATTTAAAAGAGTATTTTGAGAGCATATTGGATCGTTTTGTTAGCAAATATGGACCGGGCAACCATAGCAGCTACAGTCGCCGTCGGTATACTTTACCGGGAGGCATAAGAGGAGGCTGCTGAGCTGAGGAGGAGTCTTCAGCTGAGAAGAGCCAGGATGAGGAAGAGGAGTCTGGAAAGGCGTCGCGCTATCCTAGCGTTTGTCTCTGGTTTTGTAAGTTAGCCTATCTCACAAAGTTTCCCTAAAGCAGCACTTTGTTTTCCATTATTATTAAAGTTAACTAAATGATTATGATACGGTTTGGAAATATTAAGGTATGAAACATGATTAACAGGATCCTCCCCGAACTGTGTAATAGTGACGCTTTAGACCCACCCCTTTCATTCATAAATTTCCAACCACTCAATCCAATTTGACATCTGACATTTGATATGTGATACTGTTGATGGTGCCCCAGCACCACCTTGTGGTGAAATCGCTGAATGAATAGGATAAATAACTATAGTTACAGGAAAATACAAGAGCATGGCATTAACAACATATTAAGGATGGAAAGGCATCGTGCAATTTTAGCGTCTCTGGCTATGTAAGTTATCTTTGGTTAGATAATAAAGATAACTTAAAATAACTTGCACACAGAAAGGCAATTCAGAGAAGGATCTCCACAACCAGGATGGCCAGGAATGCAATTGGTGCTGAGAGGGGCAGCTGATGTTTAGCATAATACATGGCGCTAACAGGGCAATAGCAACATCCATCAACGATGCCAGGACAGTCATAGGCACAGCTACATAAAATCAGATTGGTTTTATCTGCAAATGTGTCTGGACCAAAATATTTGTCTTTATACATCTGTACATATTTTTAAATGAAATATAAATAACCAGAGCAGATGGAACAGACATTTTTATAATAGAGGCAATACATGGAATAAATGACACATAACGTTTAATGAGAATGGAATTTTAATTGATAATGAATAAATAAGTGGAATAGATATTAAATATATACATTTCTTTTAAAAAAACAGGATCAAACTCCTCGGAGGTACGTGCAAATAAACAACCATGTGCCTATCCTCTGCACGTTCTTCTCGGAGGCTGACCTGAAACCAGCTTTTAGGCTCTCCAGAGACACCATCAACGTGCTGGTCCAGATGTTGCCTCGGCAAAAGCCACATGGATGGAGCCATGAAATTGAGGTGGCTGTCTGTCTGTACTGGCTGGCATGTGGCACCTCATACAGAGTGTCAGCAGACATCTTCGCCATACCAAGAGCCACAGTTGGCAGCAGTCACCCCACATGCCTCCACCCCTTTCCCTGTCGGAGGATCCCTAAGCTCCTGAAATACAGCATCAATGAATGAACGCTTGAAGTCTCAAAAGGTTTCCAGTTTGAATGGCTTCACAAATGTTGACTAATATATTTGTTGCAACACTATCAAATGTTGAAATGTCAAGTTATAATACTGTTATTTTAAGATGTCTTGCCACAATGAAATACTGATTCCACAAATATTGTGTAATACCAATATTTGTTTTCAGCGTAACTTTTTTGAGCTGATGAATTCCACATTTAACAAATATGTATATAGCTTCATCGCTAAAGAGTAGACATAATGGTGGGTTACCTTGTATTTCTCCTTCAGGTTGTTCCACTTTTTCATGGCCTGCTTGGCTGTTATGGCAAAGCCGCAATTTTTAACGAAGACTCTGGATAAAGCACACACACACACACACACACACACACACACACACACACACACACACACACACACACACACACACACACACACACACACACAAGTCAGCTTAGTCAGACATCATATTGCATGATATTATTACAAATTAAACACACAAGCTAACAGAGATATTTCAGTGACAAACACACAAGCTGACAAACTATTCGATATGATGTAGTTATGGTATAATAGTGCAGACATTTCGTATGAAGGCAATATTGCACTTCGGCAGTACATACAAGGAATAGTTGAGTGACAGTTGTACACATAAGTTATTATTATTGTTAGTGTTTTTGGTGCATCAAATTCTTCTAAGAGGATATCAAGTCTGATACAAACACACCAATGGACCACCGCCTGTCGCATACAAACACATAAAAGCATACTCACTCCCATCCATTTTTTGAGGAATTCCTCCTCCCTGTGAACAGCCCCTCATTGGCGGCTCGCCACTCAATGAGGGCACTTGTTTGCTCTGCTGTCCCTTGAAGTTACAATGGTAACGTTAACATCACACAGAATATAATGACAGAATAACAGAGATCGTTAACTATAATGCTAGGCTAACGTGACAGGCTACAACCTAGCAAACTAACGTTAACGTTACTTAACGTTACATTTTTTTCAGAAATTAATGTAATGACACAATAACAGTGGTACGAATATTATTAAAACATATCTTACAGTTGTGGGCCTGACTCTCCTCTGCCATTGTCACCTAACTGTGGGACAGTGGGAAAACAAGAGGGGTCGGTGAGCAGACCGGAGCAAGCCGTCTAGCTAACCAGCTAACCCCACAGGCGCTGCCTGGAGGCGAGCCAGTTTATGGAGCTTCTCAACTCCGACAATGTTAGAGCAAATATTAAATTCGCCGTCAATTTTCGTAAAACTGCCTATATTTGAAGTCTACACAGTTCATTTTACGCGTAAAATATCATCAGAAGTGAGTTTTGTGATAAAATAGCATACGAAATTTGTAAAAAACTTACAGCTTTTGTCCTCCTTGTCAAAGCTTCCCGGGGCTCTCTCGACTGCCGAAATGCATGCCGGGATATTTGTGTTGACAAGAACGTTCAAGTTAACAACTGATGCATCCTCGGTAAAGAGGGGCGTGTCAAGAAAACTTCCGGGCTCTTGACCGTTCTTGGCGAAATGCCAACTTGTGTATTGGGACAGTACTTGGGCTGCGACTGATGACGTTTCACAGGGACACAAGAACACAAGTACAGACAAGAAGGCATATTGAGAAAGGCCCCCTTCCATTCTATGCATTCCAACTTACATTCTATACATTCCAACTTGCATTCTATGCATTCCAACTTTCATTCTATACATTCCAACTGTCATTCCACACATTCAAACTTTTATTCTGCACATTACAATTTTCATTCCATACATTCCAACTTTTATTCTATGCATTCCAACTTTCATTCTATATATTCCAACTTTCATTCTATGCATTCCAACTGTCATTCTATACATTCCAACATTCTTTCCAAGTATTCCAACTGTCATTCTATACATTCCAACTTGCATTCTATATATTCCAATTTTCATTCCAAACATTCCAACTTGCATTCTATACATTCCAACTTTCATTCCAAACATTCCAACTTCCATTCTATACATTCCAACTTTCATTCCACACATTCCAACATTCATTCCAAGTATTCCAACTTTCATTCCAAACATTCCAACTTGCATTCTACACATTCCAATTTCCATTCAATACATTCCAACATTCATTCCACACATTCCAACATTCATTCCAAACATTTCAACTTGCATTCAATGCATCCCAACTTTCATTCCACACATTCCAACATTCATTCCAAGTATTCCAACTTTCATTCCACACATTCCAACTTTCATTCCAAGTATTCCAACTTTCATTCCACACATTCCAACATTCATTCCAAGTATTCCAACTTTCATTCCAAACATTCCAACTTGCATTCTATACATTCCAACTTTCATTCCAAACATTCCAACTTTCATTCCAAGTATTCCAACTTTCAGTCCACACATTCCAACATTCATTCCAAGTATTCCAACTTTCATTCCAAACATTCCAACTTGCATTCTATACATTCCAACTTTCATTCCAAACATTCCAACTTGCATTCTATACATTCCAATTTCCATTCCATACGTTCCAACTTTCATTCTATGCATTCCAACTTTCATTCCAAGTATTCCAACTTTCATTCCACACTTTCCACACATTCCAACTTTCATTCCAAACATTCAAACTTGCATTCTATACATTTCAACTTTCATTGCACATATTCCAACTTTCATTCGAACTTTCATTCCAAACATTCCAACTTGCATTCTATACATTCCAACTTTCATTCCAAACATTCCAACTTTCATTCCAAGTATTCCAACTTTCAGTCCACACATTCCAACATTCATTCCAAGTATTCCAACTTTCATTCCAAACATTCCAACTTGCATTCTATACATTCCAACTTTCATTCCAAACATTCCAACTTGCATTCTATACATTCCAATTTCCATTCCATACGTTCCAACTTTCATTCTATGCATTCCAACTTTCATTCCAAGTATTCCAACTTTCATTCCACACTTTCCACACATTCCAACTTTCATTCCAAACATTCAAACTTGCATTCTATACATTTCAACTTTCATTGCACATATTCCAACTTTCATTCGAACTTTCGTTCCAAACATTCCAACTTTCATTCTATGCATTCCCACTTTCATTCTATACATTCCAATTTTCATTCTATACATTCCAACTTTCATTCCACACATTCCAACATTCATTCTATACATTCCAATTTTCAGTCCACACATTCCAATATTCATTCCAAGTATTCCAACTTTCATTCCACACATTCCAACTTTCATTCCAAGTATTCCAACTTTCATTCCACACATTCCAACATTCATTCCAAACATTCAAACTTGCATTCTATACATTCCAACTTTCATTGCACACATTCTAACATTCATTCCAACTTTCGTTCCAAACATTCCAACTTTCATTTTATGCATTCCAACTTTCATTCTATACATTCCAACTTTCATTCCACACATTCCAACTTTAAATCCAAACATTCCAACTTGCATTTTATATATTCCAATTTTCATTCCATACATTCCAACTTGCATTCTATAAATTCCAATTTTCATTCCAGACATTCCAACATTCATTCCAAACATTCCAAAATTCATTCCAAGTATTCCAACTTTCATTCCAAACATTCCAACTTTCATTCCACACATTCCAACTTTCATTCCAAACATTCCAACTTCCATTCTATGCATTCCAACTTTCATTCTATACAATCCAACTTTCATTCCACACATTCCAACATTTATTCCATACATTCCAACTTTGAATCCATACATTCCAATTTTCATTCTATACATTCCCGTTTTCATTCCATACATTCCAACTTTCATTCTATACATTGCAACTTTCATTCCACACATTCCAACATTCATTCCACACATTCCAATTTTCATTCCAAACATTCCAACATTCATTCCAAGTCTTCCAACTTTCATTCCAAACATTCCAACTTGCATTCTATGCATTCCAACTTTCATTCTATACATTCCAACGTTCATTCCACACATTCCAACTTTCATTCCAAACATTCCAACTTCCATTTTATGCATTCCAACTTTCATTCTATACATTCCAACTTTCATTCCACACATTCCAACATTCATTCCACACATTCCAACTTTGAATCCAAACATTCCAACTTGCATTTTATATATTCCAATTTTCATTCCATACATTCCAACTTGCATTCTATAAATTCCAATTTTCATTCCAGACATTCCAACATTCATTCCAAACATTCCAAAATTCATTCCAAGTATTCCAACTTTCATTCCAAACATTCCAACCTGCATTCTATATATTCCAACGTTCATTCCACACATTCCAACTTTCATTCCAAACATTCCAACTTCCATCCTATGCATTCCAACTTTCATTCTATACAATCCAACTTTCATTCCACACATTCCAACATTCATTCCATACATTCCAACTTTGAATCCATACATTTCAACTTTCATTCCATATATTCCAAATTTCATTCTATACATTCCCGTTTTCATTCCATACATTCCAACTTTCATTCTATACATTGCAATTTTCATTACACACATTCCAACATTCATTCCAAACATTCCAACATTCATTCCACACATTCCAAAATTCATTCCAAACATTAAAACTTGCATTCTATACATTCCAACTTTCATTCCACACATTCCAACATTCATTCCAAACATTCCAAAATTCATTCCAAGTATTCCAACTTTCATTCCAAACATTCCAACTTGCATTCTATATATTCCAACGTTCATTCCACACATTCCAACTTTCATTCCACACATTCCAACTTTCATTCCAAACATTCCAACTTCCATTCTATGCATTCCAACTTCCATTCTATACATTCCAATTTTCAGTCCACACATTCCAATATTCATTCCAAGTATTCCAACTTTCATTCCACACATTCCATCTTTCATTCCAAGTATTCCAACTTTCATTCCACACATTCCAAACATTCAAACTTGCATTCTATACATTCCAACTTTCATTGCACACATTCTAACATTCATTCCAACTTTCGTTCCAAACATTCCAACTTTCATTTTATGCATTCCAACTTTCATTCTATACATTCCAACTTTCATTCCACACATTCCAACATTCATTCCACACATTCCAACTTTGAATCCAAACATTCCAACTTGCATTTTATATATTCCAATTTTCATTCCATACATTCCAACTTGCATTCTATAAATTCCAATTTTCATTCCAGACATTCCAACATTCATTCCAAACATTCCAAAATTCATTCCAAGTATTCCAACTTTCATTCCAAACATTCCAACTTGCATTCTATATATTCCAACGTTCATTCCACACATTCCAACTTTCATTCCAAACATTCCAACTTCCATTCTATGCATTCCAACTTTCATTCTATACAATCCAACTTTCATTCCACACATTCCAACATTCATTCCATACATTCCAACTTTGAATCCATACATTTCAACTTTCATTCCATATATTCCAATTTTCATTCTATACATTCCCGTTTTCATTCCATACATTCCAACTTTCATTCTATACATTGCAACTTTCATTCCACACATTCCAACATTCATTCCACACATTCCAATTTTCATTCCAAACATTCCAACATTCATTCCAAGTCTTCCAACTTTCATTCCAAACATTCCAACTTGCATTCTATGCATTCCAACTTCCATTCTATACATTCCAACTTGCATTCCATACATTCCAACTTGCATTCTATGCATTCCAACTTGCATTCTAGGCATTCCAACTTTCATTCTATGCATTCCAACTTTCATTCCAAATATTCCAATTTTCATTCCAAACATTCCAACTTGCATTCTATACATTCCAATTGTCATTCCATACATCCCAACTTTCATTCCACACATTCCAACATTCATTCCAAGTATTCCAACTTTCATTCCACACATTCCAACTTTCATTCCAAGTATTCCAACTTTCATTCCACACATTCCAACATTCATTCCAAGTATTCCAACTTTCAGTCCAAACATTCCAACTTTCATTCTATACATTCCAACTTTCATTCCACACATTCCAACATTCATTCCAAGTATTCCAACTTTCCTTCCAAACATTCCAACTGTCATTGTATACATTCCACCTTTCATTCGACACATTCCAACATTCATTCCAAACATTCCAACTTGCATTCTATGCATTCCAACTTTCATTCCACACATTCCAACATTCATTCCAACTTTCGTTTCAAACATTCCAACTTTCATTCTATGCATTCCCACTTTCATTCTATACATTCCAATGTTCATTCCACACATTCCAACTTTCATTCCAAACATTCCAACTTACATTCCAAACATTCCAACATGCATTCTATGCATTCCAACTTTCATTCCAAACATTCCAACTTTCATTCCAAATATTCCAATTTTCATTCTAAACATTCCAACTTGCATTCTATACATTCCAATTTGCATTCCATACATTCCAACTTGCATTCTATGCATTCCAACTTTCATTCCAAATATTCCAATTTTCATTCCAAACATTCCAACTTGCATTCTATGCATTCCAACATTAATTCCAAGTATTCCAACTTTCATTCCAAACATTCCACACATTCATTCCAAACATTCCAATTTTCATTCCATACATTCCAACTTTCATTCCACACATTCCAACATTCATTCCAAGTATTCCAACTTTCATTCCAAACATTCCAACTTGCATTCTATACATTCCAATTTTCATTCCATACATTCCAACTTTCATTGTATACATTCCAATTTTCATTCCAGACATTCCAACTTTCATTCTATATATTCCAACTTTCATTCCAAACATTCCAACTTGCATTCTATACATTCCATTTTTCATTCCATACATTCCAAATTTCATTCCATACATTCCAATTTTCATTCCAAACATTCCAACTTTCATTCTATACATTCCAACTTTTATTCCAAGTATTCCAATTTTCATTCCACACATTCCACACATTCCAACATTCATTCCAAACATTCAAACTTGCATTCTATACATTCCAACTTTCATTGCACACATTCTAACATTCATTCCAACTTTCGTTCCAAACATTCCAACTTTCATTTTATGCATTCCAACTTTCATTCTATACATTCCAACTTTCATTCCACACATTCCAACGTTCATTCCACACATTCCAACTTTCATTCCACACATTCCAACTTTCATTCCAAACATTCCAACTTTAAATCCAAACATTCCAACTTGCATTTTATATATTCCAATTTTCATTCCACACATTCAAACTTTCATTCTATACATTCCAACTTTTATTCCAAGTATTCCAATTTTCATTCCACACATTCCACACATTCCAACATTCATTCCAAACATTCAAACTTGCATTCTATACATTCCAACTTTCATTGCACACATTCTAACATTCATTCCAACTTTCGTTCCAAACATTCCAACTTTCATTTTATGCATTCCAACTTTCATTCTAAACATTCCAGCTTTCATTCCACACATTCCAACATTCATTCCACACATTCCAACTTTGAATCCAAACATTCCATCTTGCATTTTATATATTCCAATTTTCATTCCATACATTCCAACTTGCATTCTATAAATTCCAATTTTCATTCCAGACATTCCAACATTCATTCCAAACATTCCAAAATTCATTCCAAGTATTCCAACTTTCATTCCAAACATTCCAACTTGCATTCTATATATTCCAACGTTCTTTCCACACATTCCAACTTTCATTCCACACATTCCAACTTTCATTCCAAACATTCCAACTTCCATTTTATGCATTCCAACTTTCATTCTATACATTCCAACATTCATTCCACACATTCCAACTTTAAATCCAAACATTCCAACTTGCATTTTATATATTCCAATTTTCATTCCACACATTCAAACTTTCATTCTATACATTCCAACTTTTATTCCAAGTATTCCAATTTTCATTCCACACATTCCACACATTCCAACATTCATTCCAAACATTCAAACTTGCATTCTATACATTCCAACTTTCATTGCACACATTCTAACATTCATTCCAACTTTCATTCCACACATTCCAACTTTCATTCCAAACATTCCAACTTTAAATCCAAACATTCCAACTTGCATTTTATATATTCCAATTTTCATTCCACACATTCAAACTTTCATTCTATACATTCCAACTTTTATTCCAAGTATTCCAATTTTCATTCCACACATTCCACACATTCCAACATTCATTCCAAACATTCAAACTTGCATTCTATACATTCCAACTTTCATTGCACACATTCTAACATTCATTCCAACTTTCGTTCCAAACATTCCAACTTTCATTTTATGCATTCCAACTTTCATTCTATACATTCCAACTTTCATTCCACACATTCCAACATTCATTCCACACATTCCAACTTTGAATCCAAACATTCCAACTTGCATTTTATATATTCCAATTTTCATTCCATACATTCCAACTTGCATTCTATAAATTCCAATTTTCATTCCAGACATTCCAACATTCATTCCAAACATTCCAAAATTCATTCCAAGTATTCCAACTTTCATTCCAAACATTCCAACTTTCATTCCACACATTCCAACTTTCATTCCAAACATTCCAACTTCCATTCTATGCATTCCAACTTTCATTCTATACAATCCAACTTTCATTCCACACATTCCAACATTTATTCCATACATTCCAACTTTGAATCCATACATTCCAATTTTCATTCTATACATTCCCGTTTTCATTCCATACATTCCAACTTTCATTCTATACATTGCAACTTTCATTCCACACATTCCAACATTCATTCCACACATTCCAATTTTCATTCCAAACATTCCAACATTCATTCCAAGTCTTCCAACTTTCATTCCAAACATTCCAACTTGCATTCTATGCATTCCAACTTTCATTCTATACATTCCAACGTTCATTCCACACATTCCAACTTTCATTCCAAACATTCCAACTTCCATTTTATGCATTCCAACTTTCATTCTATACATTCCAACTTTCATTCCACACATTCCAACATTCATTCCACACATTCCAACTTTGAATCCAAACATTCCAACTTGCATTTTATATATTCCAATTTTCATTCCATACATTCCAACTTGCATTCTATAAATTCCAATTTTCATTCCAGACATTCCAACATTCATTCCAAACATTCCAAAATTCATTCCAAGTATTCCAACTTTCATTCCAAACATTCCAACCTGCATTCTATATATTCCAACGTTCATTCCACACATTCCAACTTTCATTCCAAACATTCCAACTTCCATCCTATGCATTCCAACTTTCATTCTATACAATCCAACTTTCATTCCACACATTCCAACATTCATTCCATACATTCCAACTTTGAATCCATACATTTCAACTTTCATTCCATATATTCCAAATTTCATTCTATACATTCCCGTTTTCATTCCATACATTCCAACTTTCATTCTATACATTGCAATTTTCATTACACACATTCCAACATTCATTCCAAACATTCCAACATTCATTCCACACATTCCAAAATTCATTCCAAACATTAAAACTTGCATTCTATACATTCCAACTTTCATTCCACACATTCCAACATTCATTCCAAACATTCCAAAATTCATTCCAAGTATTCCAACTTTCATTCCAAACATTCCAACTTGCATTCTATATATTCCAACGTTCATTCCACACATTCCAACTTTCATTCCACACATTCCAACTTTCATTCCAAACATTCCAACTTCCATTCTATGCATTCCAACTTCCATTCTATACATTCCAATTTTCAGTCCACACATTCCAATATTCATTCCAAGTATTCCAACTTTCATTCCACACATTCCATCTTTCATTCCAAGTATTCCAACTTTCATTCCACACATTCCAAACATTCAAACTTGCATTCTATACATTCCAACTTTCATTGCACACATTCTAACATTCATTCCAACTTTCGTTCCAAACATTCCAACTTTCATTTTATGCATTCCAACTTTCATTCTATACATTCCAACTTTCATTCCACACATTCCAACATTCATTCCACACATTCCAACTTTGAATCCAAACATTCCAACTTGCATTTTATATATTCCAATTTTCATTCCATACATTCCAACTTGCATTCTATAAATTCCAATTTTCATTCCAGACATTCCAACATTCATTCCAAACATTCCAAAATTCATTCCAAGTATTCCAACTTTCATTCCAAACATTCCAACTTGCATTCTATATATTCCAACGTTCATTCCACACATTCCAACTTTCATTCCAAACATTCCAACTTCCATTCTATGCATTCCAACTTTCATTCTATACAATCCAACTTTCATTCCACACATTCCAACATTCATTCCATACATTCCAACTTTGAATCCATACATTTCAACTTTCATTCCATATATTCCAATTTTCATTCTATACATTCCCGTTTTCATTCCATACATTCCAACTTTCATTCTATACATTGCAACTTTCATTCCACACATTCCAACATTCATTCCACACATTCCAATTTTCATTCCAAACATTCCAACATTCATTCCAAGTCTTCCAACTTTCATTCCAAACATTCCAACTTGCATTCTATGCATTCCAACTTCCATTCTATACATTCCAACTTGCATTCCATACATTCCAACTTGCATTCTATGCATTCCAACTTGCATTCTAGGCATTCCAACTTTCATTCTATGCATTCCAACTTTCATTCCAAATATTCCAATTTTCATTCCAAACATTCCAACTTGCATTCTATACATTCCAATTGTCATTCCATACATCCCAACTTTCATTCCACACATTCCAACATTCATTCCAAGTATTCCAACTTTCATTCCACACATTCCAACTTTCATTCCAAGTATTCCAACTTTCATTCCACACATTCCAACATTCATTCCAAGTATTCCAACTTTCAGTCCAAACATTCCAACTTTCATTCTATACATTCCAACTTTCATTCCACACATTCCAACATTCATTCCAAGTATTCCAACTTTCCTTCCAAACATTCCAACTGTCATTGTATACATTCCACCTTTCATTCGACACATTCCAACATTCATTCCAAACATTCCAACTTGCATTCTATGCATTCCAACTTTCATTCCACACATTCCAACATTCATTCCAACTTTCGTTTCAAACATTCCAACTTTCATTCTATGCATTCCCACTTTCATTCTATACATTCCAATGTTCATTCCACACATTCCAACTTTCATTCCAAACATTCCAACTTACATTCCAAACATTCCAACATGCATTCTATGCATTCCAACTTTCATTCCAAACATTCCAACTTTCATTCCAAATATTCCAATTTTCATTCTAAACATTCCAACTTGCATTCTATACATTCCAATTTGCATTCCATACATTCCAACTTGCATTCTATGCATTCCAACTTTCATTCCAAATATTCCAATTTTCATTCCAAACATTCCAACTTGCATTCTATGCATTCCAACATTAATTCCAAGTATTCCAACTTTCATTCCAAACATTCCACACATTCATTCCAAACATTCCAATTTTCATTCCATACATTCCAACTTTCATTCCACACATTCCAACATTCATTCCAAGTATTCCAACTTTCATTCCAAACATTCCAACTTGCATTCTATACATTCCAATTTTCATTCCATACATTCCAACTTTCATTGTATACATTCCAATTTTCATTCCAGACATTCCAACTTTCATTCTATATATTCCAACTTTCATTCCAAACATTCCAACTTGCATTCTATACATTCCATTTTTCATTCCATACATTCCAAATTTCATTCCATACATTCCAATTTTCATTCCAAACATTCCAACTTTCATTCTATACATTCCAACTTTTATTCCAAGTATTCCAATTTTCATTCCACACATTCCACACATTCCAACATTCATTCCAAACATTCAAACTTGCATTCTATACATTCCAACTTTCATTGCACACATTCTAACATTCATTCCAACTTTCGTTCCAAACATTCCAACTTTCATTTTATGCATTCCAACTTTCATTCTATACATTCCAACTTTCATTCCACACATTCCAACGTTCATTCCACACATTCCAACTTTCATTCCACACATTCCAACTTTCATTCCAAACATTCCAACTTTAAATCCAAACATTCCAACTTGCATTTTATATATTCCAATTTTCATTCCACACATTCAAACTTTCATTCTATACATTCCAACTTTTATTCCAAGTATTCCAATTTTCATTCCACACATTCCACACATTCCAACATTCATTCCAAACATTCAAACTTGCATTCTATACATTCCAACTTTCATTGCACACATTCTAACATTCATTCCAACTTTCGTTCCAAACATTCCAACTTTCATTTTATGCATTCCAACTTTCATTCTAAACATTCCAGCTTTCATTCCACACATTCCAACATTCATTCCACACATTCCAACTTTGAATCCAAACATTCCATCTTGCATTTTATATATTCCAATTTTCATTCCATACATTCCAACTTGCATTCTATAAATTCCAATTTTCATTCCAGACATTCCAACATTCATTCCAAACATTCCAAAATTCATTCCAAGTATTCCAACTTTCATTCCAAACATTCCAACTTGCATTCTATATATTCCAACGTTCTTTCCACACATTCCAACTTTCATTCCACACATTCCAACTTTCATTCCAAACATTCCAACTTCCATTTTATGCATTCCAACTTTCATTCTATACATTCCAACATTCATTCCACACATTCCAACTTTAAATCCAAACATTCCAACTTGCATTTTATATATTCCAATTTTCATTCCACACATTCAAACTTTCATTCTATACATTCCAACTTTTATTCCAAGTATTCCAATTTTCATTCCACACATTCCACACATTCCAACATTCATTCCAAACATTCAAACTTGCATTCTATACATTCCAACTTTCATTGCACACATTCTAACATTCATTCCAACTTTCATTCCACACATTCCAACTTTCATTCCAAACATTCCAACTTTAAATCCAAACATTCCAACTTGCATTTTATATATTCCAATTTTCATTCCACACATTCAAACTTTCATTCTATACATTCCAACTTTTATTCCAAGTATTCCAATTTTCATTCCACACATTCCACACATTCCAACATTCATTCCAAACATTCAAACTTGCATTCTATACATTCCAACTTTCATTGCACACATTCTAACATTCATTCCAACTTTCGTTCCAAACATTCCAACTTTCATTTTATGCATTCCAACTTTCATTCTATACATTCCAACTTTCATTCCACACATTCCAACATTCATTCCACACATTCCAACTTTGAATCCAAACATTCCATCTTGCATTTCATATATTCCAATTTTCATTCCATACATTCCAACTTGCATTCTATAAATTCCAATTTTCATTCCAGACATTCCAAAATTCATTCCAAGTATTCCAACTTGCATTCTATATATTCCAACGTTCATTCCACACATTCCAACTTTCATTCCACACATTCCAACTTTCATTCCAAACATTCCAACTTCCATTTTATGCATTCCAACTTTCATTCCACACATTCCAACATTCATTCCACACATTCCAACTTTAAATCCAAACATTCCAACTTGCATTTTATATATTCCGATTTTCATTCCATACATTCCAACTTGCATTCTATAAATTCCAATTTTCATTCCAGACATTCCAACATTCATTCCAAACATTCCAAAATTCATTCCAAGTATTCCAACTTTCATTCCAAACATTCCAACTTGCATTCTATATATTCCAACGTTTATTCCACACATTCCAACTTTCATTCCACACATTCCAACTTTCATTCCAAACATTCCAACTTCCATTCTATGCATTCCAACTTTCATTCTATACAATCCAACTTTCATTCCACACATTCCAACATTTATTCCATACATTCCAACTTTGAATCCATACATTTCAACTTTCATTCCATATATTCCAATTTTCATTCTATACATTCCCGTTTTCATTCCATACATTCCAACTTTCATTCTATACATTGCAACTTTCATTCCACACATTCCAACATTCATTCCACACATTCCAATTTTCATTCCAAACATTCCAACATTCATTCCAAGTCTTCCAACTTTCATTCCAAACATTCCAACTTGCATTCTATGCATTCCAACTTTCATTCTATACATTCCAACGTTCATTCCACACATTCCAACTTTCATTCCAAACATTCCAACTTCCATTTTATGCATTCCAACTGTCATTCTATACATTCCAACATTCATTCCACACATTCCAACATTCATTCCACACATTCCAACTTTGAATCCAAACATTCCAACTTGCATTTTATATATTCCAATTTTCATTCCATACATTCCAACTTGCATTCTATAAATTCCAATTTTCATTCCAGACATTCCAACATTCATTCCAAACATTCCAAAATTCATTCCAAGTATTCCAACTTTCATTCCAAACATTCCAACTTGCATTCTATATATTCCAACGTTCATTCCACACATTCCAACTTTCATTCCAAACATTCCAACTTCCATCCTATGCATTCCAACTTTCATTCTATACAATCCAACTTTCATTCCACACATTCCAACATTCATTCCATACATTCCAACTTTGAATCCATACATTTCAACTTTCATTCCATATATTCCAAATTTCATTCTATACATTCCCGTTTTCATTCCATACATTCCAACTTTCATTCTATACATTGCAATTTTCATTACACACATTCCAACATTCATTCCAAACATTCCAACATTCATTCCACACATTCCAAAATTCATTCCAAACATTAAAACTTGCATTCTATGCATCCCAACTTTCATTCCACACATTCCAACATTCATTCCAAGTATTCCAACTTTCATTCCACACATTCCAACTTTCATTCCAAGTATTCCAACTTTCATTCCACACATTCCAACATTCATTCCAAGTATTCCAACTTTCAGTCCAAACATTCCAACTTTCATTCCAAACATTCCAACTTGCATTCTATGCATTCCAACTTTCATTCTATACATTCCAACGTTCATTCCACACATTCCAACTTTCATTCCAAACATTCCAACTTCCATTTTATGCATTCTAACTTTCATTCTATACATTCCAACTTTCATTCCACACATTCCAACATTCATTCCACACATTCCAACTTTGAATCCAAACATTCCAACTTGCATTTTATATATTCCAATTTTCATTCCATACATTCCAACTTGTATTCTATAAATTCCAATTTTCATTCCAGACATTCCAACATTCATTCCAAACATTCCAAAATTCATTCCAAGTATTCCAACTTGCGTTCTATATATTCCAACGTTTATTCCACACATTCCAACTTTCATTCCACACATTCCAACTTTCATTCCAAACATTCCAACTTCCATTCTATGCATTCCAACTTTCATTCTATACAATCCAACTTTCATTCCACACATTCCAACATTCATTCCATACATTCCAACTTTGAATCCATACATTTCAACTTTCATTCCATATATTCCAATTTTCATTCTATACATTCCCGTTTTCATTCCATACATTCCAACTTTCATTCTATACATTCCAATTTTCATTCCAGACATTCCAACTTTCATTCAATATATTCCAACTTTCATTCGACACATTCCAACATTCATTCCACACATTCCAACATTCATTCCAAATATTAAAACTTGCATTCTAGGCATTCCGACTTTCATTCTATACATTCCAACTTTCATTCCACACATTCCAACTGTCATTCCATACATTCCAACGTTGAATCCATACATTTCAACTTTCATTCCTTATATTCCAACTTTCATTCTATATATTCCAATTTTTATTCCATACATTCCAACTTGCATTCTATATATTCCAATTTTTATTTCATAACTTCAAACTTCCATTCGATGCATTCTATGTTTCATTCCACACATTCCAACTTGCATTCTATACATTGCAATTTTCATTCCATAAATTCCAACTTTCATTCTGTAAATTCCAATTTTCATTCCACACATTCCAACATTCATTCCAAACATTCCAACTTGCATTCTATGCATTCCAACTTTCATTTCACACATTCCAACATTCATTCCAACTTTCGTTTCAAACATTCCAACTTTCATTCTATGCATTCCCACTTTCATTCTATACATTCCAACGTTCATTCCAAGTATTCCAACTTTCATTCCAAACATTCCAACTTGCATTCTACACATTCCAATTTCCATTCAATACATTCCAACATTCATTCCACACATTCCAACATTCATTCCAAACATTTCAACTTGCATTCAATGCATCCCAACTTTCATTCCACACATTCCAACATTCATTCCAAGTATTCCAACTTTCATTCCACACATTCCAACATTCATTCCAAGTATTCCAACTTTCATTCCAAACATTCCAACTTGCATTCTATACATTCCAACTTTCATTCCAAACATTCCAACTTTCATTCCAAGTATTCCAACTTTCAGTCCACACATTCCAACATTCATTCCAAGTATTCCAACTTTCATTCCAAACATTCCAACTTGCATTCTATACATTCCAACTTTCATTCCAAACATTCCAACTTGCATTCTATACATTCCAATTTCCATTCCATACGTTCCAACTTTCATTCTATGCATTCCAACTTTCATTCCAAGTATTCCAACTTTCATTCCACACTTTCCACACATTCCAACTTTCATTCCAAACATTCAAACTTGCATTCTATACATTTCAACTTTCATTGCACATATTCCAACTTTCATTCGAACTTTCATTCCAAACATTCCAACTTGCATTCTATACATTCCAACTTTCATTCCAAACATTCCAACTTTCATTCCAAGTATTCCAACTTTCAGTCCACACATTCCAACATTCATTCCAAGTATTCCAACTTTCATTCCAAACATTCCAACTTGCATTCTATACATTCCAACTTTCATTCCAAACATTCCAACTTGCATTCTATACATTCCAATTTCCATTCCATACGTTCCAACTTTCATTCTATGCATTCCAACTTTCATTCCAAGTATTCCAACTTTCATTCCACACTTTCCACACATTCCAACTTTCATTCCAAACATTCAAACTTGCATTCTATACATTTCAACTTTCATTGCACATATTCCAACTTTCATTCGAACTTTCGTTCCAAACATTCCAACTTTCATTCTATGCATTCCCACTTTCATTCTATACATTCCAATTTTCATTCTATACATTCCAACTTTCATTCCACACATTCCAACATTCATTCTATACATTCCAATTTTCAGTCCACACATTCCAATATTCATTCCAAGTATTCCAACTTTCATTCCACACATTCCAACTTTCATTCCAAGTATTCCAACTTTCATTCCACACATTCCAACATTCATTCCAAACATTCAAACTTGCATTCTATACATTCCAACTTTCATTGCACACATTCTAACATTCATTCCAACTTTCGTTCCAAACATTCCAACTTTCATTTTATGCATTCCAACTTTCATTCTATACATTCCAACTTTCATTCCACACATTCCAACTTTAAATCCAAACATTCCAACTTGCATTTTATATATTCCAATTTTCATTCCATACATTCCAACTTGCATTCTATAAATTCCAATTTTCATTCCAGACATTCCAACATTCATTCCAAACATTCCAAAATTCATTCCAAGTATTCCAACTTTCATTCCAAACATTCCAACTTTCATTCCACACATTCCAACTTTCATTCCAAACATTCCAACTTCCATTCTATGCATTCCAACTTTCATTCTATACAATCCAACTTTCATTCCACACATTCCAACATTTATTCCATACATTCCAACTTTGAATCCATACATTCCAATTTTCATTCTATACATTCCCGTTTTCATTCCATACATTCCAACTTTCATTCTATACATTGCAACTTTCATTCCACACATTCCAACATTCATTCCACACATTCCAATTTTCATTCCAAACATTCCAACATTCATTCCAAGTCTTCCAACTTTCATTCCAAACATTCAAACTTGCATTCTATGCATTCCAACTTTCATTCTATACATTCCAACGTTCATTCCACACATTCCAACTTTCATTCCAAACATTCCAACTTCCATTTTATGCATTCCAACTTTCATTCTATACATTCCAACTTTCATTCCACACATTCCAACATTCATTCCACACATTCCAACTTTGAATCCAAACATTCCAACTTGCATTTTATATATTCCAATTTTCATTCCATACATTCCAACTTGCATTCTATAAATTCCAATTTTCATTCCAGACATTCCAAAATTCATTCCATGTATTCCAACTTGCATTCTATATATTCCAACGTTCATTCCACACATTCCAACTTTCATTCCACACATTCCAACTTTCATTCCAAACATTCCAACTTCCATTTTATGCATTCCAACTTTCATTCCACACATTCCAACATTCATTCCACACATTCCAACTTTAAATCCAAACATGCCAACTTGCATTTTATATATTCCAATTTTCATTCCATACATTCCAACTTGTATTCTATAAATTCCAATTTTCATTCCAGACATTCCAACATTCATTCCAAACATTCCAAAATTCATTCCAAGTATTCCAACTTGCGTTCTATATATTCCAACGTTTATTCCACACATTCCAACTTTCATTCCACACATTCCAACTTTCATTCCAAACATTCCAACTTCCATTCTATGCATTCCAACTTTCATTCTATACAATCCAACTTTCATTCCACACATTCCAACATTCATTCCATACATTCCAACTTTGAATCCATACATTTCAACTTTCATTCCATATATTCCAATTTTCATTCTATACATTCCCGTTTTCATTCCATACATTCCAACTTTCATTCTATACATTCCAATTTTCATTCCAGACATTCCAACTTTCATTCAATATATTCCAACTTTCATTCGACACATTCCAACATTCATTCCACACATTCCAACATTCATTCCAAATATTAAAACTTGCATTCTAGGCATTCCGACTTTCATTCTATACATTCCAACTTTCATTCCACACATTCCAACTGTCATTCCATACATTCCAACGTTGAATCCATACATTTCAACTTTCATTCCTTATATTCCAACTTTCATTCTATATATTCCAATTTTTATTCCATACATTCCAACTTGCATTCTATATATTCCAATTTTTATTTCATAACTTCAAACTTCCATTCGATGCATTCTATGTTTCATTCCACACATTCCAACTTGCATTCTATACATTGCAATTTTCATTCCATAAATTCCAACTTTCATTCTGTAAATTCCAATTTTCATTCCACACATTCCAACATTCATTCCAAACATTCCAACTTGCATTCTATGCATTCCAACTTTCATTTCACACATTCCAACATTCATTCCAACTTTCGTTTCAAACATTCCAACTTTCATTCTATGCATTCCCACTTTCATTCTATACATTCCAACGTTCATTCCAAGTATTCCAACTTTCATTCCAAACATTCCAACTTGCATTCTACACATTCCAATTTCCATTCAATACATTCCAACATTCATTCCACACATTCCAACATTCATTCCAAACATTTCAACTTGCATTCAATGCATCCCAACTTTCATTCCACACATTCCAACATTCATTCCAAGTATTCCAACTTTCATTCCACACATTCCAACATTCATTCCAAGTATTCCAACTTTCATTCCAAACATTCCAACTTGCATTCTATACATTCCAACTTTCATTCCAAACATTCCAACTTTCATTCCAAGTATTCCAACTTTCAGTCCACACATTCCAACATTCATTCCAAGTATTCCAACTTTCATTCCAAACATTCCAACTTGCATTCTATACATTCCAACTTTCATTCCAAACATTCCAACTTGCATTCTATACATTCCAATTTCCATTCCATACGTTCCAACTTTCATTCTATGCATTCCAACTTTCATTCCAAGTATTCCAACTTTCATTCCACACTTTCCACACATTCCAACTTTCATTCCAAACATTCAAACTTGCATTCTATACATTTCAACTTTCATTGCACATATTCCAACTTTCATTCGAACTTTCATTCCAAACATTCCAACTTGCATTCTATACATTCCAACTTTCATTCCAAACATTCCAACTTTCATTCCAAGTATTCCAACTTTCAGTCCACACATTCCAACATTCATTCCAAGTATTCCAACTTTCATTCCAAACATTCCAACTTGCATTCTATACATTCCAACTTTCATTCCAAACATTCCAACTTGCATTCTATACATTCCAATTTCCATTCCATACGTTCCAACTTTCATTCTATGCATTCCAACTTTCATTCCAAGTATTCCAACTTTCATTCCACACTTTCCACACATTCCAACTTTCATTCCAAACATTCAAACTTGCATTCTATACATTTCAACTTTCATTGCACATATTCCAACTTTCATTCGAACTTTCGTTCCAAACATTCCAACTTTCATTCTATGCATTCCCACTTTCATTCTATACATTCCAATTTTCATTCTATACATTCCAACTTTCATTCCACACATTCCAACATTCATTCTATACATTCCAATTTTCAGTCCACACATTCCAATATTCATTCCAAGTATTCCAACTTTCATTCCACACATTCCAACTTTCATTCCAAGTATTCCAACTTTCATTCCACACATTCCAACATTCATTCCAAACATTCAAACTTGCATTCTATACATTCCAACTTTCATTGCACACATTCTAACATTCATTCCAACTTTCGTTCCAAACATTCCAACTTTCATTTTATGCATTCCAACTTTCATTCTATACATTCCAACTTTCATTCCACACATTCCAACTTTAAATCCAAACATTCCAACTTGCATTTTATATATTCCAATTTTCATTCCATACATTCCAACTTGCATTCTATAAATTCCAATTTTCATTCCAGACATTCCAACATTCATTCCAAACATTCCAAAATTCATTCCAAGTATTCCAACTTTCATTCCAAACATTCCAACTTTCATTCCACACATTCCAACTTTCATTCCAAACATTCCAACTTCCATTCTATGCATTCCAACTTTCATTCTATACAATCCAACTTTCATTCCACACATTCCAACATTTATTCCATACATTCCAACTTTGAATCCATACATTCCAATTTTCATTCTATACATTCCCGTTTTCATTCCATACATTCCAACTTTCATTCTATACATTGCAACTTTCATTCCACACATTCCAACATTCATTCCACACATTCCAATTTTCATTCCAAACATTCCAACATTCATTCCAAGTCTTCCAACTTTCATTCCAAACATTCAAACTTGCATTCTATGCATTCCAACTTTCATTCTATACATTCCAACGTTCATTCCACACATTCCAACTTTCATTCCAAACATTCCAACTTCCATTTTATGCATTCCAACTTTCATTCTATACATTCCAACTTTCATTCCACACATTCCAACATTCATTCCACACATTCCAACTTTGAATCCAAACATTCCAACTTGCATTTTATATATTCCAATTTTCATTCCATACATTCCAACTTGCATTCTATAAATTCCAATTTTCATTCCAGACATTCCAAAATTCATTCCATGTATTCCAACTTGCATTCTATATATTCCAACGTTCATTCCACACATTCCAACTTTCATTCCACACATTCCAACTTTCATTCCAAACATTCCAACTTCCATTTTATGCATTCCAACTTTCATTCCACACATTCCAACATTCATTCCACACATTCCAACTTTAAATCCAAACATGCCAACTTGCATTTTATATATTCCAATTTTCATTCCATACATTCCAACTTGCATTCTATAAATTCCAATTTTCATTCCAGACATTCCAACATTCATTCCAAACATTCCAAAATTCATTCCAAGTATTCCAACTTTCATTCCAAACATTCCAACTTGCATTCTATATATTCCAACGTTTATTCCACACATTCCAACTTTCATTCCACACATTCCAACTTTCATTCCAAACATTCCAACTTCCATTCTATGCATTCCAACTTTCATTCTATACAATCCAACTTTCATTCCACACATTCCAACATTTATTCCATACATTCCAACTTTGAATCCATACATTTCAACTTTCATTCCATATATTCCAATTTTCATTCTATACATTCCCGTTTTCATTCCATACATTCCAACTTTCATTCTATACATTGCAACTTTCATTCCACACATTCCAACATTCATTCCACACATTCCAATTTTCATTCCAAACATTCCAACATTCATTCCAAGTCTTCCAACTTTCATTCCAAACATTCCAACTTGCATTCTATGCATTCCAACTTTCATTCTATACATTCCAACGTTCATTCCACACATTCCAACTTTCATTCCAAACATTCCAACTTCCATTTTATGCATTCCAACTGTCATTCTATACATTCCAACATTCATTCCACACATTCCAACATTCATTCCACACATTCCAACTTTGAATCCAAACATTCCAACTTGCATTTTATATATTCCAATTTTCATTCCATACATTCCAACTTGCATTCTATAAATTCCAATTTTCATTCCAGACATTCCAACATTCATTCCAAACATTCCAAAATTCATTCCAAGTATTCCAACTTTCATTCCAAACATTCCAACTTGCATTCTATATATTCCAACGTTCATTCCACACATTCCAACTTTCATTCCAAACATTCCAACTTCCATCCTATGCATTCCAACTTTCATTCTATACAATCCAACTTTCATTCCAAACATTCCAACATTCATTCCATACATTCCAACTTTGAATCCATACATTTCAACTTTCATTCCATATATTCCAAATTTCATTCTATACATTCCCGTTTTCATTCCATACATTCCAACTTTCATTCTATACATTGCAATTTTCATTACACACATTCCAACATTCATTCCAAACATTCCAACATTCATTCCACACATTCCAAAATTCATTCCAAACATTAAAACTTGCATTCTATGCATTCCAACTTTCATTCTATACATTCCAACGTTCATTCCACACATTCCAACTTTCATTCCAAACATTCCAACTTCCATTTTATGCATTCCAACTGTCATTCTATACATTCCAACATTCATTCCACACATTCCAACATTCATTCCACACATTCCAACTTTGAATCCAAACATTCCAACTTGCATTTTATATATTCCAATTTTCATTCCATACATTCCAACTTGTATTCTATAAATTCCAATTTTCATTCCAGACATTCCAACATTCATTCCAAACATTCCAAAATTCATTCCAAGTATTCCAACTTGCGTTCTATATATTCCAACGTTTATTCCACACATTCCAACTTTCATTCCACACATTCCAACTTTCATTCCAAACATTCCAACTTCCATTCCACACATTCCAACATTCATTCCATACATTCCAACTTTGAATCCATACATTTCAACTTTCATTCCATATATTCCAATTTTCATTCTATACATTCCCGTTTTCATTCCATACATTCCAACTTTCATTCTATACATTCCAATTTTCATTCCAGACATTCCAACTTTCATTCTATATATTCCAACTTTCATTCGACACATTCCAACATTCATTCCACACATTCCAACATTCATTCCAAATATTAAAACTTGCATTCTAGGCATTCCGACTTTCATTCTATACATTCCAACTTTCATTCCACACATTCCAACTGTCATTCCATACATTCCAACGTTGAATCCATACATTTCAACTTTCATTCCTTATATTCCAACTTTCATTCTATATATTCCAATTTTTATTCCATACATTCCAACTTGCATTCTATATATTCCAATTTTTATTTCATAACTTCAAACTTCCATTCGATGCATTCTATGTTTCATTCCACACATTCCAACTTGCATTCTATACATTGCAATTTTCATTCCATAAATTCCAACTTTCATTCTGTAAATTCCAATTTTCATTCCACACATTCCAACATTCATTCCAAACATTCCAACTTGCATTCTATGCATTCCAACTTTCATTTCACACATTCCAACATTCATTCCAACTTTCGTTTCAAACATTCCAACTTTCATTCTATGCATTCCCACTTTCATTCTATACATTCCAACGTTCATTCCAAACATTCCAACTTACATTCCAAACATTCCAACTTACATTCCATACATTCCAACTTTCATTCCACACATTCCAACTTTCATTCCACACATTCCAACATTCATTCCAAGTATTCCAACTTGCATTCTATACATTCCAACTTTCATTCCAAACATTCCAACTTGCATTCTATACATTCCAATTTTCATTCCAGACATTCCAACTTTCATTCTATATATTCCAACTTTCATTCCAAACATTCGAAATTTCATTCCACACATTCCAACTTTCATTCCAAACATTCCAACTTGCATTCTATATATTCCAACGTTCATTCCACAAATTCCAACTTTCATTCCAAACATTCCAACTTCCATTCTATGCATTCCAACTTTCATTCCACACATTCCAACATTCATTCCACACATTCCAACATTCATTCCACACATTCCAACTTTCATTCCACACATTCCAACTTTCATTCCACACATTCCAACATTCATTCCAAGTATTCCAACTTTCATTCCAAACATTCCACACATTCATTCCACACATTCCAACTTTGAATCCATACATTCCTACTTTCATTCCATATATTCCAACTTTCATTCTATACATTCCAATTTTCATTCCAAGTTTTCCAACTTTCATTCCAAACATTCCAACTTGCATTCTATACATTCCAACTTTCATTCCAAACATTCCAACTTGCATTCTTTATATTCCAATTTTCATTCCATACATTCCAACTTGCATTCTATAAATTCCAATTTTCATTCCAGACATTCCAACATTCATTCCAAACATTCCAAAATTCATTCCAAGTATTCCGACTTTCATTCCAAACATTCCAACTTTCATTCCAAACATTCCAACTTGCATTCTATACATTCCAACTTTCATTCCACACATTCCAACATTCATTCCACACATTCCAACATTCATTCCATATATTCCAACTTTGAATCCATACATTTCAACTTTCATTCCATATATTCCAAATTTCATTCTAAACATTCCAACTTGCATTCTATACATTCCAGCTTTCATTCCAAACATTCCAAATTGCATTCTATACATTCCAGCTTTCATTCCAAACATTCCAAATTGCATTCTATACATTGCAATTTTCATTACACACATTCCAACATTCATTCCACACATTCCAACATTCATTCCACACATTCCAAAATTCATTACAAACATTCCAACTTGCAATCTATATATTCCAACATCCATTCCACACATTCCAACTTTCATTCCAAACATTCCAACTTGCATTCTATACATTCCAACTTTCATTCCAAACATTCCAACTTGCATTCTATATATACCAATTTTCATTCCATACATTCCAACTTGCATTCTATAAATTCCAATTTTCATTCCAGACATTCCAACATTTATTCCAAACATTCCAAAATTCATTCCAAGTATTCCGACTTTCATTCCAAACATTCCAACTTTCATTCCAAACATTCCAACTTGCATTCTATACATTCCAACTTTCATTCCACACATTCCAACATTCATTCCACACATTCCAACATTCATTCCACACATTCCAACATTCATTCCATATATTCCAACTTTGAATCCATACATTTCAACTTTCATTCCATATATTCCAAATTTCATTCTAAACATTCCAACTTGCATTCTATACATTCCAGCTTTCATTCCAAACATTCCAAATTGCATTCTATACATTGCAATTTTCATTACACACATTCCAACATTCATTCCACACATTCCAACATTCATTCCACACATTCCAAAATTCATTACAAACATTCCAACTTGCAATCTATATATTCCAACATCCATTCCACACATTCCAAAATTCATTGCAAACATTAAAACTTGCATTCTAGGCATTCCAATTTTCATTCCATACATTCCAACTTTCATTCCACACATTCCAACTTTCATTTTATGCATTCCAACTTTCATTCTATACATTCCAACTTTCATTGCACACATTCTAACATTCATTCCAACTTTCGTTCCAAACATTCCAACTTTCATTTTATGCATTCCAACTTTCATTCTATACATTCCAACTTTCATTCCACACATTCCAACATTCATTCCACACATTCCAACTTTGAATCCAAACATTCCAACTTGCATTCTATATATTCCAACGTTTATTCCACACATTCCAACTTTCATTCCACACATTCCAACTTTCATTCCAAACATTCCAACTTCCATTCTATGCATTCCAACTTTCATTCTATACAATCCAACTTTCTTCCACACATTCCAACATTCATTCCATACATTCCAACTTTGAATCCATACATTTCAACTTTCATTCCATATATTCCAATTTTCATTCTATACATTCCCGTTTTCATTCCATACATTCCAACTTTCATTCTATACATTGCAACTTTCATTCCACACATTCCAACATTCATTCCACACATTCCAATTTTCATTCCAAACATTCCAACATTCATTCCAAGTCTTCCAACTTTCATTCCAAACATTCCAACTTGCATTCTATGCATTCCAACTTTCATTCTATACATTCCAACGTTCATTCCACACATTCCAACTTTCATTCCAAACATTCCAACTTCCATTTTATGCATTCCAACTTTCATTCTATACATTCCAACTTTCATTCCACACATTCCAACATTCATTCCACACATTCCAACTTTGAATCCAAACATTCCAACTTGCATTTTATATATTCCAATTTTCATTCCATACATTCCAACTTGCATTCTATACATTCCAATTTTCATTCCAGACATTCCAACATTCATTCCATACATTCCAACTTTGAATCCATACATTTCAACTTTCATTCCATATATTCCAAATTTCATTCTATACATTGCAATTTTCATTACACACATTCCAACATTCATTCCAAACATTCCAACTTTCATTCCACACATTCCAACTTTCATTCCAAACATTCCAACTTGCATTCTATATATTCCAACGTTCATTCCACAAATTCCAACTTTCATTCCAAACATTCCAACTTCCATTCTATGCATTCCAACTTTCATTCTATACAATCCAACTTTCATTCCACACATTCCAACATTCATTCCACACATTCCAACATTCATTCCAAGTATTCCAACTTTCATTCCAAACATTCCACACATTCATTCCACACATTCCAACTTTGAATCCATACATTCCTACTTTCATTCCATATATTCCAACTTTCATTCTATACATTCATTCCAAGTATTCCAACTTTCAGTCCAAACATTCCAACTTTCTTTCTATACATTCCAACTTTCATTCCACACATTCCAACTTGCATTCTATGCATTCCAACTTGCATTCTATACATTCCAACTTTCCTTCCACACATTCCAACATTCATTCCAAATATTAAAACTTGCATTCTAGGCATTCCGACTTTCATTCTATACATTCCAACTTTCATTCCACACATTCCAACTGTCATTCCATACATTCCAACGTTGAATCCATACATTCCAACTTTCATTCTATGCATTCCAACTTGCATTCTATAAATTCCAACTTTCATTCCAAACATTCCAACTTGCATTCTATGCATTCCAACTTTCATTCAATGCATTCCAACTGTCATTCTATACATTCCAACATTCTTTCCAAGTATTCCAACTTTCATTCCAAACATTCCAACTTGCATTCTATATATTCCAATTTTCATTCTATACATTCCAATTTTCATTCCACACATGCCAACTTGCATTCTATACTTTCCAACTTTCATTCCAAACATTCCAACCTTCATTCTACACATTCCAACTTGCATTCTATACATTCCAACTTGCATTCTATACATTCCAACTTTCCTTCCACACATTCCAACATTCATTCCAAATATTAAAACTTGCATTCTAGGCATTCCGACTTTCAATCTATACATTCCAACTTTCATTCCACACATTCCAACTGTCATTCCATACATTCCAACGTTGAATCCATACATTTCAACTTTCATTCCTTATATTCCGACTTTCATTCTATATATTCCAATTTTCATTCCATACATTCCAACTTGCATTCTATATATTCCAATTTTTATTTCATAACTTCAAACTTCCATTCGATGCATTCTATGTTTCATTCCACACATTCCAACTTGCATTCTATACATTGCAATTTTCATTCCATAAATTCCAACTTTCATTCTGTAAATTCCAATTTTCATTCCACACATTCCAACATTCATTCCAAACATTCCAACTTGCATTCTATGCATTCCAACTTTCATTCCACATATTCCAACATTCATTCCAAGTATTCCAACTTTCATTCCACACATTCCAACTTTCATTCTATAAATTCCAACTTTCATTCCAAACATTCCAACTTTCATTCCAAACATTCCAACTTGCATTCTATGCATTCCAACTTTCATTCTATTCATTCCAACGTTCATTCCACAGATTCCATTTTTCATTCCAAACATTCCAACTTTCATCCTACACATTCCAACATTCATTCCAAGTATTCCGACTTTCATTCTATATATTCCAATTTTCATTTCATACATTCGAACTTCCATTGGCTGCATTCCATGTTTCACTCCACACATTCCAACTTTCATTCTATACATTCCAACTTGCATTCCATACATTCCAACTTGCATTCTATGCATTGCAACTTTCATTCCATACATTCCAACTTGTATTCTATGCATTCCATCTTTCATTCCAAACATTCCAACTTTCATTCTATGCATTCCACCTTGCATTCTATAAATTCCAACTTTCATTCCAAACATTCCAACCTTCATTCTACACATTCCAACTTCCATTCTATACATTCCAACTTTCATTCCACACATTCCAACATTCATTCCAAGTATTCCAACTTTCATTCCAAACATTCCAACTTGCATTCTATACATTCCAATTTTCATTCCATACATGCCAGCTTGCATTCCATACATTCCAACCTTCATTCTACCCATTCCAATTTTCATTCCATACATTCCAACATTCATTCCACACATTCCAACATTCATTCCAAACATTAAAACTTGCATTTTAGGCATTCCAACTTTCATTCTATACATTCCAACTTTCATTCCACACATTTCAACATTCATTCCATACATACCAACTTCCATTCCATATATTCCAACTTGCATTCTATACATTCCAATTTTCATTCCATACATGCCAACTTGCATTCTATACTTTCCAACTTTCATTCCATACATTCCAACCTTCATTCCATACATACCAACTTCCATTCTATACAGTCCAATTTTCATTCCATACATTCCAACTTGAATTCTATGCATTCCAACTTTCATTCCACACATTCCAACTTGCATTCTATACATTCCAATTTTCATTCCATACATTCCAACTTCCATTCTATGCATTCCAACTTTCATTCTATACAATCCAACTTTCATTCCACACATTCCAACATTCATTCTATACATTCCAACTTTGAATCCATACATTTCAACTTTCATTCCATATATTCCAAATTTCATTCTATACATTCCCGTTTTCATTCCATACATTCCAACTTTCATTCTATACATTGCAATTTTCATCACACACATTCCAACATTAATTCCAAACATTCCAACATTCATTCCACACATTCCAAAATTCATTCCAAACATTAAAACTTGCATTCTATACATTCCAATTTCCATTCCATACGTTCCAACTTGCATTCTATGCATTCCAACTTTCATTCCAAGTATTCCAACTTTCATTCCAAACATTCCAACTTAAATTCTATACATCCCAACTTTCATTCCACACATTCCAACATTCATTCCATACATTCCAACTTTGAATCCATACATTTCAACTTTCATTCCATATATTCCAAATTTCATTCTATACATTCCCGTTTTCATTCCATACATTCCAACTTTCATTCTATACATTTCAACTTTCATTCCATATATTCCAAATTTCATTCTATACATTCCCGTTTTCATTCCATACATTCCAACTTTCATTCTATACATTCCAAAATTCATTCCAAACATTAAAACTTGCATTCTATACATTCCAATTTCCATTCCATACGTTCCAACTTGCATTCTATACATTCCAACTTTCATTGCACATATTCCAACTTTCATTCCAACTTTCGTTCCAAACATTCCAACTTTCATTCTATGCATTCCCACTTTCATTCTATACATTCCAACTTTCATTCCACACATTCCAACATTCATTCCAACTTTCGTTTCAAACATTCCAACTTTCATTCTATGCATTCCCACTTTCATTCTATACATTCCAACTTTCATTCCACACATTCCAACTTTCATTCCAAACATTCCAACTTGCATTCCATACATTCCAACTTTCATTCCACACATTCCAACTTTCATTCCACACATTCCAACATTCATTCCAAGTATTCCAACTTTCATTCCACACATTCCAACTTTCATTCCAAGTATTCCAACTTGCATTCTATACATTCCAACTTTCATTCCAAACATTCCAACTTGCATTCTATACATTCCAATTTTCATTCCAGACATTCCAACTTTCATTCTATATATTCCAACTTTCATTCCAAACATTCCAACTTTCATTCCACACATTCCAACTTTCATTCCAAACATTCCAACTTGCATTCTATATATTCCAACGTTCATTCCACACATTCCAACTTTCATTCCAAACATTCCAACTTCCATTCTATGCATTCCAACTTTCATTCTATACAATCCAACTTTCATTCCACACATTCCAACATTCATTCCACACATTCCAACATTCCTTTCCACACATTCCAACTTTCATTCCACACATTCCAACATTCATTCCAAGTATTCCAACTTTCATTCCAAACATTCCACACATTCATTCCACACATTCCAACTTTGAATCCATACATTCCAACTTTCATTCCATATATTCCAACTTTCATTCTATACATTCCAATTTTCATTCCAAGTTTTCCAACTTTCATTCCAAACATTCCAACTTGCATTCTATACATTCCAACTTTCATTCCAAACATTCCAACTTGCATTCTATATATTCCAATTTTCATTCCATACATTCCAACTTGCATTCTATAAATTCTAATTTTCATTCCAGACATTCCAACATTCATTCCAAACATTCCAAAATTCATTCCAAGTATTCCGACTTTCATTCCAAACATTCCAACTTTCATTCCAAACATTCCAACTTGCATTCTATACATTGCAATTTTCATTACACACATTCCAACATTCATTCCACACATTCCAAAATTCATTACAAACATTCCAACTTGCAATCTATATATTCCAACATCCATTCCACACATTCCAACAGTCATTCCACACATTCCAACTTTGAATCCAAACATTCCAACTTGCATTTTATATATTCCAATTTTCATTCCATACATTCCAACTTGCATTCTATAAATTCCAATTTTCATTCCAGACATTCCAACATTCATTCCAAACATTCCAAAATTCATTCCAAGTATTCCAACTTTCATTCCAAACATTCCAACTTGCATTCTATATATTCCAACGTTCATTCCACACATTCCAACTTTCATTCTATACAATCCAACTTTCATTCCACACATTCCAACATTCATTCCATACATTCCAACTTTGAATCCATACATTTCAACTTTCATTCCATATATTCCAATTTTCATTCTATACATTCCCGTTTTCATTCCATACATTCCAACTTGCATTCTATGCATTCCAACTTGCATTCTAGGCATTCCAACGTTCATTCTATGCATTCCAACTTTCATTCCAAATATTCCAATCTTCATTCCAAACATTCCAACTTGCATTCTATACATTCCAATTGTCATTCCATACATCCCAACTTTCATTCCACACATTCCAACATTCATTCCAAGTATTCCAACTTTCATTCCACACATTCCAACATTCATTCCAAGTATTCCAACTTTCAGTCCAAACATTCCAACTTTCATTCTATACATTCCAACTTTTATTCCACACATTCCAACTTGCATTCTATGCATTCCAACTTGCATTCTATACATTCCAACTTTCCTTCCAAACATTCCAACTGTCATTGTATACATTCCACCTTTCTTTCCACACATTCCAACATTCATTCCACACATTCCAACATTCATTCCAAATATTAAAACTTGCATTCTAGGCATTCCGACTTTCATTCCACACATTCCAACATTCATTCCACACATTCCAACATTCATTCCAAATATTAAAACTTGCATTCTAGGCATTCCGACTTTCATTCCATACATTCCAACGTTGAATCCATACATTTCAACTTTCATTCCTTATATTCCAACTTTCATTCTATATATTCCAATTTTCATTCCATACATTCCAACTTGCATTCTATATATTCCAATTTTTATTTCATAACTTCAAACTTCCATTCGATGCATTCTATGTTTCATTCCACACATTCCAACTTGCATTCTATACATTGCAATTTTCATTCCATAAATTCCAACTTTCATTCTGTAAATTCCAATTTTCATTCCACACATTCCAACATTCATTCCAAACATTCCAACTTGCATTTTATGCATTCCAACTTTCATTCCACACATTCCAACATTCATTCCAAGTATTCCAACTTTCATTCCACACATTCCAACTTTCATTCTATAAATTCCAACTTTCATTCCAAACATTCCAACTTGCATTCTATGCATTCCAACTTTCATTCTATTCATTCCAACGTTCATTCCACAGATTCCATTTTTCATTCCAAACATTCCAACTTTCATCCTACACATTCCAACATTCATTCCAAGTATTCCGACTTTCATTCTATATATTCCAATTTTCATTTCATACATTCGAACTTCCATTGGCTGCATTCCAAGTTTCACTCCACACATTCCAACTTTCATTCTATACATTCCAACTTGCATTCCATACATTCCAAATGCATTCTATGCATTCCAACTTTCATTCCATACATTCCAACTTGCATTCTATGCATTCCAACTTTCATTCTATGCATTCCAACTTTCATTCTATGCATTCCAACTGTCATTCTATGCATTCCAACATTCTTTCCAAGTATTCCAACTTTCATTCCAAACATTCCAACTTGCATTCTATATATTCCAATTTTCATTCCATATGTTCCAACTTTCATTCTATACATTCCAATTTTCATTCCACACATGCCAACTTGCATTCTATACTTTCCAACTTTCATTCCAAACATTCCAACATTCATTCCAAGTATTCCAACTTTCATTCCAAACATTCCAACTTGCATTCTATACATTCCAATTTTCATTCCATACATGCCAGCTTGCATTCCATACATTCCAACCTTCATTCTACCCATTCCAATTTTCATTCCATACATTCCAACATTCATTCCACACATTCCAACATTCATTCCAAACATTAAAACTTGCATTTTAGGCATTCCAACTTTCATTCTATACATTCCAACTTTCATTCCACACATTTCAACATTCATTCCATACATACCAACTTTGAATCCATACATTTCAACTTCCATTCCATATATTCCAACTTGCATTCTATACATTCCAATTTTCATTCCATACATTCCAACTTTCATTCTATACATTCCAATTTTCATTCCACACATTCCAACTTTCATTCTACACATTCCAACATTCATACTTACATTCTATACATTCCAATTTTCATTACATACATTCCAACTTTCATTCTATACAGTCCAATTTTCATTCCATACATTCCAACTTGAATTCTATGCATTCCAACTTTCATTCCACACATTCCAACTTGCATTCTATACATTCCAATTTTCATTCCATACATTCCAACTTCCATTCTATGCATTCCAACTTTCATTCTATACAATCCAACTTTCATTCCATATATTCCAACATTCATTCCAAGTATTCCAACTTTCATTCCACACATTCCAACATTCATTCCATACATTCCAACTTTCATTCCACACATTCCAACATTCATTCCAAACATTTCAACTTGCATTCTATGCATCCCAACTTTCATTCCACACATTCCAACATTCATTCCACACATTCCAACTTTCATTCCAAGTATTCCAAATTGCATTCCACACATTCCAACATTCATTCCAAGTATTCCAACTTTCAGTCCAAACATTCCAACTTGCATTCTATACATTCCAACTTTCATTCCAAACATTCCAACTTACATTCTCTACATTCCAATTTTCATTCCAGACATTCCAACTTGCATTCTATATATTCCAACTTTCATTCCAAACATTCCAACTTGCATTCTATATATTCCAATTTTCATTCCATACATTCCAACTTGAATTCTATAAATTCCAATTTTCATTCCAGACATTCCAACATTCATTCCAAACATTCCAAAATTCATTCCAAGTATTCCAACTTTCATTCCACCCATTCCAACTTTCATTCCAAACATTCCAACTTGCATTCTATACATTCCAACTTTCAGTCCAAACATTCCAACTTGCATTCTATATATTCCAACTTTCATTCCAAACATTCCAACTTGCATCTATATATTCCAATTTTCATTCCATACATTCCAACTTGCATTCTATAAATTCCAATTTTCATTCCAGACATTCCAAAATTCATTCCAAGTATTCCAACTTTCATTCCACACATTCCAACTTTCATTCCAAACATTCCAACTTGCATTCTATATATTCCAACGTTCATTCCACACATTCCAACATTCATTCTACACATTCCAAAATTCATTACAAACATTAAAACTTGCATTCTAGGCATTCCAACTTTCATTCCAAACATTCCAACTTTCATTCCAAATATTCCAATTTTCATTCCAAACATTCCAACTTGCATCTATACATTCCAATTTGCATTCCATACATTCCAACTTGCATTCTATGCATTCCAACTTTCATTCCAAATATTCCAATTTTCATTCCAAACATTCCAACTTGCATTCTATGCATTCCAACATTAATTCCAAGTATTCCAACTTTCATTCCAAACATTCCACACTTTCATTCCAAACATTCCAACTTTCATTCCAAATATTCCAATTTTCATTCCAAACATTCCAACTTGCATTCTATACATTCCAATTTGCATTCCATACATTCCAACTTGCATTCTATGCATTCCAACTTTCATTCCAAATATTCCAATTTTCATTCCAAACATTCCAACTTGCATTCTATGCATTCCAACATTAATTCCAAGTATTCCAACTTTCATTCCAAACATTCCACACTTTCATTCCAAACATTCCAACTTTCATTCCAAATATTCCAATTTTCATTCCAAACATTCCAACTTGCATTCTATACATTCCAATTTGCATTCCATACATTCCAACTTGCATTCTATGCATTCCAACTTTCATTCCAAATATTCCAATTTTCATTCCAAACATTCCAACTTGCATTCTATGCATTCCAACATTAATTCCAAGTATTCCAACTTTCATTCCAAACATTCCACACTTTCATTCCAAACATTCCAACTTTCATTCCAAATATTCCAATTTTCATTCCAAACATTCCAACTTGCATTCTATACATTCCAATTTGCATTCCATACATTCCAACTTGCATTCTATGCATTCCAACTTTCATTCCAAATATTCCAATTTTCATTCCAAACATTCCAACTTGCATTCTATGCATTCCAACATTAATTCCAAGTATTCCAACTTTCATTCCAAACATTCCGCACATTCATTCCAAACATTCCAATTTTCATTCCATACATTCCAACTTTCATTCCACACATTCCAACATTCATTCCAAGTATTCCAACTTTCATCCCAAACATTCCACACTTTCATTCCAAACATTCCAACTTTCATTCCAAATATTCCAATTTTCATTCCAAACATTCCAACTTGCATTCTATACATTCCAATTTGCATTCCATACATTCCAACTTGCATTCTATGCATTCCAACTTTCATTCCAAATATTCCAATTTTCATTCCAAACATTCCAACTTGCATTCTATGCATTCCAACATTAATTCCAAGTATTCCAACTTTCATTCCAAACATTCCAACTTTGATTTATAAATTCCAACTTTCATTCCAAACATTCCAACTTGCATTCTATACATTCCAATTTTCATTCCACACATTCCAACTTTCATTCTATACATTCCAACTTGCATTCCATACATTCCAACTTGCATTCTATGCATTCCAACATTCATTCCATACATTCCAACTTGCATTCTATGCATTCCAACTTTCATTCTATACATTCCAACTTTCATTCCAAACATTCCAACTTTCATTCTATGCATTCCAACTTTCATTCTATAAATTCCAACTTTCATTCCAAACATTCCAACTTTCATTCCAAACATTCCAACTTTCATTCCAAACATTCCAACTTGCATTCTGTGCATTCCAACTTTCATTCTATGCATTCCGACGTACATTCCACACATTCTAGTTTTTCATTCCAAACATTCCAACTTCCATTCTATGCATTCCAACTTACATTCTATACATTCCAACTTGCATTCTATGTATTCCAACATTCATTCCATACATTCCAACTTGCATTCTATGCATTCCAACTTTCATTCTATACATTCCAACTTTCATTCCAAACATTCCAACTTTCATTCTATGCATTCCAACTTTCATTCTATAAATTCCAACTTTCATTCCAAACATTCCAACTTTCATTCCAAACATTCCAACTTGCATTCTATGCATTCCAACTTTCATTCTATACATTCCAACTTTCATTCCAAACATTCCAACTTTCATTCCAAACATTCCAACTTGCATTCTATGCATTCCAACTTTCATTCTATGCATTCCGACGTACATTCCACACATTCCATTTTTCATTCCAAACATTCCAACTTCCATTCTATGCATTCCAACTTCCATTCTATACATTCCATCTTGCATTCTATGCATTCCAACTTTCATTCCATACATTCCAACTTTCATTCTGTGCATTCCAACGTTCATTCTATATATTCCAATTTTCATTCCATACATTTCAACTTTCATTCTATGCATTCAAACTTTCATTCCACACATTCCAACATTCTTTCCACGTATTCGAACTTTCATTCCAAACATTCCAACTTGCATTCTATGCATTCCAACTTTCATTGTATGCATTCCAACTGTCATTCTATACATTCCAATTTTAATTCCACACATTCCAACTTGCATTCTATACATTCCAACTTTCATTCCAAACATTCCAACTTCCATTCTATACATTCCAACTTTCATTCCACACATTCCAACATTCATTCCAAGTATCCCAACTTTCATTCCAAACATTCCAACTTGCATTCTATACATTCCAACTTTCATTCCATACATTCCAGCTTGCATTCCATACATTCCAACCTTCATTCTACACATTCCAATTTTCAATTCAATCAATCAATCAATTTTATTTATAAAGCCCAATATCACAAATACAATTTGCCTCACAGGGCTTTACAGCATACGACATCCCTCTGTCCTTTAGACCCTCACAGCAGATAAGGAAAAACTCCCCAAAAAAAACCCTTTACCGGGGGAAAAAAAATGGTAGAAACCTCAGGAAGAGCAACTGAGGAGGGATCCCTCTTCCAGGACGGACAGACGTGCAGTAGGTGTCGTACAGAACAGATCAGCATAACAAATTAACAGTAATCTGTATGACACAATACAGTAATCTGTATGACATCCTCGGTAATGACAGTAGCTTATAACAACATTCATGAAAGTAATAATACTGTCGTTATAGTTCTGGCTACTGTGGTACAATATGTTGAAAGTATATATTAGTATCAGGCAGTATACATGTATGATAATATCATATGTCTATAATAGCAGTAGAAGTATGACTAATGATTAATGATGGCAGCAGCAGCAGCAGGCATCTGGCAGGACCACGGCAGCAGCACAACCACACACGTCACACTATCCAGGCACCGCTGCAATACGAGTTAACCTGAGAGACAGTGGAGCACAAAGGCTCCGGAGAAGAAACCGAGTTAGTGACATCCAGAATGGCCGAGTAAACAAGATACAGTAATAGGATACAAGAGAGAGAGAGAGAGAGAGAGAGAGAGAGAGAGAGAGAGAGAGAAGGTCCCCGGTGTATTATAGGTGGTCCTCCGGCAGACTAGGCCTAAGTCAGCCTAAATAGGGGCTGGTACAAGGCAAGCCTGAGCCAGCCCTAACTATAAGCTTTGTCAAAGAGGAAAGTCTTAAGTCTAGCCTTAAATGTGGAGACGGTGTCTGCCTTCTGGACCGTAGCAGGAAGATGATTCCACAGGAGAGGAGCCTGATAGCTGAAGGCTCTGGCTCCTGATCTGCTTTTGGAGACTTTAGGGACCACGAGTAACCCTGCGTTCTCAGAGCGCAGAGTTCTGGTGGGATAATATGGCACTATGAGCTCTCTAAGATATGCCGGAGCTTGACCATTCTATAAATTCCAATTTTCATTCCACACATTCCAACATTCATTCCAAACATTCCAAAATTCATTCCAAGTATTCCAACTTTCATTCCACACATTCCAAGTTTCATTCCAAACATTCCAACTCCCATTCTATGCATTCCAACTTTCATTCTATACAATCCAACTTTCATTCCACACATTCCAACTTTCATTCCATACATTCCAACTTTGAATCCATACATTTCAGCTTTCATTCCATATATTCCAACTTTCATTCTATATATTGCAATTTTCATTCCACACATTCCAACATTCATACCAAACATTCCAACTTACATTCTGTACATTCCAATTTTCATTCCATACATTCCAACTTTCATTCCCCACATTCCAACATTCATTCCAAACATTCCAACTTCAATTCCAAACATTCCAACTTCCATTCTATACATTCCAACTTTCATTCCACACATTCCAACATTCATTCCAAGTATTCCAACTTTCATTCCACACATTCCAACATTCATTCTATACATTCCAATTGTCATTCCACACATTCCAACTTTCATTCCACACATTCCAACTTTGATTCCAAACATTCCAACATTCATTCTATACATTCCAATTGTCATTCCACACATTCCAACTTTCATTCCACACATTCCAACTTTGACTCCATACATTCCAGCTTGCATTCCATACATTCCTACCTTCATTCTACACATTCCAATTTTCATTCCATACATTCCAACATTCATTCCACACATTCCAACATTCATTCCAAACATTAAAACTTGCATTTTAGGCATTCCAACTTTCATTCTATACATTCCAACTTTCATTCCACACATTTCAACATTCATTCCATACATTCCAACTTTGAATCCATACATTTCAACTTTCATTCCATATATTCCAACTTGCATTCTATACATTCCAACTTTCATTCCAAACATTCCAACTTGCATTCTATACATTCCAATTTTCATTCCATACATTCCAACTTTCATTCTATACATTCCAACTTTCATTCCACACATTTCAACATTCATTCCATACATTCCAACGTAGAATCCATACATTTCAACTTTCATTCCTTATATTCCAACTTGCATTCTATACATTCCAATTTTCATTCCACACATTCCAACATTCATTCCAAACATTCTAATTTTCGTTCCATACATTCCAATTTTCATTCTATACATTCCAACTTTCATTCCACACATTCCAACTTGCATTCTATGCATTCCAACTTTCCTTCCAAACATTCCAACTGTCATTCTATATATTCCAATTTTCATTTCATAACTTCGAACTTCCATTCGATGCATTCTATGTTTCATTCCACACATTCCAACTTGCATTCTATACATTCCAATTTTCATTCCAAAATTCCAACTTTCATTCTGTAAATTCCAATTTTCATTCCACACATTCCAACATTCATTCCAAACATTCCAACTTGCATTCTATGCATTCCAACTTTCATTCCACACACTCCAACATTCATTCCAAGTATTCCAACTTTCATTCCAAACATTCCAACTTGCATTCTATGCATTCCAACTTTCATTCCAAATTCCAACTTTCATTCCAAACATTCCAACTTCCATTCCAAGCATTCCAACTTGCATTCTATGCATTCCAACTTTCATTCTATTCATTCCAACGTTCATTCCACACATTCCATTTTTCATTCCAAACATTCCAACTTCCATTCTATGCATTCCAACTTACATTGTATACATTCCAACTTTCATTCCTAACATTCCAACTTTCATCCTACACATTCCAACATTCATTCTGTATATTCCAACTTGCATTCCATACATTCCAACTTGCATTCTATGCATTCCAACATTCATTCCATACATTCCAACTTGCATTCCATGCATTCCAACTTGCATTCTATGCATTCCAACATTCATTCCATACATTCCAACTTGCATTCTATGCATTCCAACTTTCATTCTATACATTCCAACTTTCATTCTATACATTCCAACTTTCATTCCATACATTCCAACTTGCATTCTATAAATTCCAATTATCATTCCATACATTCCAACATTCATTCCACACATTCCAACTTGCATTCTATGCATTCCAACTTGCATTCTAAACATTCCAACTTTCATTCCAAACATTCCAACTTGCATTCGATACATTCCAACCTGCATTCGATACATTCCAATTTGCATTCTATGAATTCCAACTTTCATTCCAAACATTCCAACTGTCATTCTATACATTCCAACTTTCATTCCAAACATTCCAACATTCATTCCACAGATTCCAAAATTCATTCCAAACATTAAAACTTGCATTCTAGGCATTCCAACTTTCATTCCAAACATTCCAACATTCATTCCATAAATTCCAACTTTGAATCCATACATTTCAACTTTCATTCCCCATATTCCAACTTTCAATCTATACATTCAAACTTTCATTCCATACATTCCAACTTCCATTCTATGCATTCCAACTTTCATTCTATACATTCCAACGTTCATTCCAAGTATTCGAACTTTCATTCCAAACATTCCAACTTGCATTCGATACATTCCAACTTGCATTCCATACATTCCAACTTGCATTCTATGAATTCCAACTTTCATTCTACACATTCCAACTTTCATTCCAAACATTCCAACATTCATTCCACAGATTCCAAAATTCATTCCAAACATTAAAACTTGCATTCTAGGCATTCCAACTTTCATTCCAAACATTCCAACATTCATTCCATAAATTCCAACTTTGAATCCATACATTTCAACTTTCATTCCCCATATTCCAACTTTCATTCTATACATTCCAACTTTCATTCCATACATTCCAACTTGCATTCTATACATTCCAACTTTCATTCCATACATTCCAACTTGCATTCTATAAATTCCAATTATCATTCCATACATTCCAACATTCATTCCACACATTCCAACTTGCATTCTATGCATTCCAACTTGCATTCTAAACATTCCAACTTTCATTCCATACATTCCAACTTTCATTCTATCCATCCAACATTCATTCCAAGTATTCCAACTTTCATTCCAAACATTCCAACTTGCATTCGATACATTCCAACCTGCATTCTATACATTCCAACTTGCATTCTATGAATTCCAACTTTCATTCCAAACATTCCAACTGTCATTCTATACATTCCAACTTTCATTCCAAACATTCCAACATTCATTCCACAGATTCCAAAATTCATTCCAAACATTAAAACTTGCATTCTAGGCATTCCAACTTTCATTCCAAACATTCCAACATTCATTCCATAAATTCCAACTTTGAATCCATACATTTCAACTTTGATTCCCCATATTCCAACTTTCAATCTATACATTCAAACTTTCATTCCATACATTCCAGCTTCCATTCTATGCATTCCAACTTTCATTCTATACATTCCAACGTTCATTCCAAGTATTCGAACTTTCATTCCATACATTCCAACTTGCATTCTATACATTCCAACTTTCATTCCATACATTCCAACTTTCATTCTATACATTCCAATTTTCATTCCATACATTCCAACTTTCATTCTATAATTCCAATTTTCATTCCACCCATTCCAACATTCTTTCCAAACATTCCAACTTGCATTCCAAGTATTCCAACTTTCTTTCCACACATTCCAACATTCATTCCAAGTATTCCAACATTCATTCCAAACATTCCAACTTGCATTCTATACATTCCAATTTTCATTCCATACATTCCAACTTTCATTCTATACATTCCAACGTTCATTCCAAGTATTCCAACTTTCATTCCACACATTCCAACATTCATTCCAACTTTCATTCCAAACATTCCAACATGCATTCTATACATTCCAACTTTCATTCCACAAATTCCAACATTCATTCCATACATTCCAACATTGAATCCATACATTCCAACTTTCATTCTATACATTCCAACTTTCATTCCATACATTCCAATTTTCATTCCAGACATTCCAACTTGCATTCTGTGCATTCCAACTTGCATTCCACATATTCAAACATTCATTCCAAGTATCCCAACTTTCATTCTATGCATTCCAACTTCCAACTTGCATTCTATACATTCCAATTTTCATTCCATGTATTCCAACTTGCATTCAACACATTCCAACTTTCATTCTATACATTCCAACTTTCATTCCACACATTCCAACATTCATTCCATACATTCCAACTTTGAATCCATACATTCCAACTTTCTTTCTATACATTCCAAATTTCATTCCATATATTCCAACTTTCATTCTATACATTCCAACTTTCATTCTATACATTCCAACTTTCATTCTATACATTCCAATTTTCATTGCACATTCCCACTTGCATTCTATATATTCCAACTTTCATTCCAAACATTCCAACTTGCATTCTATACATTCCAACTTTCATTCCAAACATTCCAACTTTCATTCTATACATTCCAATTTTCATTCCATACATTCCAACTTTCATTCTATACATTCCAATTTTCATTCCATACATTCCAACTTTCATTCTATACATTCCAATTTTCATTCCAACTTTCATTCCAGATATTCCAACTTTCATTCTATACTTTCCAATTTTCATTCCATACATTCCAACTTTCATTCTATACATTCCAATTTTCATTCCAACTTTCATTCCAGACATTCCAACTTTCATTCCATACATTCCAATTTTCATTCCACACATTCCAACATTCATTCCAAGTATTCCAACTTTCATTCCACACATTCCAACATTCATTCCATAGATTCCAACTTTGAATCCATACATTCCAATTTTCATTCCACACATTCCAACATTCATTCCAAGTATTCCAACTTTCATTCCAAACATTCCAACTTTCATTCTATGCATTCCAACTTTCATTCTATACATTACAACTTTCATTCTACATATTCCAACATTCATTCCAACTTTCATTCAACACATTCCAACATTCATTCCAAGTATTCCAACTTTCATTCTATACATTCCAATTTTCATTCCAGACATTCCAACTTACATTCTATATATATTCCAATTTTCATCCCATACATTCCAACTTTCATTCCACAAATTCCAACATTCATTCCATACATTCCAACTTGCATTCTATGCAATCCAGCTTTCATTCTATACATTCCAATTTCATTCCACACATTGCAATTTTCATTCCAGACATTCCAACTTGCATTCTGTGCATTCCAACTTGCATTCCACATATTCAAACATTCATTCCAAGTATCCCAACTTTCATTCTATGCATTCCAACTTCCAACTTGCATTCTATACATTCCAATTTTCATTCCATGTATTCCAACTTGCATTCAACACATTCCAACTTTCATGCTATACATTCCAACTTTCATTCCACACATTCCAACATTCATTCCATACATTCCAACTTTGAATCCATACATTCCAACTTTCTTTCTATACATTCCAAATTTCATTCCATATATTCCAACTTTCATTCTATACATTCCAACTTTCATTCTATACATTCCAACTTTCATTCTATACATTCCAATTTTCATTGCACATTCCCACTTGCATTCTATATATTCCAACTTTCATTCCAAACATTCCAACTTGCATTCTATACATTCCAACTTTCATTCCAAACATTCCAACTTTCATTCTATACATTCCAATTTTCATTCCATACATTCCAACTTTCATTCTATACATTCCAATTTTCATTCCATACATTCCAACTTTCATTCTATACATTCCAATTTTCATTCCAACTTTCATTCCAGATATTCCAACTTTCATTCTATACTTTCCAATTTTCATTCCATACATTCCAACTTTCATTCTATACATTCCAATTTTCATTCCAACTTTCATTCCAGACATTCCAACTTTCATTCTATACATTCCAATTTTCATTCCACACATTCCAACATTCATTCCAAGTATTCCAACTTTCATTCCACACATTCCAACATTCATTCCATAGATTCCAACTTTGAAACCATACATTCCAATTTTCATTCCACACATTCCAACATTCATTCCAAGTATTCCAACTTTCATTCCAAACATTCCAACTTTCATTCTATGCATTCCAACTTTCATTCTATACATTACAACTTTCATTCTACATATTCCAACATTCATTCCAACTTTCATTCCAAACATTCCAACTTGCATTCTATGCATTCCAACTTTCATTCTATACATTCCAACTTTCATTCCAAACATTCCAACTTGCATTCTATACATTCCAATTTTCATTTCATACATTCCAACTTTCTTTCCACACATTCCAACATTCATTCCAAATATTCCAACTTGCATTCTATGCATTCCAACTTTCATTCAACACATTCCAACATTCATTCCAAGTATTCCAACTTTCATTCTATACATTCCAATTTTCATTCCAGACATTCCAACTTACATTCTATATATATTCCAATTTTCATCCCATACATTCCAACTTTCATTCCACATATTCCAACATTCATTCCAAACATTCCAACTTGCATTCTATGCAATCCAGCTTTCATTCTATACATTCCAATTTCATTCCACACATTGCAACAGATCATTTTACATGATGCTCCTTCGTTATCCGCCATGACATCAAAAGTACAACCGAGTCCCCATAGTGGGTACTTACAGATTGGCACAAGGCAGGTAATAGACATCACATATACACAAATACATAAAAAAGAAGAAAATCACATCATCATCAATTGATCTTACCTGTCAATTACAGATGAGTTGCAGTCAATAATAAAATATATATAATAACATGACTACAAATGAACTCTTGCAATAATGTAGTCGTGACTTCAGAGTATTCATAGCTTGAACGTCAACATGTTGACAGGTGTCACAGCTGGTGTGATCATCACTAAATGGTCTTTGGTTATCTTTGCTTTGTGGCTCTTGAACACAAATGTCTTTGAAAGAGGGGTCACATAAACTCCTCTTTGCTTATCTTTCCTCTGCTTCCAGCGTTCAAGGTCAACTCTGTGTTTCTTTTTTCAGGAGAGAGTAGGTATGATTACTGTATACTGCATCATTTAAGGTTTCAAGGTTAGAATAGTAGGTGTTAAAAGATACTACTACCACATTTAACATACCATGTTTATCATGATCTGTGATTAACGGCTAAAGAGCAGATGAATAGTTCAAAATTACATTTTGGGTAACATCTTACACTGCTATACATATGTACACTTTAAGCAGACTAATTATATACATTTTAGGATGTAGCATATGTATTTTTTAGCCATAAATAAATAATAGAAAGATTATTTCCCTTTTTTTGATTAGGGTTAGGGTGGTCAGGGTTAGGGGTTAAGGTTTTGGTAACACAGCCAAAATGATCGCTAAATCAATAAAAAAAAGTTGAGAAAAATGTACAAAAATGCCAGAGGAGGGTTAAATGAATGTCATTTATTGATCTTAAGTCTAAAAAATGCAGAGTACATTAATCAAAGGAGACAGATATTTGTATTAGCATGAGCAACATTTAAAAGCAGTCTTAAGGGCTAGTTAATGAAATACATCACAATTCACTCATTTGGGGAATGTAAGCACAGATGCTGACAATCCCCATATGAGAGCCTGCCCTGGGCCCTGGAGCTACAGTGTGGCTCTCTAGGTTGGGCCAGTGAATCCTGGAGTTAAGTTAAGTTAATTAAGCTTATTATTAAAGTTTAGGGGGTGGGAGGTAACATCCAGGTCAAATGTGTGTCTGAACTCTGTTACTTTTAATGCAAGCTTCCCGGAGCAGCAACATAACACAAATAATTTTCAAAACAAGCAAATAATTCAGACATGTCTGCTTTGGCCCAAAAATGAGAGATATATGCCTTTAGTAAGTTTCCCGGAGCAGGGACACTTAAATGCATAATGACTCAAAGCCATTGCAAGACTGTAGAATTAGCTGAAGAACTCTGTCCAAAGGAGAAAAAATACATTTTACCATTGCAAATTAAAATTGAAACATATCTCTCCAGTGAGACAACATGTGTTCTGCCGTTCGTGGAGACCAGTGTACTTTGTCATGTACGGTTTGAAACATTGCTTTGGGTAATTTTGGAAGGTGTGGCAAGCTTTCAATCAATGTGTTAATATAAGAGAGCACCTTTTGGTATTTGTCTGGAAAATGTTTTGGGAAGGAGATCAGTGGCATGACTACCACAGCTTTTGGAAATCTTTCTTTGGCCACTTTAAAAATTGCCTCCAATTCCCTTTTTACCTGCTCTCCATCCCTGGCATTTTTGTCATTAATTCCAAATGAAAGAATGACCTTGAGGACATGATCCGTTTTCTTTGTGTTCTCCAAAATGTGCAGGGCATGGCAAAATTGTGCTCCTGGATATGAGTCTACCTGTACTCTCTTGTCATTGCATTTTGGTAGCTGTGAAGTATTTGAATCACCAAGTATCAGGATTGGTCTCTGGATGCTTAGCTTCCAGTTTTTAAATTTGTCATTGAAATGCTGGTGTCTTGTAAACAAGGCTTTGTCCTCTGCCAGTTGATCCAATTTTTCCTTCAGCTTTACTTCAGCTCTCACTGCCACATCCATATTAAAATCAACCAGTTCTTTCTTGACCCAGTTTACTGCCATAGTCCATGCCTCCTGCCAGTTTGTGGTATCAGTATTGAAGTTGAAATCTGCCAATACACCCTCAAAATGTTTAGTGATAACTGCAACTGTATCCTCAGTCCAATCGCTGCAAGCGGTGTTAACTTGTGTGTGCACTTTCCCATCTGTTGGTTTGGTTTGCACAGCCAGCCTAAGACGTTTGTGAGCATCTTCGATGTTTCTATTTTCCAAAGTTTTCCTGTTGAATTTTAAGCAGTAATCAAGGTGGTGATGTACCTTAAGATATCTTTTAAAGGATTTGGCAAGAGTTTTAGTGACTGCCTTTCCTTCTGCCATATCTTCTTTTTTAAAATCCCTCCTGTGTCTTCCTGTTTGGCTTCCTAGGTCAGGCTTCTATGGATGAAAGCAGAGAGCAGGCTTCTGTGTGATGAGGATCTGTCTTTTATCCTTTCTTCTTTTTTGCTCCAAGGAATAAAAGTTTTTTTAGTAGCAATTAAAATTGCTTTTGTGGCTTCAGGTAAAAGCCAAAGGAATAAATGCTCTTTAGTAGCAATTAAAATTGCTTTTGTGGTCTGTAGATCTCTGACACAGTCTCGACAGGGAAACTCAGGGTCATAAAGAGATTTGGCCTGGGTCGATATATATACCAACAGAGAGGATGTAGTTGAGGATGGCAGGTGAGCAAAATGAATGTTGATGGGCGGGGCTACTGACAGGTAAGCCCAACCCATCGGCTCTTATGTCTGTAAACACACCCTCACTCATCAGAGAAGAGGAGAAGAGCGTCAGAAGCCTGCTATCAACCTGAAGCCACAAAAGCAATTTTAATTGCTACCAAAGAGCATCTATTCCAAGTCTTAGTTAGCTTTCCTTAGTTAGGGGAGCCCCGGCCAGGCTCGGGCCCCAAGCTGGTATCTCTGGAGGCCCAGCTGCCCCACCACCACCACCACCACCACCCCTTGCCCCAACCAGAGTGGTTTTACCATAGCTAAAATATGGTCAAATATGCAATCACCAGGTATAAATATGAGACTTTCATTGTTGAATGTCTCCACATTGGTGCAGTTCTTCTTTTTTTCTTCAAGGAATAAAAGCTTTTTTAGGAGCAATGAAAATTGCTTTGTTTTGCTTCTACAAGTACAGTGAAACTCAGTTAATTTCTCAAGTAATCAATGACTTATTTACATATGACTGAGGGAGGTCATTATCACCTCTCTCCGTCATATGTAAATAAGTCATTGATTACTTGAGCAATTAACTGAGTTTCACTGTACTTGAAGAAGCAAAACAAAGCAGTTACTTGATTACTGATTGTAAAAGAACACTCCTCAAATAAGTTAATTTAGATTATTTAAAAGAATGTAATTTATTGATCTCAAGTCTTAAAACACGCAGAGTACGCATGAGCAACATTTAACCCTTGTGCCCTCCGCAAAATTACTACCCTCTAACCACCTTCAAGCACGGGAAAAACGGCCCTATGTCAGTCATTTCCCCGTGGTCACAGTGGAAACACTTTGAAGAAAAACCTCCACTTTTTAAAAAAAATAATATTTCCACTCCCCTTGTACCTCGCTGATCGACAGCCCGACGGGGGGTCTGAGGGTTTACAGTGGGCTGAGATTCTGAGGACAGAGAGGCAGCCTCGGCCCAGTGCCCTAAAAATAAGTAACAGAGTTCACTGGCCCAACCTGGAGAGCCACACTGCAGCTCCAGGGCCCAGGGCAGGCTCTCATATGGGGAATGTCAGCATCTGTGCTTACATTCCCCAAATGAGTGAATTGTGATGTATTTCATTAACTAGCACTTAAGACTGTTTTGAAATGTTTTAAATTCTTGTATTTTTGCCAGTCATATTATGGAGTCGGGTGACGACCAGGGCCCAGTGTGTGTGTGCGTGTGTTTGTGCATGTGTGTGTGTGTGTGTGTGAGAGAGAGAGAGAGAGAGTGTGAATCTGTAAGCACGCACTGATCATTTCAGGGCTGAAAAAGGTCATCTTTTGAGGGATGTGTTTCATGTGTCTTTGAAAAGGTGCTTGAGTGAAAACATGGCCTCCTTCCTTTGCTGTACTCAAAAACAAAGCAAAAACAACTGTTAGTGTGTTTATGCACCTGGCTGCTTTCACAGCCAAAAATAAACATGCCAGTTGGCTGAGGGGTCATTTCATTAGTGAGCAGAGAAGGAGCAAAAATGAAAAGGCATTTCAGAAGAGAAGAGGCATTAGAAATGGTGATGCAGCCTTTATCTGACAGCGAGCTGCAGGGTTCATCAGGAAGACACGGGCTTCAAGGGGGAGTCTAACACAGAAGGCTCACTGGAGTCTTCCACTTGTGTGAGTGCCTCTGACCCGTCCTCTGAGAGTGAAGAGGGCACTGAGGATCCTGTCCATCCTAAAAGTCAGTGGACAGCAAAGAACGGGCAAGTCTGGTCTCCATCTCATGCTGAGACGCTGCGCTACATGCAGGCACCCACCGGCATGATGCCAGGGCCCACGAGATATGCAATATCAAGAATCCATGATGTAGCACACAATCCAGCTCATTTTTCAAATACGGGAGGTGTCAGGATGGAGTGATGTGGATGCCCAAGAGATTCGGGCATACATGGGACTTCTCATCCTGACAGTGCCATTGCCACTGCTGCCACCAGCTCCACCAGAAGGAGAGGTGTGTGCTGGTTGTGCAGAGGCCTGAAAAAGAGGTCTTCCACCACCTGCACCAAGTGTAACAGATGCATTTGTAGGGAGCACCAGGTCACATGCTGCAGGACCACACACACCCACACACACACACACATCATATATTCAATGCCTGGATATTTCTGTTCATATTTCATATGTTATATTTTGTTTTCTGTTGTCTCAATTTCCAAAGTTGTTGCAGTGTGCACAATAAGTGTTCACATTGATGAATCAGATGTTGATTTTAAAATATTTCAAGCACACACACACACACACACACACACACACACACACTGGGCCCTGGAAGTCACCCGACTCCATAATATGACTGGCAAAAATACAAGAATTTCATGCATCGGCCTACAATGGGAAAATGGTTGAATCTGGTGAAATATACTTTTCTTCAAAACTTCATGCCACAAGCTGTAACACAGCCAAAATGATCACTAAATCAATAAAAAAAAAGTTGAGAAAAATGTACAAAAATGCCAGAGGAGGGTTAAATGAATGTCATTTATTGATCAGAGAGATTGTAGGCAGCAGGACATGTGGGACAGAGGGGGGGGGGGCACATTTCAAACACCTGCAGCAGATGCAGAGAGTGAGGCAGGTAGAGAGAGCACCTGAGTCCTGATATCATGCTGTCAGACAATATCAATACTGGAACCATCGCCTTGACTGGGTGATGGTTCCAGACTCCTCAGCAATGAGACGTTTGGAAATGCAGATCAGAGTGAGTGCAGGCAGATGCAGGACAGGATACTTTTCAGGGAGGCACAGAGAAGATTTGCAGTTCACTGGCTTTTGAGGTGAAGATCAAGGCCAAGACAATTCAGTTACATTTCACCGGGTCTGGGACATGCAACAGAATGTCTGAAGGCCGATGCCCAGCAGGCTATTGGAGCCCGTCGAGCGCTCCACCCTCTCCACCAAAACATTTTCTTTTGACTCCATAGTCAAACAGAACTTCCTCATCCACCAACAAAGTCCTGGTTGCGAGGAAAAGGATTACATCCCTTTCCTCTCCATCCATTTCCACACTGAAGCACTTTGGCTTGATGTTGGCATTACTTTTAGAATGACTGATCAACCTGCCGATAGTCTGGATCTCAGGGTGGCAAACACATCTATCTGTCTGAGTGAGCGTCCATGCACATTGACTGTCCTTTTTTTACTTTTGAAAAAGAAGACATATCCAGTCTCCCTGGCAGTGGTGCTCTTGTGTATTTTCTGGCCCTCACTGAATGTGACAACAGGTCAGAGAGGCTATCAACGACCCGCTCACTGAATGTGACAACAGGTGAGAGAGGCAATCAACGACCCGCTCACTGAATGTGACAACAGGTCAGAGAGGCTATCAACGACCCGCTCACTGAATGTGACAACAGGTGAGAGAGGCAATCAACGACCCGCTCACTGAATGTGACAACAGGTCAGAGAGGCTATCAACGACCCGCTCACTGAATGTGACAACAGGTCACATTCAGTGAGCGGGTCGTTGATAGCTCTGTGGGTCGTAATGATCCCTCTGCCCCGCCCTTCTAATTCTGTGATGTGAAGTCCTCTCCAATTCTGTGATTTAACCAGTGTCTGTATCAGTTTGCTGTCCATGATACGGTCCTCAGATCCAGATGGTGCCCAGTTATGAAGAATTTTATCGCAGTCGGCAGGCGCAATCTTCCATCCCTGCTTTCTTGTCCAAGCTTCGAGCCGCTCTTTTGTTGGCTTACGCCGACAGAAGTATGCTGTCAAAATAAATAACAAAAGTTTTGTTAGTCATGAATACAATAATTGAAAACTTTGAATCATGCAATCATTTTTACTTGAAACTAATGTTAAATATGGTCAGAAAATACTCACAGCAAACATGTTGTGCACGCATTTCAAACTGCTTCTTCGCCCAATGACTGTAAAGCTTCCGCTGAAATTCTTGAGACACATGCTTTCGTTTCTTCACTTCTGGCCTTTTCCCATTCAGTGAAACAGGGTGAGTTTGCAGGAGGGTTTCAAATGCCTTTTGCCAAGAATTTTATCCTGTCATTGACAAAGGGGAGCCTTGTCAGCCTTATCGTTGGCTGTTTGATGGATGAAGAAGGGACAGCGTAATGGGCACCATGGCTGGAACACTCCTCAAAAGACTCACGCCTGGTACCTTCCCCAGAAGGCTCAGCACTACATAAAATAATAAATTAATGAGATTATACGAAAAACTTTCAGTGTGTCTAAATATAGATTATGGTGGGCTTGATTATGTTTGCATGAATTGTGTTGGCAAATATAAAACGTGCTAACCTTGACACACTAACCAGTTTGGTCAGCAGCTGACAGCCCTTCACAATGTGTTCCCAGTTCTTCATGCGGTAATGCTTCTCCGCTGTTGTGCTGGAATGGGTCAGGTATCCGGCCACCAGTGCCCTTTCAGCATCTGTCAAGCTCTTACTTGCCGTCTCAAATGTAATTCGCGCCTTCTGGCTGGTCACTGACGGGAGGTTGTATCTAAAATGCAAGTTTGAACAGTATATTAGAGATTTATCAAGACATCTCACCTGAGACAGCGATGAACAGAACATGAGCAGACATACAAGAGGGGAAATAAATCACTTACTTTGAGTGCAGCCGTATCAAGTCATTTGATGGATTGTAGATTGCCCTCCCTGAGGAGGAGACAAAGAACCTCTCTCGTGCATCACACTCATCCTCCACAGCCCTCTTTCGCTTCTTGGTGGATCTAAGGAGCTGTGGCCGCACCAGTCTGTAGTATGCATCAAACCACTGTTGGCAGAGGAGAAAGGGGAACTGAGATTAATTTCTGCTGCTGAACACATTCTGACAGGTTCTCAAAGGAAATGTGATCTCACTGTGATGAACTTACACGCTCCTCCTCCTCTGACAGGGCAAAGATGGCCACTTGCTGTGCTGCTGTCTTGTGCTCCTTTACCCCAATTACGCAATGTTGCCCTAGTTTTACCCTGTCGATCCACTCATCGACCTGTAAAAAATGAGGATATCACAGTGATTAGTTAATTTAACGGTTAAAATGTCAGGGGAAATTTTTCGATCCCGACCAAAAGAACACAGTAACACTCACAGTCATGTGTGCCACCACGCCTGGTCGTTGGAGGTGTTTCAGGATGACAAGAGCCTCGAGATAGTACACCACAAAGATGGACTCGACAGGCTCCAGGGTGTCAGAACTACTGTCAGACAGTTTACCCATAACTGCCAAAAAGTCCTTCTTGGCAGCCTCCAGAACAGCCCAGCAGTCACGTGTTGTTAATTGATGTTCTTCAATCAACATGTTATGCCTATGAGAAAACACATCAAATGTATTGACAAATCATATTACAGCAGGCAGAGAGGGGACTACCAGTTCTGTAGTGCAATCCAGTTACATGGGTACAAACACTTAAACTTACCTCCTTTGGGTGATCTCTTTGTCCACTAGCTTGCAGGTGGCTTTCTGCAGAGAACCAATGTATTCAATAAACTCCATGCACTCTGTATGGAGTGCCTCGTCCTCCTTCCTCAGGTTGGTTAGTACAATGTGGTAATTCAGGAATCTGTAAGAGGAAGTACAGGGATTTAAGTATGTACTAACAACCATTTACATTTATTTTCTACACTGTTGACATCAAAATTAAAAAAATGCTACCAACCTTTTCAAGCTCTTGAGGTAATTCTGCTGGGTTTGTTTTTTCAATTTTGCCTCAGAGAGGGCACGTAGGTACTCTCGGAGCTTCTCTCTCCTATAGACAAACTGCAGGGATGCTGTCTCTGGGTTGACATAGTAGAGGTACCGTGCAACATTTTCAACCTGAAAATAAAATATACAATGTTAAATTACCTTCTAATCATGACTGTTGCTTGTTGCTTCATATTTTATGAACTTGTATATAACGTTTCTAATAAACACAGAGTGTTTAATGGTGGCCTCACCTCCTGTTTGTAATTCTCGATGAGGAGATCCCTGTTTAGGTAACTGGCAAAGGCATCCAGCAGTGGATGGCGCACGTCGTGCTTTTTATATAGGCCCTTCTGGAGCATGCTCTGCCTGACCTTGTTGGAATAATTCACATCTCGGTCACTGCAATGTGGGATAAGACTTTTGTTATAATAGTGCATAATTAAAATTTAATGTGAGCCACACTCAAAAACAAACATCAAATAAGTTGTGAAACTGAGACTCTCACCACTGAAACAACTCGCCACTGCTGACAGATGCCACGTCTGGCGGCTCACACTTTCCAGACGGCCCTCCCTGGTCTCCAGCCTCAGTCTCAGGTGGCTGTCTGGTGGACGGTCCGGCCTCAGCATTGGCAATGGTCAGAGGGGGGGCTCCACTCACAATCAAGTGATGACGCTCCAGCTCCTCAATCAATCTTTCAATAAGGAAAACAAGACATTTTAAAATGGTTAATGAACTACAGTGTGTCAAACAAAACTCAAAGTAATAGTAAAAGGGGATTGTGATGAAAGATAAAAAATAGTTTTGAGTTTGAAAGGTTTGGTATGAAGGCTTGTCACACATACTCACACAGCAGCACAGAGCTATCAACCACAACAAAAGGAGGGTCATAAATCGAAACAATGTGGAAGCCACCAACCTCTTGAGTGGATTAGTATCAGCCGTAATTTGTGCAAGGACTGCGTAACTAAAAGCCCTGCCATTCTGCAGGAGGTCCAAAACATCAAGCTTGGCCTTTTCAACCATGGGTTCAATGGCTGCTGGGGAGGAGTTTTTCTTGCAGACTCTGCATAGATGGCATGACAGACGTTCTTGTGTTTTAAGACACACAGGGCAAAGCAGATAGTGCCTGTGTGGAGGTTTCCTGGAAAAAGACAACAAGGCATTAAGTATAAAATTAAATAAGGTGCATGAAATGTACAAACTAAAGAAAACACTTGGTCTAAGCTAAGCATATACTGTGAACATTACAAAAGCAAAACCTTCTGCACCTATTTACAATCCAGTATCTAAGCAAGTATTAGAACTGTTATTTTCCTTACTTTGGAGCCATTTGACAGGAATGAGTAAAAGCAAACTTTGGAAAAATTGAAAAATAATCTGTAGATCTCTGACACAGTCTCGAGAGGTAAACTCCGGGTCAGTGAAGAGATTTGGCCTGGGTCGATATATATCCCAACAGAGAGGACGTAGTTGAGGACGGCAGGTGAGCAAAATGAATGTTGATGGGCGGGGCTACTGACAGGTAAGCCCAACCCATCGGCTCTTATGTGTGTAAACACACCCTCACTCATCAGAGAAGAGGAGAAGAGCGTCAGAAGCCTGCTATCAACCTGAAGCCACAAAAGCAATTTTAATTGCTACCAAAGAGCATCTATTCCAAGTCTTAGTTAGCTTTCCTTAGTTAGGGGAGCCCCGGCCAGGCTCGGGCCCCAAGCTGGTGTCTCTGGAGGCTCAGCTGCCCCACCACCACCACCCTTCCTCTTTTTTCTAAAGGATCCGCCATTCCGAAGTTTGGATATTGTGGAATATGGCACAGCTGCAGTGCTGCAGTGCAGACATTTCAGTCGCACACTGCGCGTGTCAGCAGCGGGCAGCAGTATAGCACTGGGCTTTTACTGATGCACTTTCTGAAGGCTACTTACTTGATTAGACTTCTATTTTCGTGAGGATATTATTTTTTTCGTTATTATATAATTGTTTTCAGTTAATCAGTGAGGTCACATCTTCAAAAAATGTCTGAAAGAAAAGTCACCGAAAAGGTGTAATACTGAAGATTTCGTCTGTTCACAAGTTATTTTGAATTTGGAAACCTGTTTTGTTGACCTTTCTGTAATAAATTATGGAGCCCCGCAGTGGCCGTGAGAGGAAAAAATAAACATCGTGCGCACATTTAATTAATTTGAATCCTCATTCATTCAGTCATTCACTCTGCACTTGCTGCTTTGCATGGGATTGTTGTCAGCAAAAGGCAATTAACGAGAATACGGAGAGTTTTAGATGATATTCTGTGTGTAAAACTGTGTGTGATATCTTATATTATTTGTGTTCTTGTGAAGAAACCCCGCTGGCTCTGCTGCGCCTTCCCAGTTGAGTTACGCACGGCACAGGCGCCCGGATGCGCTAAAAAACCCATGAATGAAGCAGCAGTCCTGTCCTTGTGTCCTGTGCACTGGTGTCTAACGTTTAACGTTTGTTTAGCCATCATCGCGTGTAATTGGCACAGCTCTGACAGACGAAATACACCGGGTACCGGCGCTTCACGTCAGTCGGCGGAGTGGTGCCGGTTTCTTTTTCTTTTTTTAAAAAAAACTTTTTAATTTTTTTATTTCAACTGAGGGTGCAAAAATAATAAACTGATGGTAGCCTACTGCTTTTGCACACTCGCAGAACCGGGGAGCTGTTCCTCAAACAAATTGCTGAGGTGATCCTCTTTTTTCCTTTCTTCTCTCTTCTCTCTGTCCAAAACTGTCATTTTGCCCCATGACTTTACTTCGAGCTGATTGGCAGTTGAAACAGGCGACTTGCCTTATGATCTAAAACCAGCCACTGTATAGATCTGGTCAATACACAGTGCGTTAAGACTTTACTTGTAGACTGAATAATAAGACATTATAATCACAACTTTACAGGATTTGACAAGTAGCCCAAGTTTTCACATACAGTACAAAGACCCCTCTGTTTTGACGGCGGACAGTCTAGTCAATATAAAAAAAAAATAAAGCGGCCCGGAGCGCAGTTGTTTTTGCTATTTTGGGCAAGAGAATAAAAACAATTATCGAAGGGATGCTGAGCAGCAAGATCCGTCGTGTAATTAAAAGGGATAATACACATTCAGCCACACACTACGCTAACAGGCAGGGTCTCTTCACAGCTGCCTTTCCCCCTCCAACGCCAGTGATGTAGCATAACTATGCTCTAACCTTTTGTTTGCTACTGGGTTATTTGGAATGCGGGGAGAGAGAGAAGACATTTCTACACTGAGTCTTTTTAGGCTATTTGGAGTTTTTCGATGATTTTGTGATTTTAATTAACTGAATTATTCTGATATTGTAAAATAAACACATTTAATTTTTGAAGTGACGTGACGAGAAGTTGTTGAATGTGTGTTGGAGCCAAGTGTCCCTGGCTTTCATGGATGAAAAGCCGACACACTGACATACAGCAGGAATTCAATGAACTACTTTTTACGTTGGCTCTGACTGGGAGAAATCGAGTGTTTGTAGCCTATTGAATGATTTTCTTTTATATATTTTATTAATTCCTCAGCGGTACCGATGCAGGTTATATAGTAGCCTATCCAACAGTGAAGCCTAAAAAATCAACAGAGAACCAATCAATATTTTAAAAGAAACGGAGGCTGCGCATTGATCCTTTTCTCCTGTCTGCAGGGACGAACTGCTGCATGATGGTTATTTTCTGAAAGCACAGAGCAAAGAAATGTCTTTTTTCTCCCCCGGTCTGCTGTCAGCAGCAGCAGGGATTTCAGCACCACGGATAGCGCGCGTAGACTTGACAAGCGTCTCCTTTAAATGTGTTTGCTGCTAGAGAAATTATACATAATAAATGAAGACAGTGACATAGGCCTATTTTCAATAAAAACAATGAGTTGAACGTTCATTTCAAGCTTTTGCAGTACAATGAATTTCAGAAGTGTGCGAGTGCGGAAGGAGAGCGGGCGGCAGTGTTTCTCACCTCTAACTGAATCATTACCACTTCAATACAGGTGAGGAATGTGAACACAACAACCATTCTGAAGGCGACAGGCAGCCTGATCTCATTCAGTATTATGAAAAGGACTGCAAATGGCGGTCAAAGATCCAATAGAATAAACTTGCCTGATTTACTGAAAATAATTATACAATAACGAAAGAAATAATAGCCTAACGAAAATGTCAGTCAGTTAAATGTGTTTGAGATCATCATGCACAAAGGTCAGTTTGAGGCCTTGAACAAATTTAATTCATTTTCGGACATTAAACATGAGAAGATTAGGCTATTCAGAGAACTCAGCTTAAGCATTAATGAGTGTTACACGCCAGTAATATGAAGTTATTTTCGTGTTTTGTGGTTAATTATACCGTGGATCCTTTCGCTCCTCTCATGTAATCCGTGCGTCCTGCATACAGCGGCGCACGGGACCGATGAGCAGCCTTCGCTTCCTGTCAGATTGCGTGTGACTCGTTCATCCAAACTTGGTCGGGATTTGTAGAGGACATGTAGATGCTGCTCACCATAAAACGTGGTTACTATAAATAAATGCATCCCTGTGCAGAGAGGGAAATAGATGCTGCCTGCGTCTGAGCAGGAGGCTACAGTAGAGATGAAGTCCCTATGACAAAAAATCTTGACAGTGAGGTCTGTGGATAATCCAGAGTACCAGGGACACTCTTTCTACAAAGACAAATTGCTGGTGAACTTATTAAGTAACATTTTTACCAGCCGTGACACACCGCGAGGTCAGGTATTGTGTCATCATGGCACAGTGTGGTCCACGGCTGCCTTTTACTCACAGAACACACATAACCATTTTGCCATGTCTTAGTGGGACTGTCCAGTGATTCCAGGCTTTTAAATTCCTGCATAGTATAGTAACTATGCCGAAAACTAAGTAGTGAACCAGCTGCATGTAGGTACAGGGTGGCAACGCGCCTAGGTCCCTGCTCCAGCTGCAGGTAGCTCGTACGGATCGATGTTATTTATTTCTTGGATCTTCTCCAAATACCCCAGTTTGAATCATGATAACACGGAAAAAGTCACACAAAGCACGGTAAATGAGATGGAGTTTCATTACACTGGGGTAGCCTAATTAACGGGAAACACAGGGACAAGTAGGTTTTGAAAGATAAAAAGAGAGCGTCCTCCTGGCTTTTCACATGGTAATATTATTTTTAAAAATATGGGTTGCATACAGTAGCATGCTGAGTGAAAACATGGCCTCCTGCCTTTGCTGTACTCAAAAACAAAACAAAAACAACTGTTAGTGTGTTTATGCACCTGACTGCTTTCACAGCCAAAGATAAACATCCCTCTCTCGCCTCGCTCGCTCTTGCGCTCTATTGGGTTTTTTTTGCTTCAATATGTTAAGTGGCTTTTTTCCCCTCTCGCGCTCTCTCGTGCGTTTGAGTCTCCATAATGCTATCAGGATAGCAAGCTTCTGAAGTTCTTCTTGTCTTCTCAGATGATTGAGGTGAGTTTTGCCTATACATTACTTTTTTTTTTTTTGATAAATCCTTTATTGAAAATATTTCACACATACAAAACAAACATCACAATACAATATATCTAATTATAAAGCGCTACTAGTGTCAAAGTGCATATTTCACAAGAGGCAAGGGGTTCAATTCAGTCTGGAGGTTCCAAATCAAGCAGGTTCCAGGGGAGGCTCTGAGCCCTGTCCAAAGTTCTCCTCCTTCTGAGGTCTGTCAGAACTTGCTTCACTACTGTGTCACAGTCAGTAACAGTCTGTTTAATGATCATGACACATCTGGTCTTCCACAGTTTAAAACACACGATGCTGATGATCAACTGGAACAGTTCTTTTTTTCTTGGAGGCATCGTGTCCTCCAGGAGACAGTACATGATAGAATTATTGTTCAGATCAAAAACCAGGCCATGGCCCTGTAAGACAGACCAAACAGCCTGGGCCCTGTAGCAGTCTATTAATAGATGTTGCTGTGTTTCATCTTCTTCACAGTAAATCATGGGACATTGTTTAGTTGTAACATAGCAACTCCATGAGACAACAGCTCTAACAGGAAGTCTGCCTACGGACATGAGCCAGCGGACATCTCTAAGGTTCCCTGAGTATATTTTATTGTTTAATAATTTAATTATATTTATAGATTCATTTAATGGGACGTTTTTATATTTAATAATTCCACCATATTTATAATGATTTATTTTATTTATTAATCAGCATAAATTAATTTATAATAAGGGCCTTGTCTTGCCCTGCCATGTTTTTTGTCCCAATTTACGGTGTTTCCAACCCAGAGAGCTTGTCTAGAGATACCAGCTGACACATTTTTAATAAACGCAACAATTAGCCGGATACTTAGGTCGACCGCACCCAAACCACCATGTTCTCTGCCTTTAAATAAAATCTCGCGTTTTGTGACCTCTGGTAGTGCCCCAGTTTTCTAACAATGTTGGGGGGAGGAGGAAAGATGTTTGCTAAAAATAGGAGTTTGGATAGGATATGTGTTTTAATAATGGCGATTCTTGATTTATAATTAGTGTTTTTATTTTGCCACTTCTTGACTTCTTCTTCTACTATAGTCAGTTTGTCATTCCAGTTATGTTCACTACAGTTATGGTTACAAAAAGTTATACCAAGTATTTTAATTTCTTGTTTTATTTGGATATTTAAATCAGACTTTTTTCTTTCAGATCCGATCCAAACTCCCTCAGTCTTCATGTGATTTAACTTGGCACCAGAGGTTAATTCGTACAGACTTAAATGGTTACATACATCCATTTCCAACTGATTTTTTATAATGACTGTAACGTCGTCAGCATCTGCCATGGCTTTAACATTAAGATTGTTATTTACATGTTTGCCAGCTATTAGTGGATCAGAGATTATACATTTAATTAACGGGCTTATTGCCAAAACATATAAAGCGGCACTCAGTGGACAGCCTTGTTTTACTCCTCTTTCCACTTTAAAGGGTTCAGTTAAAATACCATTTACGTTTATACACACATTTGATTTTAAATACAAACACTTGATCAAATGAATAAATGCATTTGTGTTGCGACCTGAGCTGATGTTTGGGCCCGAAAGGCAGGAGTCGTCAAAGCAGTTCAACAAAAAGTGTTTATTGCCTCCCAGGAGGCACAGAAACAAATGCACAACTATAACAAAGGATTCCTGCAGGCTGTGGCGGCAGGAGGCTGGCTGAACTCCGGGAAGAAGCCTTAGGTGAGGTGAAGCAGCGAGGCACCAAATCTGGAGAGCACAAAAGGAAAAAACAATCAGCATCAGTGGAAGGTTTCAGAGGATCTAGAACACATAACCTGAACCTGGCACTACCGAGCGAGACGGAATTATCTGGCAGAGTAGTGGAGACGGTGCCGGTGTTTTATGGAGAGGTGAGTTGATGCAAAGTGCCATCAGGTGTGCCCCGCTGCATGCAGCCAGAAAGTAGGTCAGCCACGCCCCCCAGCCACAGCCTGCAATGCTGGAGAGAAAAGGAGAAATCAAAGCATGCAAACACTTTCTAAAACACAAACATAAGTAACAAACTCAGACCATAACAATTTGGGAAACCATAAGCTACCATCACAGACCACAAATACTCTCTAGATACATAGTCAAAGGCTTTCTTTTGATCTAAACCAATGATATAAAAGTCACTCTTGTGTAAGAGCTCCCTCAAAGTGCACAGGTTATCCCACATAAAGCGTCCTTTCATTGCACGTTTGCTCTTTTTCAATAATATCATCTAATATATCATTTAGTCTATTCATTATTATCTTAGCTAATATTTTATAGTCTGTATTCATAATAGTACATTACAGCCGCACCCACATTTCCTCGGGTGTGTTTACATACATGAGAGTCGATGGGTTGGGCTTACCTGTCAGTAGCCGTCCTCAACTACGTCCTCTCTGTTGGGATATATATCGAACCAGGCCAACTGTCTTCACTGACCCTGAGTTTCCCTCTCGAGACTGTGTCAGAGATCTACAGACCACCTGAAGCCACAAAAGCAATTTTAATTGCTACTAAAGAGCATTTATTCCTTTGGCTTTTACCTGAAGCCACAGAAGCAATTTTAATTGCTACTAAAGAGCATTTATTCCTTGGAGCAAAAAAGAAGAAAGGAAAAAAGACAGATCCTCATCACACAGAAGCCTGCTCTCTGCTTTTATCCATAGAAGCCTGACCTAGGAAGCCAAACAGGAAGACACAGGAGGAATTTTAAAAAAGAAGATATGGCAGAAGGAAAGGCAGTCACTAAAACTCTTGCCAAATCCTTTAAAAGATATCTTAAGGTACATCACCACCTTGATTACTGCTTAAAATTCAACAGGAAAACTTTAGAAAATAGAAACATCGAAGATGCTCACAAACGTCTTAGGCTGGCTGTGCAAACCAAACCAACAGATGGGAAAGTGCACACACAAGTTAACACCGCTTGCAGCGATTGGACTGAGGATACAGTTGCAGTTATCACTAAACATTTTGAGGGTGTATTGGCAGATTTCAACTTCAATACTGATACCACAAACTGGCAGGAGGCATGGACTATGGCAGTAAACTGGGTCAAGAAAGAACTGGTTGATTTTAATATGGATGTGGCAGTGAGAGCTGAAGTAAAGCTGAAGGAAAAATTGGATCAACTGGCAGAGGACAAAGCCTTGTTTACAAGACACCAGCATTTCAATGACAAATTTAAAAACTGGAAGCTAAGCATCCAGAGACCAATCCTGATACTTGGTGATTCAAATATTTCACGGCTACCAAAATGCAATGACAAGAGAGTACAGGTAGACTCATATCCAGGAGCACAATTTTGCCATGCCCTGCACATTTTGGAGAACACAAAGAAAACGGATCATGTCCTCAAGGTCATTCTTTCATTTGGAATTAATGACAAAAATGCCAGGGATGGAGAGCAGGTAAAAAGGGAATTGGAGGCAATTTTTAAAGTGGCCAAAGAAAGATTTCCAAAAGCTGTGGTAGTCATGCCGCTGATCTCCTTCTCAAAACATTTTCCAGACAAATACCAAAAGGTGCTCTCTTATATTAACACATTGATTGAAAGCTTGCCACACCTTCCAAAATTACCAAAAGCAATGTTTCAAACCGTACATGACAAAGTACACTGGTCTCCACGAACGGCAGAACACATGTTGTCTCACTGGAGAGATATGTTTCAATTTTAATTTGCAATGGTAAAATGTATTTTTTCTCCTTTGGACAGAGTTCTTCAGCTAATTCTACAGTCTTGCAATGGCTTTGAGTCATTATGCATTTAAGTGTCCCTGCTCCGGGAAACTTACTAAAGGCATATATCTCTCATTTTTGGGCCAAAGCAGACATGTCTGAATTATTTGCTTGTTTTGAAAATTATTTGTATTATGTCGCTGCTCCGGGAAGCTTGCATTAAAAGTAACAGAGTTCAGACACACATGTGACCTGGATGTTACCTCCCACCCCCTAAACTTTAATAATAAGCTTAATTAACTTAACTTAACTCCAGGATTCACTGGCCCAACCTAGAGAGCCACACTGTAGCTCCAGGGCCCAGGGCAGGCTCTCATATGGGGATTGTCAGCATCTGTGCTTACATTCCCCAAATGAGTGAATTGTGATGTATTTCATTAACTAGCCCTTAAGACTGCTTTTAAATGTTGCTCATGCTAATACAAATATCTGTCTCCTTTGATTAATGTACTCTGCGTTTTTTAGACTTAAGATCAATAAATAACATTCATTTAACCTTTCTCTGGCATTTTTGTACATTTTTCTCAACGTTTTTTTTTATTGCGTCGGCAATCATTTTGGTTGTGTTACCAAAACCCTGACCCCCCGAAACTCATGATGAAACTAAAAATGTAACTCAAAATGAAGCTACAGCTTCTGGGCTAAGAGTCCCGTACAGTCACGTTAGCTTAAATGCTATACTGTACACATAATTAAGGACAGAGCCTCTTGACTCAAACTCATGATGTAACTCAAAGTGTCATAGCCTCTGGACCAAGGCCCCTTGGAGTCCCGTTAGCTGAACTGTCACACTGTATACAGTCGCCACAGTCGGGTCTATTAGCTTAAATTCATGATGTAATTAAAACTGTAGCCTCTAGGCTAAAGCTCATTGAAGCCAGGTTAGCTTAAATGTTACGCTGTTCCAGCTGGATCCTTGAATTTGGACGTGACCTTTGACCTTTGTGTAATCACAGTCTTATTGCCTAAACCTAATCCCAGGTTTATGACTCAAGACGAGTCATGGCTTTAGTGTTTGGACCTGTGTTAGTGTTTTTAGTGCCTAAACCTAACCTTCACATTATTTAGGGACGACACACAACCCAGTTTTTTACCCTAACCCTAACCACTTTAACCCCTAACACATGGACTTAATTGGCATTATAAAAAATTAATTAACTGGGCAACTTCAAAACATTGATTGGAATCTAAATTACATGACTGGCTTTTATAAAAATGATAAACAAATTCATTAAGGGTGAAATATATTCATTGACATAAATTACATGATTGGCAGACTTAAAAACACACAGTTAATTGGAAACACTTAAAACACCCTTAAAAACATTGATTGGGCATCTAAATTAAATAATTGGTTTTAAATACACACACTAATTGGGCTCTAAACATATTAAAAATATTAAATATTGATGGGATTGATTAAAAACACACTCAATTCATGGGACACAATTAAAAAACAGAGGACAAACATGATTCATACACAGGAACACAGGCAATTTCATTCAGGGAAATTAAAAACATGATTGGTGACACTGAAAACATAAATCAAGACATTAGGGAGATAGTTAATTTGGCATTATTTACAGAGGGTAAATCATTAATTAGGGGGTTAAAATCAATTAAAACTCATCCAGAGATATTAAAACATGATTGGTTACACTCCAAAACATAAATAGGGATTCATAAATTAGGGATACAATTAATTAGACATGATTTAAGAGTGGGAAATCATTAATTAGGGGATTAAAACCTTTAAAATTCATTAGTTGGCTACATTAAAAACAAGGGGAGAGAAGCAGGGACTCACAAGGGGTTAAGAATCTTGGCAGAGCACATGATCAGTGATTAATGACATGATTGTTATACAATGTAACTCATTTTGAACAGGTTTTATTGTAATTTTTATTCTGAACAAGCCCAGGCTTGTTCCACCATTAGTGTGTGTGTGTGTGTGTGTGTGTGTGTGTGTTCCAGCAGAGGGGAGGAGCCCTGACACACTCCCCCTCAGAGCTCACTTCTACTGCAGCAGTCAGAGGAGAAGCAGCCCACTGCTTACATAAGGTGGTTAGCAGTAATTTTAAGAGACTTGGGATGCAACCCGTGAGTGATGACTTTACACGAGTTCATTAGCGCAGCCGCGGAGCCACTTCCTTTGTCTTTTTTCCAAAATAAAAGCCTTCATGAGTTCTTAACACAGTCTAGTCACACAAGGTTTCGGCTTTGCTTCCTTTTTAACATGTTAAAAAGGTTGTTAAAGAGCTTTAGCGAAATGATTGACATTACCCCGAGCCAATGACCACTGGGCGGGCACACGGGGCGGCCAATCAGATTACAGGTGCCACCATGGAAGCCCCGCCTCTGTTTTCATCCCAGACTCTGCATCCTGCTGATAGAAAAGTACCACATAAATAAGGAAATCAGATATTTTTTAACTGAAGAGATTTGTTCTCTATTGCTCCTCCTCTCTTAACATGACCATCTGTTAATAAGGTCATTTGTCAATCTCATCACTTATTCGTTCAAAGCCCAAGTTCATTACACTTCATTACATATACTGGATAGTAAATTGCAGCATTTAATGTTTTCAGATTAACACACTAACAGTTTGTTTGTTCTATAGTACAAACAACTCTAGTAGCTACAACTCTTATTTTACTGAAACTTAAAACCTCTCTTGTAATTCTAGCATTCCACAACAAGACATATTAAAAAAAAAAGTGCCTTTACCTTTCTCTTGGAGTGGAAATTTACGGATTAAGTGTACTTCTTGTTGTTTTGGATGAACAGAGCGAGCTACTGACTTGACTTTTCTGAAAGAAACAGGGAGAGAAAAAGGCACATCTACTTTTTTTTTTTTTTGCCATAAACATTATCTTTTAATCTTACATGAACAAACAATGTGGAAAAACATAGACACTCACAACAATGTACAGTATCACACAGAAATAGTTTTTACCAAATTTCCCAGTTTTTACCAAAACAGTCCGACTGTTCGGATAACTACCGGCTTAGTCTGTCCAGTGTTTGGCAGAGTTTCACTGTGAATGGTCTATCATTGGAAAAACACTCGATTTCAGCAGGGCTATAGCTCATAATGACAACACAGTTTGTGAAATTGTATGTCTTAACTCACATTAGATACCGTGTGTGCTTGCATTATTTATTTGTTCACTTGCATTGCTTAGTCAAGGAATTAAGACCATTAAAAACGTCTGGCCTTACAGTTACGGTGCAAAAAGAAGCTTGTATATTGCTGTAGGCGGTGATATTTACAGTTCTTCTCTCAGTATGTCTATATGTGCACGTTTTGAATGTAAGCAATAAAAACACCAGTGTTAAGTGTGATAAATGCATTAAAGTGCATATGATAATGTTGGTCACAGATGTTTCACACAGTGAAGGCACATCTACTTGCTTTACAGCGACGCCACTCCTGTGATGCAGGATTCAGCATTCAGCTTGTCCATGAACCTACTCATTCCAGTGGTAACACTCAGGATTTGATAATTTCCCGCGAACTAGATGTGTCAGCCCTGAACGTTGCTTCTGTCTCCTTTGCTGTGTCGGACCACTCTCTCATTACATTTGAAGCTTCATTAGCCTGTCCCTATGTCAGTGACACAAATGTTTTTACTTCTCGTCATATCAGCCCAGCAATTATAGCGACGCTCAGTGATAAATTGCCTGGGGTCCTGGCTCCTTTTGCAACTGTGACAAAACCTGTGGAAAGTTTCACAAATTAAGTTACCCTAGTACTTCTTTCTCTCCTCGATTCTGTGCTACCGGTCTCTACGAAGACAAGACGACCAAAGAAATCTAATCCCTGGTTTACTAATGAAACCCGAGATCTCAAGAAGGCAGCAGTAATGATGATGATGATAAAGATAATGGCCCCGGCGGTGAAGAACAAGGGTTTAAACAACCTCACTTTTGATATTACTCGCACTATGAGCAGTTTGCTCCGGCCGATCGTCACACTTTCTCTGCCTGTCTCCTTCTCCTGCTCCTCTCTCCTGCTGAATGAATGGCGAGTGAAATCAGCTGTTCAAAATGGGAATGAATGGGAGTGCTTGAATGGAAGCGGGAACCGGGAACAAATCCCTGCGCAGCTGGGTGTGTTTGGGGTGTGAACAGGCGACGAGGTAGATGAGAAAAAAACACCAGCTGTCACACTCCTTCCCCCTGGAAGAAGCCAGAACTAGGTGAGGCTGACTCCATCCCAAACAAATATTACTGTTTTTGCTTTTCCTTTCTGTTTTCCTCCACATCCACTGTAGGAAATCCACAGAAATCTTCGTCATTGCTTTCCTCTTCAAAGATTTCGAGAATCCGCCGACGCTATTCTCGATCCATCTCGTCAGCAGTAGGATAGCAAGGCTTTAGTTGAGCCACGTGGACAACACGCAGGTCTTCACCAGTATCTTCCAGGACCACCTCAAAGTTTAGAGGACCAACTCACCTGGTAACCCGATACAGACCTTTCCACTGTGGGGCAAGTTTTGCTGTAAAAGATTTATCAGCTTTGAGTAGGGGTGAGCACAGACCCAGACACGATCTTTGTCCGAAAAACTCCCATCTCGTCTTCCTTTGTCATAGTTCTGTTTTTGTCTTTGTCTTGCTTTTGTTAGGTTTCCATGCACAAGCTTCTGGAACTCTGCTATTTGGCCAGCCGTACCGTATGCAGGTGTGTCCGGATCACCCAGCTGTGGGCTCAACTCAGCATCCAAGGGACCCCTCAGTGGACGACCAAGGTTGAGCTCCGCAGGTGTAACTCCAGTGGACTCATGCACCGCTGAGTTCAGTGCAAAATGAAACCCCACCAAGTATTTGTCCCAGTTCTTGTGTTTGTACTGCACATACGAAGAAAGCATGGCCTTTATGTTGCGGTTAATCCTCTCAGTCAAGTTTGTTTGAGGATGGTAAGGCAAAGTCCTTTTCTGTTTGAGGTTCCACCGCCTGCAGGTTTCCTCAAAAACAGATGATACAAACTGGGAACCTTGGTCTGAGAGGATGTAAGTTGGAACAACCCAGCGTGTCAGAATCTCCTTGATTAGGATTTGGGATACTGTCTCGGCTGTTGCTTTGCGGAGAGGAAACATCTCAACCCATCTGGCGTAATAATTCACAAAGACAATCAGGTAGACATTTCCATTGGAGCTTTTAGGGAAAGGTCCCACCCTTGCCGCAAAACCCGGACTGGAGTATGCAACATAATGGTATCATAATTTCAACGATGGAATAACACTCACTCTTCTGCCCCTCTTTCCGTAAAAAGAATACAAATAACTACGTTCACAAACGCCGTTCACGGAGCGAGCCGTGGGTACTGATACGAATCAAGTGGATGGTTTGCCCTCCATCCAGACAGGCATCTGCTCTGCCCGTCTCCTTCTCCTGCTCCTCTCTCCTGCTGAATGGAGCACCAGATTCCCAGATGGAGCCCTGAAATTAAAGAAGAAAACATATTAACAATTACATTTATGACAATTACTTTGTAATTGTATGTGATGAGGGTCTAAGATGGTGATGTCAGTGTTGTGTCAAGGTATTTATTCCTGATAGGAAGTGTGTCACTGGCTGCAGGAGCACTCATGCAATTTGTGAGGTCGGAGCGGCACACGATGTGTTTAGTTATAAAATAGTGCAACCATGGTTTAGCTGAGGAAGTGCCATTGTTTCTGGGACTGCATGGTACATTTTTGTCTGACATAAATATAGACATAACCACGGTCCCTCCGCCCTCTGGCTAGACGCAAGGGGGTACAGCATTGACACTGAACCCCCCTCTCTCCCCGGAGGAGAGTGCTACCCGCGGGTGCACGGTGCAGTGGCCAGGGTGAGACTGCGACTGCGCTGGGAGTTTACAGTCTCCGAAAGAGCGGTGCGTCAGACATCAGCTACCCGCCTCCGCAGCTCCGACGGTATCACCCTCCGACCCTCAAGCGAGGTCACGGCCTTTCGTCTCTGCATCTTACAGAGGCCTGCGTCTGTCATTAATTTAGCATTTTATCCATAAGTTGACTGTGTTACAAACTTGGCTCACAGTTTGCAACAAAAGAGAGTCTACACAAACAATTTAAGATACAAAGGTGATTTATTTAACTAAACCTACTCCAAAATAAGAAGTAAAGCGTGTTGTCGTGTCATGAGTGGCTGCAGAGGGTGTGTGTGTGTGTGTGTGTGTGTGTGTGTGTGTGTGTGTGTAAAACAGAACAAATGAAACAAAGACAAGACAAGACAAACCAAACTACACCATAATGGCCATGTGGCAGTCAGCTGCTCAGTCAGGGGGAGAGAGAGAGCAGGCTGACAACTGAGGCCTATTTATAAGGTAAGACCACACCCTCAGGTGTGGCCAGGAAGATTGGACGGACGGCCTCTTCAACCACAAGGAAGAGCTGTGAAGGAACAGACACATTAGTAAGGCCGTCACAACTGTTATTCTCTAAAGGCGCCTGGCAGTCTCAAAACCAATGTTCTGGTAATGTTTTTAGCGGGAAGTTTTTATTTAGTTCCTAGAACATTCCTTTTAATGGTAGGAGAATGTTCTGTGTAAATGTTATAAAAGCATGCTGCCACAACCTTCTTAAAACATTAAGCAGTAACATTTTTTAACATAGTACTTTTAGGAGTGTTTGCAAAAAAACTGTTAAAAAATGTTTTTTGATAACGTAGTTATAATGTTATCCAGCTAGAATATTTGTTTGTTCAAAAAACGTTCTGAGAATATTAACACGTAATGTTCTGGTAATGTTTCTAGTGGGAAGTTTTTATTTGGTTCCCAGAACATTCTTTTTAATGATAGAGAATGTTCTATGTTATAGAAATATACAGCCACAGCGTTCCTAAAGCATTAGCAATAACATTTTTTTAACATGATACTGTAACATTTTAGTGTTTGCAAAAAAACTTTCACTAAAAAGAAATTAAATTTCAGTAGACTAAACAGCTAAAACTGGCACATTTACTGAAATGCTATTAATGTGCACTGTCCCTATACAAATAAACGAAATAAACTAAAATAAGAATGTTTAAAGAAAACACTGTTTGGACATAACACTAACATTCTTTAAACATTTCTGTTGCCAGTTTGAGTGGGCAAACATTAAAAAACAACCAACCTGGAAAGTTTGTTGGTCACATTTTATTTTACTTTTCAACACACTGATACATAAAACAGTTGTCAACAGGTGAAAATGTTTAGATGATCAATTTCAAGGAAAACTTTCAATATGTCTATTTTTTTTAAAAAAAATCAGCACACATGCTGTGTCAGCTGTTGACTGAGAAACAACATTGCCTCACAAATGCTTTAACTTACCAGGGACAAGTAAAAAAGGGAAAGAAAGCTTCTACTAGTTCAACTAGTAAACTTTTTAATCCCCACTACTTAACTAGTAAGGTCAATGAGACTTTTTCTAGTTTAACTAGTAAGGTGTAAATCCTTACTAGTCACACTAGTGATGATTTTGGCTCTTACATGTGTAACTAGTGCAAAAAACTTGAGGTTACTAGCAAACTAGTGAGGTGAATAGCTGCTACTAGTTAACAAGTGAGAGCTTTTGCAGCTCACTAGTTCACTAGTAAGACTCTAAGCATTACTAGTTCAGCCCAGTGGGCCACTAGTCTGTCAAAAAGCTGACTAGTTTGGATTTTGGTGCCACTAGTATGGCTCTGTGGCTTCACTAGTCAGGCTTAAGTTGTTACTAGTTTGACAAAAGTGTCACTAGTTGCTGAAAAAGAGTGACTAGTAAGACTCTTTGTTCAACTAGTTGGACAAAATGTCTCACTAGTGTGACCAGATGTCCAACTAGTGCTGACAATGATCGAACTAGTGAACGACACTGACACCTGATATCAAGGATATGGAATAAATGCTCAAACGGCTTGCCATAAGCGACACACACATCAACACTGTGCAGCTGCTTTGCGCGCGCTGACTCGCTCCTGCTCTCTCTGTCTCTCTCTCTCTCTCTCTCGCTCTCTCTTCTTCCTCCAATTTGCCACCGCAACCACTGAGCTTCCTTTGCAGCAGAAATGATGTCTGTCATTAAAAACTCTGATATTGAGCAGTTAAATGTCTTTGAGAGCCAAATAGTCATCAGTCAACTGGCAGATGACACAACTCTGTTTTTAAAAAATTATTCAACAAGTCCCAAAAGCCATTCAGATTATAGATTTATTTTCCAAAGCATCTGGTTTACAACTGAATTTAAAGAAATGTGAACTATTAGCCATTCATGACTGCCATCTTCTGGCGACAAATGGTATTCCCATCAAAACTACGGTCAAATATTTAGGTGTGCATATTAGAAAAGATGACAAATCAAGTGAAGTCTTTCTATATCAAATAAAGCGATAAAAACATAAACAAATTAAACTTTGACTACATTTGGAAACGTAAATCTCATTATTTAAAGAAAGCAACTATAGTAAAAGATTATGACAGTACAGTACAGTCCTCTCTGGTCTAGCTAACATTTAGCCGTGTTACTTACTGATCCATTAGAAAGAAAGCTAGCAGGACATGGGTTCTGAAGCCTCTTTGGTCACGGAGCTCCCTCCATCTCTTGAATGCCTGACTGAGCTTTACTCGTTTTTCCTCTTCTTTGCCTCCTCACACAGAGGAGCTCCTTTTCTTTTGCTAGCCCGTTTTTCACTTATCTCATAACTTTGTCTGTCTGCCATTGTGCTCCTGACTCAACTATCTCATGCCCAACTCCTCAGCTGTTTCTCAATACTCAAGTTCGGCAGTTTGGACTTGTGGACTTGACAAGTTCGGACTTGGCAAGTCCACGCGAGAGTCCGGACTTCCCAAGAACGGGAGGACGGGAGTACAGTCATTTGTGCTTTTGGAACAGCAGTGAACTTGATGATGTCACCACCTCCGCTCCCCTTGGCTGTTGTACTGTGTTGTATACATGCATTTAGAATAAAACAATATAAACACAGCCCAGCCCTGCGTCTTTTCATAGACACTGTAAGAAATCAATATGTATATGTTTTTAACGTTCCAACATATATAACTGACATACAAAAACATATAAATAGCCAAAACATTTTCATAAAATGTCTTTTAAAACCTTTTCCCCGCAGCTGGCTTCTGATTATAATCAAAAGTCAAGTGCAGGGGGAAAAGTTTGTGGAGAGTTGGTGGTTATTGTGATTGTGAGCATTGGCGAGATGGAAATCAAAAATCAATAACGGATCGGAGAACGCATCTTGGCGCAGTTATTGCAGCAGGACTGAGGAGGAGGCTGCCCAGCTGAGGAGGCAGATCCCAGAAAGACAGCGGAGGATGAGGATGAGGATGAGACGTGCGATGCTTGCATGTCTGTTCGATATGTTTGTCCAGTTGTGGACAAAGTACCCAGGAATATCACAACAAAGAACAAAAACTCAGTCACAAGTAAAAGTGCTGCATACCAAATCTGACTTGAGTAGAAGTATCTGGGTATTGTCAGCAAAATGTAGAACTGCTTAAAATTAAAAATTCAAAGTACTCGTGATGCAGAGTGACCCAATTTCAAGTGTTGTGATCATCATATACATGAATATGTATTGAATATAAATTGATCAACGTAGGCTACATGTAAACAGCATTTAAATGTTGTCATGGTAGAACTAATTTTAACACCGTTCACTGGTGCACTAGTCTGATCTATAACAACACACAGCAACTTGTAAATATGAAACAACTACATATAAAACAAACTATCTGAACAGTAACTATAGCTATCAAATAAATGTAGCTTGAGTAGAATGTTCAGTATTTCCCTCTAAGTAAAAGGAAATACCCAAAGTACATCAAATTTGTACTTAAGTACAGTAGCTTCTTGTAAATATACTTAGTTACTGTCCATCACTGCATTTGTCTCATCATTATGGTTTCTGTCTATTTTTAATGGAGACTTGACAGTTTACTTGGTTCACCTAGAAAAAACAACAGCAGTTTAATATTGTATTAAGTCTGACATTTTATTGAAGTGTTGAGTTGTAGATTGTGGTGCTGTTGAACTGTACTGGATTACACTGACAGCAGTTTCTCATTTAGTCCATCCTCACCAATATAAATGGGATCAAACAGGTCAGATGTGAAGAGGAAAATTTTATTCAGCCACAATTCAGACATCGGGTATACAATTCATATCAGATGATCAATATTTAAAATGCTGTTGAATAAATACTACAATAAAGACAATTAATCTTTAAATAGGTCTACAATAAATACAAGAAATAAATTACAATAAATTCTTAAAATCATTATTGAATGGTAAAAACACATAGGCCTAAATAAAGAATGCAAAGAACAATAAGATGTTACAACATTTAATAATACAAGAATATATCTTATACTGAGACTGAATGTTGCCCATTAGACATCCCCCAAACGAATTACATTTCATATTAACCACTACAGAGATATCAGCCATGAATTTCAAAAGGACTACCTGAGAGAGGCTGCTCTCTGGGGCAGCCTGAGCGCTCACACACACGCTTATTATCTATGAGCGCTGACAGCTGTCATCCAGCTGACCTCAGTCACAACTGGGCTCTATATTAAAACATCGACCACGGGTCTGACGTTTAAACTACGCATGAAAACACTAGGTCCTGTGACAAAACAACAGTCACATATCGGTAATTATGGCTTACAATTGTGCGCCTTTCCCTCACTTGTCATTTTCCGATGATTGTTGCGAAATGCATGCTGGGATAGTTGGCTGTCTGAAGTCCACACAAGTCTGCTCAGATGCATCCCCTGTGAAATGGGTGTGGCGAGAACACATCTGGGCATTTGGACTGAACTTGGCCAGATGTGAACTTTGAATTGGAACAGTACTTGGGCTGTGACGGATGACGTGTCACAAGTCCACAAGAACACAAGTCTGCACAAGAACGCATATTGAGAAACAGCTCTCATAAGGACCAGCTCCAGTCCCTGATTGGCTGACCGACCAGTTTCACAATACATGACGCATTTCCTGCCGTAAAGCAGATTTTTTCCGCGAAAATTCGTCCCCGGTGGCAGAAGCTTATTGCAAAGATTGCAAAGCCACTAAGTAACTTATGTAAATGCTGATAGTCTGATTTTGCTGTGTATACTACCCTGTGCAACCCACATGATTTCAATCATGATATATATAGGCAAAAATGCTGTCTGTTGCTTCTTTAAAAAAAAAACAAAAACACTGAGTTTCCTGTCTGTGACGGAAGCTGTCATCAGCAGAAAACCGAAAAAGCACCCACGTGGGGGGCTGGAAAATGACCAATCATAAGAGGGCCGGGGTCAGCCTTGGTCTCCGCCCCCAAAGTGTCAAAAGTCCTTGCTTTGAGCGAGCAGAGCTCCGCCGCGAGCGAGCACAGGGAGAGAGAGAGAGAGAGAGAGAGAGAGAGAGAGCAGGAGCGAGCCAGCGCGCGCAAAGCAGCTGCACAATGTTGATGTGTGTGTCGCTTTTACTCGCTCGCACCTGCCTCTGCTTCACTCTGTTGCTGAATATGTGCTTGAAGATCAAACAAGTGCGCGCGGCAGTTGAAATCTGCGCACCTGACACGAAATAATTTACACGAGAGAGAGATCTGCGCGCGTGTAGATGTGTTATCCGCTCGTGCGACATATGACACAAATATAACGCCATAGTATCTGCAATTGATGCTTCAATCGTTTTCTGAAGGACCTTTGGGTGAGTCCTTCAGCAGGCCTCTGAAGATAAAAGACAGAAGAAGCAGAAAAGGGAAAATTTGCTGCTGAAAATTTGTGGGCGAGCTGATTTAAAAAAGCTGATAGTTGAAGTATTTTAAGATGTGCTATAAGTCACTGAAGCATAGACTTTAATTAACTTCTTGATGTCTTTGCAAGTCCACTTTGCACGTGGAGCATTGCTGCAAAGCTGTTTTCCTTATTCACTTGTGACAATGGTATGGGGATGGTATGGTGCACACATTAAAAAACGTATAAGAGGATAACTGATAATATAATTTCCTGTCATAAGCTGGGTCTGAAAAGCCTCTTTCACACACAGCGCGATTTTCGCAGCGCTCACCGCGAGGTAGGGAGCAGAGCAAGCGGAGAGCAAGACAGGATTTGGGGGACTTGATGAGGTCAATGTTATTCCAAACAAATGATTGTATTTGAAATAATTGTATTATTATTATTAATACTATTATTATTTGTTTTATAATATATAGATATATTTATAATTGTTGATTGCTCTAAAGTTTGTAAATGTATTGCTAAAATAAATAATATAAAAAGACAGACTTAAAAGGGTGGCACGTTGGTGTGGTGGTTAGCACTGTAGCCTCACAGTAAGAGGGTTGCAGGTTCGATCCCTGCTCTGGGAGCCCTTCTGTGCGGAGTTTGCACGTTCTCTCCTTGCCAGCGTGGGCTCTCTCCGGGTACTCCGGCTTCCTCCCACAGTCCGAAGACATGCAGTTTTAGAGTAATTAACTCTAAATTGTCCGTAGGTGTTAAAGGGACATTGTGTAACATTTTCAGTAGTTTATTGGCAAAAATTAATGTCTGCATTCATAAATATGTCATCACTGGTGTACTATTACCTCCACCAATAATCTGACTTATTCTCGTAAAAGGAGAATTTCGGATTTGTTTGTACATTGTGCGGGTAAGTCGTCTGTGGGGTTCCATTACGTTTCGCCATCTTGAGAATACACCCGCCAGCAAGGGACGTTTTTCTTCGTTTTGGTTTTGTTAAAGTCTATATTTTGCTTTACAAAAACGTGAAAAAGCAGCTGTGACCAAGCTATCACGAGGTGAGTAGCATTGTAAGCATAATTAATAGCGATATACTTCAGTTTGTCATGCAAGCGGGTCTGCTGCGGTCTGCTGACAGTCCAAAATGGCGGCGGTAGGACGAAACCATGGCTGTTGCTATGGGGCGTTCTATTGAGCTTCGCCTCTTGCTATCCATGCTCTTTGGTATCGTAGACACGAAGAAGATTAACTTCCGGTATGGATTGGATATATGGCGGCGCCCTCGTCCACCATCTTGTCTGCAGCTGGGTACTCTTGGGCATTTAGTTCTCTCTGCTACCATGGAAACTTCACAGGATATGACAAGAATTATTTTTGTACAGAAGAGTGCTGTATTTTGGAACAGCTTCTACCTTGTAAGCAAAAGCAATGTAAAATATTGTCTGTTAGAGCTATTTATTTGTTTGTATTTAGTTGTTTTGCTAATAATTAAAATTATTTGATTATTCTAGATATTTGATGTCATTATGATTATGTTTGCTAGCATTTTGTTTTGTTAATCATTCATTTAGTTTAGTTGTTTCTTGTTTAGTATTTGTTAACTGTTTCATTTCGTATTGGGCATACTGCAGGCACCAAAGTTTATATATGTAGGAAAGCAGGTAGGCGACCAGAATGCACCTGGGTGGGAATATGTTTTTTTTCACCAGAGTGGGAGAGGCATGCAGGGTTTTTTTTGTTCTTTGTTTGCTTGCTTGTTTTTGTTGAATAAACCACTGGAAACAAAGAAACTTTGCATGGACAATGACTTTCTTTTGCCTGCGTACACTACATGCCCATGGTGCGGCAGTGGTCCTTTGTTTTTTTATTTGACATGTGTTTGATTTGGATTACTCTTTTGAACAAACTGCCACTACATTGTCAATTATATAAATATGAACATATGAGTTTTGTCACACTGTCAAAGTCATGTACATTTTCAGGTGGCCTTATGTACATTTCCAGATGTTAGATGAAGAAAACAAACTCATTTTTGGAAGCAGAACTGTGACTATGTATGATTAAACTGTTCTTCTAACATTTAAATATGTACATATATATACATATATAATTATATTTTTTTTTACAAAAACACAAACAACAACATGGACGGTTGGACGGAGGTGCGCTATGGCAGGAGGAGCCAGCGCACCCGCCAGCCCCGCTGGGACCAGGGGTACGGGAGAGATCTGACAGGTGGATGGACCGCGCACCTTCCTTCTCCTTCGGGAGAAGTTATTGAGTCCCCTTCTCTAATCCTATTAAGATCTGATCATAAGGTGAAATTTTGAGGTCTGAAAACAGTGGATATTCTTTGATTTCACATCAAACATCTAGAGACTGACATGAGCAGCTCAAAGCAACATGTTGCCTCGTGAAAAGAGTCTAAGAGTTGTTATTCTCCCAACTTTATGCCTGTGGTGCTTAGATGATCATGAGTGAGTAAAATAACACTGCTATGAATGGAGTTATCAGTCAGACTAGGAAGATTATGGGAGATGAAATAAACTTTCTTCAAGGATAATGTTTGCTGATTGTGGATTTGTATTCCCAATTTTAACCCTTACCTAACCCTAGCCCTACCAGGAGGAGCTCATGGATCCACAGCTTCCTCTGTCCAGCGATGAAGTCATAGAACTGGATTAGGTGTTACTCCTACATGTTGTACTTTGTTCTACAAAAGTATGTTGTACAAATGTACAGTTGACATGCCGTTATTTTTTCACATGGGGGTTACAAATAAACTTCGGCTATTTTCATTTATTAAAAAAAAAAAAAAGACACTGCAGACCTTCTCCTGCCCTTTCCCTGAAACCCACTTCATCAGAGCTGGTTGTTGTGTCTCGTCAAGTATGTTAATTTTATTCATGTTCATATTTAGTGTTTCATATTTTATGTCATGCCTTAGTTTAGTTTCATGTTCAGTCCTTTGTTGTCATGAGCATGTTATGTTAAGTTAAAGTCACTCATGTCCAGTCTCGTCGTGCACTTCCTGTTTTATTTTGTACTTACCTTTTCCCTCTCGTTTCAGACCCTGACTTCCTCCCTTTGTGTGATTTTCCCGCCATTGTGATTGTCTACCCCACCCCTGATTGGCTTCACCTGTGTTCCCCTACCTCATGTATAAATAGTCCTTGGCCCAATCCCAAACCGGCCCCTATCCCCTCGCCCTATTCACTCCCCCTCCATTTGCACGGTCACGCGGAGCTCCGCCATATTAAGGGCCATCCCAAACCAATTATTGCTGAGTGCGAGTGGACTGCTCAGCCCTTAGACAAAGAGCATGGATACCAAGAGCTCAATAGAACGCCCCATAGCAACAGACTCGTCCATGGTTTCGTCCTACCGCCGCCATTTTGGACTGTCAGCAGACCCGCTTGCATACAAAAACACACAGACAAACTGAAGTATATCGCTATTAATTATGCTTACAATGCTACTCACCTCGTGATAGCTTGGTCACAGCTGCTTTTTCACGTTTTTGTAAAGCAAAATGTAGACTTAAAAAAAAAACCCCGAAGAAAAGACGGCCTAGACGGCATCTCTACATATTACATCCAGTTATGAGAAGACTAACTTAATTACTCCTTCAAAATCACCCCATAAGCCAATCTACAAAAAAAAAAAAGAAATAAAAAAAAAAATCAATATTTTAACTAGAAACACATTAATGGCGATGTCACATAGTCAGGAATAAAGATTTATTTACAGTTTGTACAGTAAGGGGACAGTAATAATAATAATAATAATTTATAGGTTATTTTAATATGATATATTTATATGTATATATATATATATATATATATATATATGTATATATATATATATATATATATATATATATATATATACACATATATATGTATATATATATATATATATATGTAGATGTAGATATAGATCTACATGTGTATACACGTGTGTGTGTGTGTGTGTGTGTGTGTTACTTTCCCTCCAAAACTGGCATATTAAATTGATATTAAAACACTTTTTATTAAAACTTACACCTCAGGAGTTCTTACCTGTCGGGATCCTACGGTGGAAGGCCAGGTGCGAGGTGTTCCACTGATAGTTGTTGCAGTTAATTGCACTACACTGTTTTCTTTTACTTTTTTTCTCCTCTCTCCTTGACATCTTGCATGTTGTCTGTGCGCAACAGTCCAAGATGGCGGCAGCGCTACAGCAGCGCCCCTGGTGGCTGTTGGCAGAAATTCAACGAAGCTTCGCCTCTTGGTATCCATGCTCTTTGCCTTAGATAGCGAGTGTGCATCAGTGCAGGCTTCTGATGAGCCGGCAGGAAGCACAACATCACAATGGAGGAAACAACGTACTGTAAGAGTTCCGTCTTTCTACTTTGTAAAATATTTTAGATCAAACACTCACATTTGTTTTCCTCACACTGACTTTTAAAAAATATATAATTATGTGTTCACAGGGACAGAAGAAAAAACAAAGCAGTGAATCAATCTACGAACAAAAATGAGTCTCTTTACTAAAAAGAGGAATGCTGCAAAGCAGGGATGGGAGTAAGATTGCCCAGATTAATTAATAAAGTTCATCTGTGAATGTGTGAACTGTGTCTAGAAAATATGAACAAGTTAATGACTTTGATTACACTGCACTGTATCTCTTATATGACTTATTAAAGTGGTTTTTTTTTTAAATTTAACTCATTTTAATTAATGTTTACATGTTTTTTTAATAGCCTGTTGCTCTAGTTTGCTTTCACAAAGCATCTGTCGGTATCCATGGTTACATCTGCTTCCTTCTTCCGGTAGAGTGGCGAGGGCGTCCCATGGTTTGGCTTCTCTTTCTTACACTTCCCCTGAATCAGGAGTGCCCTCCACAGCTGCGAGTGTAACTTGATTTGCAGTGACACTAAGTAGTGAAGTGGTAGTGGGTAGGGAGTGGTTTGGGATTGGGCCCTTGTCTCCCTTTGTCTTGTTGCCAGTTCGTCTTGTTCAGTCTGTGTGATGCCAGGTTTTCATGTTATCAGGTTTGATTCTAGGTTGTGATATTTTTTGATCCTCATTGTGAGTGTTTTGTTTTGTACTTTGAATATCCTCCTTGAGAGCGCCTTTTGTTTAATTGATTTTGCCAAGTAAAATACTTTACTACTACGAGTCGTGCATTTGAGTCCACCAGTTTTGTGTCTGAGGTCGTTACACTGGTAGTTTAATCTACAAGTTCAAGATCAGAGGAGGCAGCAGCTACAGGCGAGACGGACATGGTTGTTCATCCTCACAGCCTCATATTAGTACTTATGTCTTATGTTTTGATATTATACTGTGTGTGTGTGTGTGTGTGTGTGTGTGTGTGTGTGTGTGTGTGTGTGTGTGTGTGTGTGTGTGTGTGTGTCTTCTTCAGTTCTCCTCTGTTTTTTCCCTCTTAAGGTGAGCAATGACAATGCAGACAGTTGATTAAAGCAGCTGTGCGGAACTTTTTACCATTAATAAAACTGTCCCTAGTTCGTATCAGTCGTCCATTGCAGCTACTAAAATCCGAAGATATCGCTAGGCTAAATAAACAGCTGAGTTTTGTTTACAAGCTACATCTGTGCCTGCTCACCGGTGTATCCCTCTGCGGATCACAGCGCAGGATGTACTGACCCTCTATAAGTGCAATGCTAAACGCTGAGACCCAGCCACTGGACAGACAGACACAAAAAAAGATATCGATCATGTTGTCTCAATATGAAAATGATAGAGAAAGGGCATAACTCCCAAATCGTCGGAGTATTCTTTTCACATAATAATGCGGACTCAGCAGATGACTTGTTAACTGTTTATTCCTCCTTGTACCGACCGTACACGGCTGCTTCTCATTGTTTCCAGCAGTACAACAACGGTTACTACATTACCCACAATAACTTCAGGCTTAGTTGCTCAAAATACACAACAGATTGGATTAGATCAGAACAGAAACATGACAGGAGAATTTACTGAGTCATTTTGCTGTTTCCACTAATTTGGACTGACCTAACGTTACTTAATTATCTCGCTCTCCAAAACAAATGCATGCGGTAATTGCCGGCTGCAGTCGGAATTTTACGACACCAGGCTGTGCGCGTCGTACCGCTTCGACCAAAGGGGCGCTATAATCAACCAAAATGATAAGTTCCGCACAGCTGCTTTAAATGAGTCAGGTCTGGTGTGCTGCTGCTTGGTTGAAGAGAAAACCTGCTAACAGAGGTTCCCTCTTGGATAGTATGGAGCAATACTCACACTCCAACATGGATGAGTAGACAAGAACAGCAACATCAATAATACTTGTGCAAAAAAAATAACAAGTACATTTTAAAAGAAAAACAACCAGGATTAATTTAGAGTAACATGATCAGAAGTGAGATCATTGTTGTTGTGTTTAATAACTCTAACATCAATCTTTTGCTTGACTTTTAAGCTTTTTGACCCAAAACCCTCCCCCTTTTAAGTCAGCTCTCTACGACCTTCCTATCATGAGTTATTCAGGAATGTATCATCCTCAAAATGTGTCATCGTGGTTATTACCCCTATTCCCCTAACCCTTCAGAAAGAGACAAAAGATGGCAGTCATGTTTGTACTGGTTGGGAAATGACTTACAGCGTTAAAATAAAATGTATTTTTTAGTATGGAAAAAAAAACAAAAAAAACGTGATGTCTCATTCGAATGTCTGCCTTATCAACTTTAGATTGGTTCGATTCCAGAGAGGGAGCCTGAGAAATTGAAGGGCAAGTCTGGTGCCAGCAGCCGCCATGTGGAACAAAAGAGGCACTGAGCTATTGCAGGAGCAACAAAGCCAGCACCTTCCTTCTCCTTTGGGAGAACACGAGAATACAATGGAATACGCACAGTTGTTGGCTACATGTCACAATTTTGGTCCTTCAAGACCATTTACAGAAAAATTTGAACATTTGTCAAAGACCACGATGTTAACTGTGAAGTATGTTGTTTTAAGTTTTCTTTTTAAATAGGGGAATTACTCCTGGGATCGTGGGGGTAGAGGCTTTGGGTGGAAGGAGAGTGCAACTCCTGTCTCATGTGCAATGCTGTGGGGATTGTACATATATATACGTATATATATACGTATATATATGCCTCAGAAAAGGAATGAAAATAAAGCTGCAGATCTTAAAGGAGATTACTGACATGCTGCCAGATGAGACTTCTGAAGACAGAAACTCACCCAAGCCAATTATGGAAAAGAGGAGAAGAGCCTGAACGAGAGCTTGGGCAAGCTGAAAACTCTCATCCTGGATGCGTTCAAAAAAGATAACTACAGACACTCTAAACTGGAGAAGGTGGAAATCCTGGAGATGACAGTGAAGCATCTCAGGAATCTCCAGAGGGCTCAGATGACCGCAGCCCTGAAGACAGACGCCAAGGTCACATTGGATCCCTACCCTAACCCTATGAGGGGGAAACTTTGTTACTATGAAACTTAGGAATAAGAAAACTTCTAACCCTAACCCCGTAATGCCTTTGTTCTGCATGTTCGTGGTCATGAGCGTTATGAAATGCTGAAGAAAATCAATGGTGGTCTGGAAGTGCTGGACAAGGAAAGCAAAACCAAGACAAGGGTGTCTGTGAAAGACAAGGTTGCTCTGCTCTCCAGCAGAAAGGGATCCTCCAAAGAGGAGAGAGGAGTGACAGCGACTAAGAAGTTAGATATAGGTAGTTTAGTTATGTATAGTTACTTATAGTTAGAATTAGATATAGTCAGTTATAGTTCGATAAATATAGTTAGTTATAGTTTGTTATAGATAGTTAGATGGTAGTAATGATCTCTGATACTGGTCTCTAGTAATACTGGTCTCTAGTAGTACTGATCTCTGGTACTGGTGTGTAATAGTACTGGTCTCTAGTAGTAATGGTCTCTAGTAGTACGTATCTCTGATACTGGTCTCTAGTGGTACTGGTGTCTGGTAGGACTGGTCTATGATACTGGTCTCTAGTAGACCTGGTCTCAAGGAATACTGGTCTCTCATACTGATCTTTAGTAGGACTGGTCTCTAGTAGTACGGATCTCTGATACTGGTCTCTAGTGGTACTGGTCTCTAGTCGTACTGGTCTCTGATACTGGTCTCTAGTAGTACTGGTCTCAGATTCTGGTCTAGAGTAATACTGGCCATTGATACTGGTCTCTAATAGTTCTGGTCTCTAGTAGTAAAAGTCTCTGATACTGGTCTCTAGTAGTACTGGTCTCTGATACTGGTCTCTAGTAGACCTGATCTCAAATAATACTGGTCTCTCATACTGAACTTTAGTAGTACTGGTCTCTCGTAGTACGGATCTCTGATACTGATCTCTCGTAGACCTGGTATGTAGTAGTACTGGTCTCTGACACTGGACTCTAATAGTACTGACCTCTAGTAGTACTGATCGTTCATACTGCTCTCTGTTAATGGTCTCTAGTACTACAAGTCTCTGATACTGATCTCTCGTAGTACTGTTCTGTGATACTGGTCTGTAGTAGTACTAGTCTCTAGTAGTACTTGCATCTGATAATGGTCTCTTCTAGTACTGGACTCTATTAGTACTGGTCTCTGATTCTGGTCTCCAGTTGTACTGGTCTCTGATTCTGATCTCTAGTAGTACTGGTCTCTAGTAGTACTGGTCTCTGATACTGGTCCCTTGTGGTACTGGATTCCGATACAGGTCTCTAGTAGTACTGATCTCTGATATTGGTCTCTAGTACTACTGGTCTCTAGTAGTAATGGTCTCTAGTAGTACGCATCTCTGATACTGGTCTCTAGTGGTACTGGTCTCTAGTAGTACTGGTCTCTGATACTCATTTCTAGTAGTACTGGTCTCTAGTAGTACTGGTCTCTAGTACTGATCTCTGATACTGGTCTCTAGTAGTACTGGTCTCTAGTAGTACTGATCTCTGATTTTGGTCTCTAGTACTACTGGTCTCTAGTAGTACTGGTCTCTGGTACTGGTGTCTAATAGTACTGGTCTCTAGTAGTAATGGTCTCTAGTCGTAAGGATCTCTGATACTGGTCTCTAGTGGTACTATCTCTAGTAGGACTGGTCTATGATACTGGACTCTAGTGGTACTGGTCTCTGATACTGGTCTCTAGTAGACCTGATCTCAAATAATACTGGTCTCTGATACTGAACTTTAGTAGTACTGGTCTCTCGTAGTACGGATCTCTGATACTGGTCTCTAGTGGTACTGGTCTCTAGTAGTACTGGTCTCTCGTCTTACTGGTCTCTGATACTGGTCTCTCGTAGACCTGGTATGTAGTAGTACTGGTCTCTGACACTGGACTCTGATAGTACTGACTTCTAGTAGTACTGATTGTTCATACTGCTCTCTGTTAATGGTTTCTGATACTGGTCTCTGATTCTGGTCTAGAGTAGTACTGGTCTTTGATACTGGTCTCTAATAGTACTGGTCTCTAGTATTACTAGTCTCTGATACTGGTCTCTAGTCGTACTGCTCTCTGATATTGGTCTCAAGCAGTATTGGTCTGTAGTAGTACTGGTCTCTGATACTAATCTCCAGTAGTGTTTATCTCTGATACTGATCTCTAGTAGTACTAGTCTCTAGTAGTACTGGCATCTGATAATGGTCTCTTGTAGTACTGGTCTCTGATTCTGGTCTCTAGTTGTACTGGTCTCTGATATTGGTCTCTAGCAGTGCTGCTCTCGTGTAGTACTGATCTCTAGTAGTACTGGTCTCGGATACTGATCTCTAGTAGTACTGGTCTCTGGTAGTACTGGTCTCTGATACTGGTCCCGAGTGGTATTTGATTCCGATACTGGTCTCTAGTAGTAATGATCTCTAGTAGTACTGGTCTCTGATACTCATCTCTAGTAGTACTGGTCTCTAGTAGTACTGGATTCCGATACTGGTCTCTAGTAGTACTGGTCTCTAGCAGTACAAGTCTCTGATACTGATCTCCAGTAGTACTGTTCTCTGATACTGGTCTGTAGTAGTACTAGTCTCTAGTAGTACTGGCATCTGATAATGGTCTCTTCTAGTCCTGGTCTCTATTAGTACTTGTCTCTGATTCTGGTCTCCAGTTGTACTGGTCTCTGATTCTGATCTCTAGTGGTACTGGTCTCTGATACTCATCCCTTGTGGTACTGGATTCCGATACAGGTCTCTAGTAGTACTGGTCTCTGATACTCATTTCTAGTAGAACTAGACTCTAGTAGTCCTGGTCTCTAGTAGTACTGGTCTCTAGTAGTACTGATCTCTGATATTGGTCTCTAGTACTACTGGTCTCTAGTAGTACTGGTCTCTGGTACTGTTGCGTAATAGTACTGGTCTCTAGTCGTAATGGTCTCTAGTAGTACGCATCTCTGATACTGGTCTCTAGTGGTACTGGTCTCTAGTAGTACTGGTCGATGATACTGGTCTCTAGTGGTACTGGTCTCTAGTAGTACTGGTCGATGATACTGGTCTCTATTAGTACCGGTCTCTAGTAGTACTGGTCTCTGACACTGGACTCTAATAGTACTGACCTCTAGTAGTACTTGTCTCTGATACTGGTCTCCAGTAGTACTGGTCTCTGATTCTGGTCTAGAGTAATACTGGCCATTGATACTGGTCTCTAATAGTTCTGGTCTCTAGTAGTAAATGTTTCTGATACTGGTCACTAGTAGTACTGGTCTCTGATACTGATCTCTAGTTGTATTGGTCTCGAGTAGTAATGGTCTCTAGTTGTACTGGTCTCTGATACTGGTCCCTAGTTGTACTGGATTCCGATACTGGTCTCTAGCACTACTGGTCTCTAGAAGTACTGGTCTCTGATACTGGTCTCTAGTAGTACTGGTCTCTAGTTGTACTGGTCTCTAGTAGTCATGGTCTCTAGTTGTACTGGTTTCTGATATTGGTCTCTGGCAGTACTGGTCTCGAATAGTACTGGTCTCTTGTAGTACTGGTCTCTGATACTGATCTCTAGTAGTACTGGTCTCTAGTAGTACTGGTCTCTGATACTGGTCCCTAGTGGTACTTGATTCCGATACTGGTCTCTAGAAGTACTGGTCTCTAGTAGTACTGGATTCCGATACTGGTCTCTCGTAGTACTGGTCTCTAGTTGTACTGGTCTCTGATACTGATCTCTAGTAGTACTGGTCTCTAGTAATTCAAGTCTTTGATACTGATCTCCAGTAGTGTTTATCTCTGATTCTGGTCTCTAGTAGTAGTGGTCTCTGATACTGATCTCTAGTAGTACTGTTCTCTGATACTGATCTCTAGTAGTACTGTTCTCTAATACTGGTCTGTAGTAGTACTAGTCTCTAGTAGTTCTGGCATCTGATAATGGTCTCTTGTAGTACTGATCTCTATTAGTACTGGTCTGTGATTCTGGTCTCTAGTTGTACTGGTCTCTCATACTGATCTCTAGTAGTACTGGACTCTATTAGTACTGGTCTCTGATACTGGTCTCTTGTAGTACTGTATTCCGATACTGGTCTCTAGTAGTACTGGTCTCTAGTAGTACTGATCTCTGATACTGCTTTCTGTTACTGGTCTCTGATACTGGTCTCTATTAGTACTGGTCTCTGATTCTGGTCTGTAGTTGTACTGGTCTCTGATACTGATCTCTAGTAGTACTGGTGTCTGGTAGTAATGGTCTGTAGTAGTTTTGGTCTCTGATACTGGTCTCTAGTAGTACTGGTCTCTAGTAGTACTGGTCTCTGATACTGGTCTCTTGTAGTACTGGATTCCGATACTGGTCTCTAGTAGTACTGGTCTCTAGTAGTACTGGTCTCTGATACTGATTTCTAGTAGTACTGGTCTCTAGTAGTACTGATGTCTGATACTGGTTTCTAGTAGTACTGGTCTATAGTAGTACTGATGTCCGATACTGGTCTCTAGTAGTACTGGTCTCTAGTAGTACTGGTCTCTGATACTGATTTATAGTAGTACTGGTCTCTGATACTGGTCTCTAGTGGTACTGGTCTCTGATACTGGTCTCTGGTAGTACTGGTCTCTCATACTGGTCTCCAGTAGACCTGGTCTCAAATAACACTGGTCTCTCATACTGAACATTAGTAGTACTTGTCTCTAGTAGTTCGGATCTCTGATACTGGTCTCCAGTGGTACTGGTCTCTAGTAGTACTGGTCTCTAGTCTTACTGGTCTCTGATATTGGTCTCTAGTAGTACTGGTCTCTAGTAGAACTGATCTCTGTTAATGGTCTCTGATACTGGTCTCCGATTGTGGTCTAGAGTAGTACTGGTCTTTGATACTGGTCTCTAATAGTACTGGTCTCAAGTAGTACTAGTCTCTGATACTGGTCTCGAGTAGTACTGCTCTCTGATATTGGTCTCGAGCAGTACTGGTCTAAAGTAGTACTGATCTGTGATATTGGTCTCTGACAGTACTGGTCTCTGGTACTGGTGTCTAATAGTACTGGTCTCTAGTAGTAATGGTCTCTAGTCGTACGGATCTCTGATAGTGGTCTCTAGTGGTACTGGTCTCTAGTAGTACTGGTCTCTGATACTGGTCTCTAGTAGACCTGGTCTCAAATAATACTGGTCTCTCATACTGAACTTTAGGAGTACTGGTCTCTAGTAGTACTGGACGATGATACTGGTCTCTAGTAGTACTGTTCTCTAGTCTTACTGCTCTCTTATATTGGTCTCAAGCAGTATTTGTCTGTAGTTGTACTGGTCTCTGATACTGATCTCTAGTAGTATTGGTCTCTAGTAGTAATGGTGTCTAGTAGTACTGGTCTCTGATACTGGTCCCTGGTTGTACTGGAATCCGTTACTGGTCTCCAGTAGAACAGGTCTCGAGAAGTACTGATCTCTGGTAGTACTGGTCTCTGATACTGGTATCTCATAGTACTGGTCTCTAGTAGTACTCATCTCTGATACTGGTCTCTAGTAGTACTGGTCTCTAGAAGTACTGATCTCTGATACTGGTCTCAAGTAGGACTGGTTTCTGATTCTGGTCTCTAGTAGTACTGGTCTCTGATATTGGTCTCTAGCAGTACTGATCTCTAGTAGTACTGGTCTCTAGTAGTACTGGCTCTAGTAGTACTGCTCTCTGATTCTGGTCGCTAGTTGTACTGGTCTCTGATATTGGTCTCTAGCAGTACTGGTCTCTAGTAATACTGGTCTCTGGCAGTACTGGCTCTAGTAATACTGGTCTCTGATTCTGGTCTCTAGTAGTACTGGTCTCTAGTAGTACTGATGTCTGATACTGGTCTCTAGTAGTACTGGTCTCTAGTAGTACTGGTCTCTGATACTAATTACTAGTAGTACTGGTCTCTGATACTGGTCTCTAGTGGTACTGGTCTCTGGTAGTACTGGTCTCTGATACTGGTCTCTAGTAGACCTGGTCTCAAATAACACTGGTCTCTCATTCTGAACTTTAGTAGTACTTGTCTCTAGTAGTACGGATCTCTGATACTGGTCTCCAGTGGTACTGGTCTCTAGTAGTTCTGGTCTCTAGTCTTACTGGTCTCTGATATTGGTCTCTAGTAGACCTGGTATCTAGTAGTACTGGTCTCTGACACTACACTCTAATAGTACTGGCCTCTAGTAGTACTTGTCTTTGATACTGGTTTCTAGTAGTTCTGGTCTCTGATACTGGTGTCTAATAGTACTGATCGTTCATACTGCTCTCTGTTAATGGTCTCTGATACTGGTCTCTGATTCTGGTCTAGAGTAGTACTGGTCTTTGATACTGGTCTCGAGCAGTACTGGTCTGTAGTAGTACTGGTCTCAAGTAGTACTAGTCTCTGATACTGGTCTCGAGTAGTACTGCTCTCTGATATTGGTCTCGAGCAGTACTGGTCTGTAGTAGTACTGGTCTCTGATACTGATTTCTAGTAGTACTGGTATCTCATACTGGTCTCAAGTAGTACTGATCTCTGATATTGGTCTCTGGCAGTACTGGTCTCTGGTGCTGGTGTCTAATAGTACTGGTCTCTAGTAGTAATGGTCTCTAGTCGTACGGATCTCTGATACTTGTCTCCAGTGGTACTGGTCTGTACTAGTACTGGTCTCTGATACTGATCTCTAGTAGTATTGGTCTCTAGTAGTAATGGTCTCTAGTAGTACTGGTCTCTGATACTGGTCATCAGTAGAACAGGTCTCGAGAAGTACTGGTCTCTGATACTGATCTCTGGTAGTACTGATCTCTAGTAGTACTGGTCTCTGATACTGGTATCTAGTAGTACTGGTCTCTAGTAGTACTCATCTCTGATACTGGTCTCTAGTAGTACTGGTCTCTAGAAGTAATGATCTCTGATACTGGTCTCAAGTAGTACTGGTTTCTGATTCTGGTCTCTAGTAGTACTGGTCTCTGATATTGGTCTCTAGCAGTACTGATCTCTAGTAGTACTGGTCTCTAGTAGTACTGGCTCTAGTTGTACTGCTCTCTGATTCTGGTCTCTAGTTGTACTGGTCTCTGATATTGGTCTCTAGCAGTACTGGTCTCTAGTTGTACTGGTCTCTGATACTGATCTCTAGTAGTACTGGTCTCTAGTAGTACTGGTCTCTGATTCTGGTCTCTAGTAGTACTGGTCTCTAGTTGTACTGGTCTCTGATACTGATCTCTAGTAGTATTGGTCTCTAGTAGTAATGGTGTCTAGTAGTACTGGTCTCTGATACTGGTCCCTAGTTGTACTGGAATCCGTTACTGGTCTCCAGTAGAACAGGTCTCGAGAAGTACTGATCTCTGGTAGTACTGGTCTCTGATACTGGTATCTCGTAGTACTGGTCTCTAGTAGTACTCATCTCTGATACTGGTCTCTAGTAGTACTGGTCTCTAGAAGTACTGATCTCTGATACTGGTCTCAAGTAGGACTGGTTTCTGATTCTGGTCTCTAGTAGTACTGGTCTCTGATATTGGTCTCTAGCAGTACTGATCTCTAGTAGTACTGGTCTCTAGTAGTACTGGCTCTAGTAGTACTGCTCTCTGATTCTGGTCGCTAGTTGTACTGGTCTCTGATATTGGTCTCTAGCAGTACTGGTCTCTAGTAGTACTGGTCTCTGGCAGTACTGGCTCTAGTAGTACTGGTTTCTGATTCTGGTCTCTAGTAGTACTGGTCTCTAGTAGTACTGATGTCTGATACTGGTCTCTAGTAGTACTGGTCTCTAGTAGTACTGGTCTCTGATACTAATTACTAGTAGTACTGGTCTCTGATACTGGTCTATAGTGGTACTGGTCTCTGGTAGTACTGGTCTCTAGTAGTACTGGTCTCTAGTAGTACTGGTCTCTGATACTGGTATCTAGTAGTACTGGTCTCTAGTAGTACTTATCTCTGATACTGGTCTCTAGTTGTACTGGTCACTAGAAGTACTTATCTCTGATACTGGTTTCTAGTAGTACTGGTCTCTGATGATGGTCTCTAGTAGTACTGGTCTCTAGTTGTACTGGTCTCTGATATTGGTCTCTAGCAGTACTGGTCTCTAGCAGTACTGGTCTCTAGTAGTACTGGTCTGTAGTAGTACTGGTCTCTGATTCTGGTCTCTAGTAGAACTGGTCTCTAATTGTACTTATCTCTGATACTGGTCTCTAGTAGTACTGGTCTCTGATTCTGGTCTCTAGTAGTACTGGTCTCTGATATTGGTCTCTAGCAGTACTGGTCTCTGATGCTGGTCTCTAGTAATACTGGTCTCTAGTAGTACTGGTCTCGAGTTGTACTGGTCTCTGATATTGGTCTCTAGCAGTACTGGTCTCTAGTAGTACTGGTCTCTGATTCTTGTCTCTAGTAGTACTGGTCTCTGGTTGTACTGGTCTCTGATATTGGTCTCTAGCAGTACTGGTCTCTAGTAGTACTGGTCTCTAGTAGAACTGGTCTCTGATTCTGGTCTCTAGTAGTGCTGGTCTCTAGTAGAACTGGTCTCTGATTCTGGTCTCTAGTAGTACTGGTCTCTAGTAGAACTGGTCTCTGATTCTGGTCTCTAGTTGTACTTATATCTAATACTGGCCTCTAGTAGTACTGGTCTCTGATACTGATTTCTAGTAGTACTGGTCTCTAGTCGTATTGGTCTCGAGTTGTACTGGTCTCTGATATTGGTCTCTAGCAGTACTGGTCTCTAGTAGTACTGGTCTCTGATACTGATTTCTAGTAGTACTGGTCTCTAGTCGTACTGGTCTCTAGTAGTGCTGGTCTCTGATTCTGGTCTTTAGTAGTACTGGTCTCTAGTAGTACTGGTCTCTGATACTGATTTCTAGTAGTACTGGTCTCTAGTCGTACTGGTCTCTAGTAGTGCTGGTCTCTGATTCTGGTCTTTAGTAGTACTGGTCTCTAGTTGTACTTATCTTTGATACTGGTCTCTAGTAGTACTGGTCTCTGATATTGGTCTCTAGCAGTACTGGTCTCTAGTAGCACTGGTCTCTAGTAGTACTGGTCTCTAGTAGTACTGGTCTCTGATTCTGGTCTCTAGTAGTACTGGTCTCTAGTTGTACTGGTCTCTGATATTGGTCTCAAGCAGTACTGGTCTCTAGTAGTACTGGTCTCTAGTTGTACTGGTCTCTGACATTGGTCTCTAGCAGTACTGGTCTCTAGTAGTATTGGTCTCTTTTTGTAATGGTCTCTAGTAGTACTGGTCTCTGATACTGGTCCCTAGTGGTACTTGATTCCGATACTGGTCTCTAGTAGTACTGTTCTCTGATTCTGGTCTCTAGGAATACTGGTCTCTAGTAGTACTGGATTCCGATACTGGTCTCTAGTCGTACTGGTCTCTAGTAGTACTGGTCTCTGATACTGATCTCTAGTAGTACTGGTCTCTAGTAATACAAGTCTCTGATACTGATCTCTAGTAGTACTCTTCTCTGATACCGGTCTGTAGTAGTACTAGTCTCTAGTCATACTGGCATCTGATAATGGTCTCTTGTAGTACTGGTCTCTATTAGTATTGGTCTCTGATTCTGGTCTCTAGTTGTACTGGTCTCTGATACTGATCCCTAGTAGTACTGGTCTCTAGTAGTAATGGTCTCTAGTAGTACTGGATTCCGATAATGGTCTCGAGTAGTACTGGTCTCTAGTAGTACAAGTCTCTGATACTGATCTCCAGTAGTATTTATCTCTGATACTGGTCTCTAGTAGTACTGGTCTCTGATTCTGGTCTCTAGTAGTACTGGTCTCTAGTCATACTGGTCTCTGATATTGGTCTCCAGCAGTACTGGTCTCTAGCAGCACTGGTCTCTAGTAGTACTGGTCTCTAGTAGTACTGGTCTCTGATACTGGTCCCTAGTGGCACTAATCTCTGATACTGCTTTCTGTTACTGGTCTCTGATACTGGTCTGTATTAGTACTGGTCTCTGATTCTGGTCTCTAGTTGTACTGGTCTGTGATACTGATCCCTAGTAGTACTGGTCTCTAGTAGTAATGGTCTCTAGTAGTACTGGTCTCTGATACTCATCTCTAGTAGTACTGGTCTCTTGTAGTACTGTTCTCTGATACTGGTCTGTAGTAGTACTGGTCTGTAGTAGTACTGGTCTGTAGTAGTTCTGGTCTCTGATTCTGGTCTCTAGTAGTACTGGTCTCTCATTGTACTTATTTCTGATACTGGTCTCTAGCAGTACTGGTCTCTAGTAGCACTGGTCTCTAGTAGTACTGGTCTCTAGTTGTACTGGTCTCTGATATTGGTCTCTAGCAGTACTGGTCTCTAGTAGCACTGGTCTCTAGTAGTACTGGTCTCTGATATAGGTCCCTAGCAGTACTGGTCTCTAGTAGTACTGGTCTCTAGTAATACTGGTATCTAGTAGTACTGGTCTCGAGTTGTACTTATCTCTAATACTGGCCTCTAGTAGTAATGGTCTCTGATACTGATTTCTAGTAGTACTGGTCTCTGATACTGATTTCTAGTAGTACTGATCTCTGATACTGGTGTCTAGTAGTACTTGTCTCCAGTAGTATTGGTCTTTGATACTGGTCTCTAGTAGTGCTGGTCTCCTATAGTGGTCTCGAGCAGTACTGGTCTCTAGTAGTACTGGTCTCTGACACTGATTTATAGTAGTACTGGTCTCTGATATTGGTCTCTGATGGTACTGGTCTTTGGTACTGGTGTCTAATACTACTGGTCTCTCGTAGTAATGGTCTCTGATTCTGGTCTCAAGTAGTACTGATCTGTGATATTGGTCTCTGGTAGTACTGGTCTCTGGTACTGGTGTCTAATAGTACTGATCTCTAGTAGTAATGGTCTCTAGTCGTACGGATCTCTGATACTGGTCTTTAGTGGTACTGGTCTCTAGTAGGACTGGTCTATGATACTGGTCTCTAGTGGTACTGGTCTCTAGTAGTACTGGTCTCTAGTTGTACAGGTCTCTAGTAGTACTGGTCTGTAGTAGTACTGGTCTCTGATTCTGGTCTCTAGTAGTACTGGTCTCTAGTTGTACTTATCTCTGATACTGGTCTCTAGTAGTACTGGTCTCTGATTCTGGTCTCTAGTAGTACTGGTCTCTAGTTGCACTGGTCTCTGATATTGGTCTCTAGCAGTACTGGTCTCTAGTAGTACTGGTCTCTTGTTGTAATGGTCTCTAGTAGTACTGATCTCTGATACTGGTCCCTAGTGGTACTTGATTCCGATACTGGTCTCTAGTAGTACTGTTCTCTGATTCTGGTCTCTAGTAATACTGGTCTCTAGTAGTACTGGATTCCGATACTGGTCTCTAGTAGTACTGGTCTCTAGTAGTACTGGTCTCTTATACTGATCTCTAGTAGTACTGTTCTCTCATACCGGTCTGTAGTAGTACTTATCTCTGATACTGGTCTCTAGTAGTACTGGTATATGATACTGGTCTCTAGTAGAACTGATTTCTAGTAGTGCTGGTCTCTGATACTGGTCTCGAGTAGTACTGGTCTCTGATACTGGTCTCTAGTAGTACTGGTCTCTGATCCTGGTCTCTAGTAGTACTGGTCTCTGATACTCGTCTCTTTTACTGGTCTCCGATACTGGTCTCTAGTAGCACTGGTCTCTGATACTGGTCTCTGATTCTGATTTCTTGTGGTACTGGTTTCTAGTTGTACTTGTCTCTGATACTGGTCTCTAGTAGGACTGGTCTCTATTAGTACTGGTCTCTGATACTGTTCTCTGTTACTGGTCTCTGATGCTGGTCTCTAGTAATACTGGTCTCTGATACTGGTCTCCAGTAGTACTTGTCTCTGATACTGGTCAATGTTACTAATCTCTGACACTGGTCTCTAGTAGTGTTGGTCTCGAGTAGTACTGGTCTCTCATAGTGGTTTCTAGTAGTACTGGTCTCTGATACTGGTCAATGCTAATAATCTCTGACACTGGTCTCTAGTAGTGTTGGTTTCTAATCGTACTGGTCTCTCATAGTGGTCTCTAGTAGTACTGGTCTATGATACTGGTCTCTAGTAGAACTGATCTCTAGTAGTACTGGTCTCTGATAGTGGTCTATGTTACTTGTCTCTGATACTGGTCTCTAGTAGTACTGGTCTCTGAACCTGGTTTCTCGTAGTACTGGTCTCTGATACTGGTCTCTTTTACTGGTCTCTGATACTGGTCCCTAGTAGTACTGGTCTCTGATACTGATCTCTTGTGGTACTGGTTTCTACTTGTACTTGTCTCTGAAACTGGTCTCTAGTCGTACTGGTCTCTGAAACTGGTCTCTAGTAGTACTATTCTCTGATACTGGTCTCTACGCGGTGACGAGGTGCTGACGTGCTGACGTATTGCGGTAAGCAAGTTGTCTCATTTCCGGTGTTTCTGTGGCAGCGTGTCTGTACTCTCTGTGCTCTGGTGAATTCTACTAGCTTGCTTTCTGCTTTCTCACTTCAGTTGCTTAAGACGTCTACTCCCAGTCTTAACCCACACTAGTTCTGTTTAAGCACTCATAGCTCTCCTCCTTTCTACGCCTTTCTCGCTAATCTCTTAGCTGTTGTTTGCACGTTACTAGCCTTGGTAGCTACATTAGCTTTACTGCTAGCGATGGCTTTTCCCTCTGCTCTCTCTTGTCCGGTGTGCCACATGTTCAGTTATGCCTCTGCCTCCTTTAGTGACAGTGGTAATTGTAACAAGTGTAGCTTATTTGCTGCGTTGGAGGCGATGCTTAGTGAATTAGAAGCACGGCTCCGCACCATGGAAAATCACTCAGCAGCTGCGGTAGTTAGCCAGTCCCCTGTAGCCGGTGCGGAGCCACATAGCATAGCCTTAGCTCCTGCTGGCAGTCCTCCGGTAACTCCCGTTCAGCCGGGACGTTGGATAAGTGTGCGCCAGAAGCGTAGCTCCAAGCCGAAGCCCACGGCTCACCAACAGCCTGTTCACGTCTCCAACCGCTTTTCCACACTCAGTGACACACCCGCTGACAATAAAACTCTGGTTATTGGCAGCTCTATTTTGCGGAACGTGAAGTTAGCAATACCAGCGGCCATAGTCAAATGTATCCCTGGGGCCAGAGCAGGCGACATCGAATCAAATTTAAAACTGCTGGCTAAAGATAAACGTAGATTCAGTAAGATTGTTATTCACGTCGGCGGCAATGATACCCGGTTACACGCCAATTGGAGGTCACTAAAATTAATATTGCCTCGGTGTGTGAATATGCAAAAACGATGTCGGACTCCGTAGTTTTCTCTGGACCCCTCCCAAATCTGACCTCTGATGACATGTTTAGCCGCATGTCATCATTTAATCACTGGCTGTCCAGGTGGTGTCCAGCAAACAATGTGGGTTTCGTTAATAATTGGCAAACTTTCTGGGGAAAACCTGGTCTCATTAGGAGAGACGGCATTCACCCCACTTTGGATGGAACCTGGAAAATTTTTTTAGCAAATTAAATCCCTGACAACCCAGATTTGAGACCAGGACAGAGAGCTGCAGTCCTATACACCTCTCTGAGCTTCTAGTTCACTTACCCAGCCATAGTTTCCATAGTTTTATACCAACGGTGTCTGTCCCCCGACCACCTAATTTATTTAAATCTAAAATTAAACAAAGAGGAGTTGTGCAAAACAACCTCATAAATATTAAAACCTCTTCTGTGACAGAAAGACAAAACAGGAGAATTAAATGTGGACTGTTAAATATCAGGTCTCTTTCGTCTAAAGCAGTGTTAGTAAACGAATTAATATCAGATAATCATATTGATTTACTTAGTCTCACTGAAACCTGGCTGTGTCAAGATGAATATGTCAGTCTAAATGAATCCACTCCTCCCAGTCATAATAATACCCACATTCCTCGAGGCAGCGGCCGAGGAGGGGGAGTTGCAGCCATTTTTAACTCTAGTCTGTTAATCAGCCCTAAACCAAAACTAGACTATAATTCTTTTGAAAGCCTTGTTCTTAGTCTTTTACATCCGACCTGGAAAACCTCGCAGCCACTTTTATTTGTTATTGTGTACCGTGCTCCTGGCCCGTATTCTGAATTTATATCTGAATTCTCAGAGTTTTTATCCAGTCTAGTTCTTAAATCAGATAAAGTTATTATTGTAGGCGACTTTAACATTCATGTTGACGTTGATAATGACTCCCTGGCTACCGCGTGTATCTCATTATTAGACTCCATTGGCTTCAGTCAGGGTGTTCATGAGCCCACTCACTGTTTTAACCACACCCTCGATCTAGTTCTGACGTATGGAATTGAAATTGATAACCTAACAGTCTTTCCACAGAATCCCTCGCTATCGGATCGTTATTTGATTACTTTTGATTTCTTTTTACTCGATTACACGCCACTTAGCAACAGTTACTACACCAGATGTTTATCAGATAGTGCTGTCGCAAAATTTAAGGAAATGATTACTCCGTCGTTAAATTCAATACCAAGTCCTTTAGTAACAGAGGTTTCCCGTCCCGACTTTAACCTCTCCCGAATTGATCAATTTGTTGATAGCGCCGTAAGCTCGCTGCGAACAACACTTGACTCTGTAGCTCCTCTTAAAAAGAAGTTAACAAAACAAAGAAAGTTCGCTCCTTGGTATAACTCTGAAACCCGTAAATTAAAGCAAATATCGCGAAAGTTTGAAAGGAATTGGCGATTAACCAAACTGGAAGAATCTCGTGTAATCTGGGCAGACAGTCTCAAAACTTATAAGAGGGGCCTCCGCAATGCCAGAGCAAACTATTACTCAGCTTTAATAGAAGAAAACAAAAATAACCCCAGGTTTCTTTTCAGCACTGTAGCCAGGCTGACTGAGAGTCACAGCTCTATTGAGCCTTGTATTCCTTTAGCCCTTAGCAGTAATGATTTTGTGAGCGTCTTTAATGACAAAATTCTAACTATTAGAGGCAAAATTCATGACCTCCTGTCCTCAGATAGTACCTATCTAAGCTCAAACACAGCTGTAACACCTAATATTTATTTAGACTGCTTCTCCCCAATTTCTCTTCAAGAATTGGCCGCAGTGATTTCCTCATCCAAATCATCAATGTGTCTCCTAGATGCTATCCCAACAAGGCTACTCAAGGAGGTCTTACCTTTAGTAAACACCCATATATTAGATATGATCAATATATCCTTATTAACAGGCTATGTACCACAGTCTTTTCAGGTCGCTGTCATTAAACCTCTACTGAAAAAGCCCACCCTGGATCCAGAGGTGTTAGCCAACTATAATTCATTCAAATAAACACAAGAAGTTTGTGCTCTAGAAAAGGATCAACACTCAGTGAATACTCTACTAAGCCCTATGATACGCTATTATGGCAAGGTTTAACTATACAGACCAGTGAGCAGTGATAACTAACATGTCTTTGGGGTCATCGGGTGGGAACCTCCTTTCACCAGTGTTTCATCTAGTTGGTCCCACGACACCTCCAGGAGGCTAGACAGTGATCTCTGGCGTCCCAGAGACACTCCCCTAATGCCAGGTCTCACTGCTCTCCACACCAACACAACAATCTCCTTAACCTTACTTACACATGGCTTTCTCAGCCCAAACAGCACTGCCACCTTCAACCAAACCCAGGCTCCGTACAAGCAAGCTCCAGGTAGAGGCTGTGCTGATACTACCTTTCCTAGCACATTCACCATACTCTAATTCACACACTACATAACATAACTACAGTGTAAGCTAAAGTTAAAAGAGATAACTGAACTCACAGGATCAGCAAACACATGGCCTGCTGCATGGCCTCAAAATGGCCACCAAATGGATTCAACTAGGTCACACCCGCACTTAAATAACCTTCCTCTTCCTCGTTACTAACACATGGCTACAATATAAACTACAGCTAAAGGAGATAAATGAACTCACAGGATCAGCAAACACTCACCTTGCAGCATGGTCTCAAACAAAATGGATTCAACTAGGCCGCTCCCACACTTAAATAGCCTTCCTCTTCCTGGATTTCCTCCTAAGAGGAAGTGGATCTCTCCACCAGATCTCCAGGAGTTATGTGCCCTGCTTCGTAGTTCCCCCTGCTGGCCCCCAACTAACATTGTTTCTTCTGTAGTAAATGAACTTGCTGGTTCTCATGGCTTCATCTGACATTTCCTTCACTGTCTTCTTCAAACTCTGTCCCCGCACTCCGAGTTCCCCCAGGAGCGAGATAGCTGATCTTGCTATAAATCCCCTACACCCCACTTCCACTGGACAAATCCTAGTCTTCCATCGTCGCTGCTCAACTTCTGCTCCTAAATCTGCATATCTAAGCTTTTTTCTTTCATAGGCTTCTTCCACTGAGTCTTCCCAAGGAACTGTCAGTTCAATGAAATAAACTATCCGTTGACTCAATGACCACAACACGATGTCAGGCCTCTGCTTAGTACAAACTATTTCCTGGGGAACAACAAGCTTTCCCCCTAAATCTACCTGCATTTCCCAATCACAAGCACCTACTAGGCGGCCACACTCCTGCCTCCATACTAACTTATCCCTTCTGTATTTCTCTCCCTCACGGACAAACTGAATTGCTAAATTCCTATCTTTATAACCTTCTGAATTGACCTCTCTTCGTTTCCCTTCGATTCCTGCAGCTAAACATTTCAACACCTGGTTATGTCGCCATGTATATCGGCCTTGTGACAAACTAACCTTACAGCCTGACAAAATATGCTTTAAGGTTGCTGTACCTGAACACAATGGACACGATGGGTCCTCATTTACCCACAGTTTTAGGTTCTGGGGAGTTGGAAGCACATCATATGTAGCCCCTGCCAGGAATCTAATACTATTCTCCTCCATAGTCCACAGGTCCCTCCAACTAAGCTTCCTCTTCTCTACACTTTCCCAATTCAACCACTGTCCCTGTTTAGCCTGGGCCACTACCTTTGCACCCCTTACTATCTCCTCCTGTCTACGTATCTGTTCCACAACCAGCTTTCTTTTATCTTTGGGACCTGCTGTATTCCAAACCGGTTTGCCTGAGCCAAGCCCCAGGCCTCCCCGGCCAAACTGAACATTACCTATAATCTCTGCATGCCTTAGAGTTGCCTCTGCCTCCTGAACTGCCTTTCTTGGGTTCCACTTCCTCCCCTTGGTTGGGTTTGGAACCACCCTCCTAACTACCACGTCCTTACTCCCAGATAACAACAGCTCTGTCCTGACCTTGGTACATTTAAATTCCTCTGTCAAACTAGATACTGGCAGCTGAAGTATCCCTTTTCCATACAATGCAACACTACTTAGGCACCTAGGAACACCCAACCACTTCCTAATATAGGAGCTAACCGACCTTTCAATTCTCTCCACAACAGAAACTGGGATTTCATAAACTGATAATGGCCACATTAACCTAGGATATAGTCCAAATTGTAAACACCACAACTTCAATTTTCCTGGAAGCTCTGACTTATCTATTCTATCCAATCCTTCAGCCACATCTTTTCTAAATTTCACCACCTGTTCCTTATCATTCAACTCCACATTGTACCACCTACCTAAACTCTTCACTGACTTTTCCCTAATTGTTGGGATGTCCTCATCATCTATGACAAACTTCCTATCACTTACCTTACCTCTACATATCGAGATGCTTCTAGATTTACTAGGCTTGATCTTCATGCTGGCCCACTTCAGGTTCTTATTTACCTTCTCTAGTAGCCTCTTTGTACATGGCATTGTTGTGGTCACCAGTGTCATGTCATCCATGTAAGCCCTAACTGGTGGAAGATGCAACCCGTTCTGCCGTCTCTCTCCACCTACCACCCACTTAGAAGCCCTGATGATTACTTCCATCGCCATAGTAAATGCTAATGGAGAAATTGTACACCCTGCCATGATACCTATTTCTAGCCTCTGCCAACCTGTTGTGAAATCTGCCGTACTTAGACACAACCTAATATCCTGAAAGTATGCTTTCACTAAGTTAACAACTACCTGTGGCACTCTGAAGTAATCAAACGCACTCCAAATTAGGCTATGGGGTACTGAACCAAACGCATTTGCTAGATCTAAGAATATTACATGTAGGTCCCTTTTGTTAATCTTCGCTGCCTGAATCTGGTGCCAGATCATGCTAGTATGCTCTAAACACCCTGAAAAACCTGGTATTCCTGCCTTAGACCAATATCTAATCTTCCCTTTATGCCAAAGATCCTTGAGAAAGTAGTCGCAGATCAGCTGTGTGATTTTCTCTGAGATAATAATTTATTTGAGGAATTACAGTCAGGATTTAGAGCGCATCATAGCACTGAGACAGCACTAGTTAAAATTACAAATGACCTTCTGATTGCTTCAGACAAAGGACTCGTCTCTGTACTTGTTTTATTAGATCTTAGTGCAGCGTTTGACACTGTTGACCATAACATTCTGTTACAGAGACTGGAACACTTAATTGGCCTAAAAGGTTCTGCACTAAGCTGGTTTAAATCTTATTTATCTTATCGTTTTCAATTTGTTGAAGTTCATAATGAATCATCCGTACGTACTAAAGTTTGTTTTGGAGTTCCGCAAGGTTCTGTGCTCGGACCAATCCTATTTATTCTATATATGCTTCCTTTAGGTAACATCATTAGAAATCACTCTATAAATTTCCATTGTCATGCGGATGATACACAGTTGTATTTATCGATGAAGCCAGAAGAAAGTGATCAATTAACTAAACTTCATAATTGTCTTAAAGACATAAAAACCTGGATGAGCACCAATTTCCTGATGTTAAATTCAGACAAAACTGAAGTTATTGTTCTTGGCCCCAAACAACTCAGAGACTCTTTATCTGATGACATAGTTTCTCTCGGTGGCATTGCTCTGGCCTCTACCACTACCGTAAGAAACCTCGGAGTAACATTTGACCAAGATTTGTCTTTTAATTCTCATTTAAAACAAACCTCACGGACTGCATTTTTTCATCTGCGTAATATTGCAAAAATTAGGCCTATCTTGACACAAAAAGATGCAGAAACATTGGTCCACACTTTTGTTACCTCGAGGCTGGATTACTGTAACTCTCTATTATCAGGTAGCTCTAGTAAATCATTAAAAACTCTTCAGCTAATTCAGAATGCAGCAGCACGTGTTCTAACAGGAACCAAGAAACGAGATCATATTTCTCCTGTTTTAGCTTCTCTGCACTGGCTCCCTGTAAAATCCAGAATTGAATTTAAAATCCTACTGTTAACTTATAAAGCTCTAAATGATCAAGCTCCGTCATATCTTAGAGAGCTCATACTGCCATATTATCCCACCAGAACTCTGCGCTCTGAGAACGCAGGGTTACTTGTGGTCCCTAAAGTCTCCAAAAGTAGATCAGGAGCCAGAGCCTTCAGCTATCAGGCTCCTCTCCTGTGGAATCATCTTCCTGCTACGGTCCGGGAGGCAGACACCGTCTCCACATTTAAGGCAAGACTTAAGACTTTCCTCTTTGATAAAGCTTATAGTTAGGGCTGGCTCAGGCTTGCCTTGTACACGCCCCTAGTTAGGCTGACTTAGGCCTAGTCTACCGGAGGACCACCTATAATGCACCGGGCACCTTCTCTCTCTCGCTCTTGCTCTCTCTCTCTTGCTCTCTCTCTCTCTCTCTCTCTCTCTCTCTCTCTCTCTCTTGCTCTCTCTCTCTCTCTCTCTCTCTCTCTCTCTCTCTCTCTCTCTCTCTCTCTCTCGTATCCTATTACTGTATCTTGTTTACTCGGCCATTCTGGATGTCACTAACTCGGCTTCTTCTCCGGAGCCTTTGTGCTCCACTGTCTCTCAGGTTAACTCGTATTGCAGCGGTGCCTGGATAGTGTGACGTGTGCGGTTGTGCTGCTGCCGTGGTCCTGCCAGATGCCTCCTGCTGCTGCTGCTGCTGCCATCATTAATCATTAGTCATACTTCTACTGCTATTATAGACATATGATATTATCATACATGTATACTGCCTGATACTAATATATACTTTCAACATATTGTACCACAGTAGCCAGAACTATAACGACAGTATTATTACTTTCATGAATGTTGTTGTAACTGTACTACTGTCATTACCGAGGATGTCATACAGATTACTGTTAATTTATCATGTTGATCTGTTCTGTACGACACCTACTGCACGTCTGTCCGTCCTGGAAGAGGGATCCCTCCTCAGTTGCTCTTCCTGAGGTTTCTACCATTTTTTTTCCCCCGGTAAAGGGTTTTTTTTGGGGAGTTTTTCCTTATCCGCTGTGAGGGTCTCAAGGACAGAGGGATGTCATATGCTGTAAAGCCCTGTGAGGCAAATTGTATTTTTGATATTGGGCTTTATAAATAAAATTGATTGATTGATTGATAGTAGTACTGGTCTATGATACTGGTCTTTTTTGGTAATGGGATCTAGTACTTCTGGTCTCTGATACTGGTTTCTAGTCGTACTGGTCTCTAGTAGTACTGGTCTCTTACATTGGTCTCTAGCAGTACTGGTCTCTAGTAGTACTGGTCTCTGATACTGATCTCAAGTAGTACTGGTCTCTAGTAGTACTGGTCTTTAATACTTGTCTCTAGTAGTACTGGTCTCCAGTAGTACTGGTCTATGATACTGGTCTTTTTTGGTACTGGTCTCTAGTAGTACTGGTCTCTGATACTCGTCTCTTTTACTGGTCTCCAATACTGGTCTCTAGTAGGCCTGGTCTCGGATACTGGTCTCTGATACAGATTTCTTATGGAACTGGTTGCTAGTTGTACTGGTCTCTGTAACTGGTCTGTAGTAGTACTAGTCTAGGATACTAGTCTCTAGTAGGACTGGTCTCTATTAGTACTGGTCTCTGATACTGTTCTCTGTCACTGGTCTCTGATGCTGGTCTCTAGTAATACTGGTCTCTGATACTGGTCTCCAGTAGTACTTGTATCCATTAGTACTGATCTCTGATACTGGTCAATGTTACTAATCTCTGACACTGGTCTCTAGTAGTGTTGGTCTCGAGTAGTACTGGTCTCTCATAGTGGTCTCTAGTAGTAGTGGTCTATGATACTGTTCTCCAGTAGTACTTGTCTCCAGTAGTACTAGTCTCTGATACTGGTCTCTAGTAGTACTGGTCTCTAATATTGGTCTCTAGTAATACTGGTCTCTGATACTGGTCTCTAGTAGCACTGATCTCTAGTAGTACTGGTCTCTGATAGTGGTCTCTGTTACTGGTCTCTGATACTGGTCTCTAGTAGTACTGGTCTCTGATACTGATCTCTTGTGGTGCTGGTCTCTAGTAATACTGGTCTCTGATACTGGTCTCTTGTAGTACTGGTCTCTGATACTGGCCTCTAGCAGTACTGGTCTCGAATATTGGTCTCTGATACTGGTCAATGTTACTAATCTCTGATACTGGTCTGTAGTGGTACTGGTCTCTGGTAGTACTGGTCTCTAGTAGTACTGGTCACTAGAAGTACTTATCTCTGATACTGGTTTCTAGTAGTACTGGTCTCTGATGATGGTCTCTAGTAGTACTGGTCTCTGATACTAATTACTAGTAGTACTGGTCTCTGATACTGGTCTATAGTGGTACTGGTCTCTGGTAGTACTGGTCTCTAGTAGTACTGGTCACTAGAAGTACTTATCTCTGATACTGGTTTCTAGTAGTACTGGTCTCTGATGATGGTCTCTAGTAGTACTGGTCTCTAGTTGTACTGGTCTCTGATATTGGTCTCTAGCAGTACTGGTCTCTAGCAGTACTGGTCTCTAGTAGTACTGGTCTGTAGTAGTACTGGTCTATGATACTGGTCTCTAGTAGAACTGATCTCTAGTAGTACTGGTCTCTGATACTGGTCTCTAGTAGCACTGGTCTCTGACACTGGTCTCTGTTACTGGTCTTTGATACTGGTCTCTAGTAGTACTGGTCTCTGATACTGGTCTCTGTTACTGGTCTCTGATACTGGTCTCTTATACTGGTCTCTAGTTGTACTGGTCTCTAGTAGTACTGGTCTCTGATACCGGTCTCTAGTCGTACTGGTCTCTAGTAGTTCTGGTCTCTAATAGTACTGGTCTCTCGTACTAGTCTCTAGTAATGCTGGTCTCTAATAGTACTGGTCTCTGATACTGCTCTCTGTTACTGGTTACTGATACTGGTCTCTAGTAGTTCTGGTCTCTGGTACTGCTCTCTGTTACTGGTCTCTGATACTGGTCTCCAGGAGTACTTATCTCCAGTAGTGCTGGTCTCTGATACTGGTCTGTCTTTCTGGTCTCTGATATAGGTCTCTAATAGTACTGGTCTCTGATACTGGTCTCTAGTAGTACTGGTCTCTGATACTGGTCAATGTTACTAATTTCTAAAACTGGTTTCTAGTAGTGCTGTTCTCTAATAGTACTGGTCTCTCATCGTGGTTTCTAGTAGTACTGCACTCTGATACTGATTACTGGTCTCTGATACTGGTCTCGAGTAATACTGGTTTCTGATACTGGTCTCTCTTACTGGTCTCTGATATAGGTCTCTAGTAGTACTGGTCTATGATACTGGTCTCTAGTAGACCTGATCTCTAGTAGTAATGGTCTCTGATACTGGTCTCTAGTAATACTGGTCTCTGATACTGGTCTCCAGTAGTACTTGTATCCATTAGTACTGATCTCTGATACTGGTCAATGTTACTAATCTCTGACACTGGTCTCTAGTAGTGTTGGTCTCGAGTAGTACTGGTCTCTCATAGTGGTCTCTAGTAGTAGTGGTCTATGATACTGTTCTCCAGTAGTACTTGTCTCCAGTAGTACTAGTCTCTGATACTGGTCTCTAGTAGTACTGGTCTCTAATATTGGTCTCTAGTAATACTGGTCTCTGATACTGGTCTCTAGTAGCACTGATCTCTAGTAGTACTGGTCTCTGATAGTGGTCTCTGTTACTGGTCTCTGATACTGGTCTCTAGTAGTACTGGTCTCTGATACTGATCTCTTGTGGTGCTGGTCTCTAGTAATACTGGTCTCTGATACTGGTCTCTTGTAGTACTGGTCTCTGATACTGGCCTCTAGCAGTACTGGTCTCGAATATTGGTCTCTGATACTGGTCAATGTTACTAATCTCTGATACTGGTCTGTAGTGGTACTGGTCTCTGGTAGTACTGGTCTCTAGTAGTACTGGTCACTAGAAGTACTTATCTCTGATACTGGTTTCTAGTAGTACTGGTCTCTGATGATGGTCTCTAGTAGTACTGGTCTCTGAAACTAATTACTAGTAGTACTGGTCTCTGATACTGGTCTATAGTGGTACTGGTCTCTGGTAGTACTGGTCTCTAGTAGTACTGGTCACTAGAAGTACTTATCTCTGATACTGGTTTCTAGTAGTACTGGTCTCTGATGATGGTCTCTAGTAGTACTGGTCTCTAGTTGTACTGGTCTCTGATATTGGTCTCTAGCAGTACTGGTCTCTAGCAGTACTGGTCTCTAGTAGTACTGGTCTGTAGTAGTACTGGTCTATGATACTGGTCTCTAGTAGAACTGATCTCTAGTAGTACTGGTCTCTGATACTGGTCTCTAGTAGCACTGGTCTCTGACACTGGTCTCTGTTACTGGTCTTTGATACTGGTCTCTAGTAGTACTGGTCTCTGATACTGGTCTCTGTTACTGGTCTCTGATACTGGTCTCTTATACTGGTCTCTAGTTGTACTGGTCTCTAGTAGTACTGGTCTCTGATACCGGTCTCTAGTCGTACTGGTCTCTAGTAGTTCTGGTCTCTAATAGTACTGGTCTCTCGTACTAGTCTCTAGTAATGCTGGTCTCTAATAGTACTGGTCTCTGATACTGCTCTCTGTTACTGGTTACTGATACTGGTCTCTAGTAGTTCTGGTCTCTGGTACTGCTCTCTGTTACTGGTCTCTGATACTGGTCTCCAGGAGTACTTATCTCCAGTAGTGCTGGTCTCTGATACTGGTCTGTCTTTCTGGTCTCTGATATAGGTCTCTAATAGTACTGGTCTCTGATACTGGTCTCTAGTAGTACTGGTCTCTGATACTGGTCAATGTTACTAATTTCTAAAACTGGTTTCTAGTAGTGCTGTTCTCTAATAGTACTGGTCTCTCATCGTGGTTTCTAGTAGTACTGCACTCTGATACTGATTACTGGTCTCTGATACTGGTCTCGAGTAATACTGGTTTCTGATACTGGTCTCTCTTACTGGTCTCTGATATAGGTCTCTAGTAGTACTGGTCTATGATACTGGTCTCTAGTAGACCTGATCTCTAGTAGTAATGGTCTCTGATACTGGTCTCTAGTAATACTGGTCTCTGATACTGGTCTCCAGTAGTACTTGTATCCATTAGTACTGATCTCTGATACTGGTCAATGTTACTAATCTCTGACACTGGTCTCTAGTAGTGTTGGTCTCGAGTAGTACTGGTCTCTCATAGTGGTCTCTAGTAGTAGTGGTCTATGATACTGTTCTCCAGTAGTACTTGTCTCCAGTAGTACTAGTCTCTGATACTGGTCTCTAGTAGTACTGGTCTCTAATATTGGTCTCTAGTAATACTGGTCTCTGATACTGGTCTCTAGTAGCACTGATCTCTAGTAGTACTGGTCTCTGATAGTGGTCTCTGTTACTGGTCTCTGATACTGGTCTCTAGTAGTACTGGTCTCTGATACTGATCTCTTGTGGTGCTGGTCTCTAGTAATACTGGTCTCTGATACTGGTCTCTTGTAGTACTGGTCTCTGATACTGGCCTCTAGCAGTACTGGTCTCGAATATTGGTCTCTGATACTGGTCAATGTTACTAATCTCTGATACTGGTCTGTAGTGGTACTGGTCTCTGGTAGTACTGGTCTCTAGTAGTACTGGTCACTAGAAGTACTTATCTCTGATACTGGTTTCTAGTAGTACTGGTCTCTGATGATGGTCTCTAGTAGTACTGGTCTCTGAAACTAATTACTAGTAGTACTGGTCTCTGATACTGGTCTATAGTGGTACTGGTCTCTGGTAGTACTGGTCTCTAGTAGTACTGGTCACTAGAAGTACTTATCTCTGATACTGGTTTCTAGTAGTACTGGTCTCTGATGATGGTCTCTAGTAGTACTGGTCTCTAGTTGTACTGGTCTCTGATATTGGTCTCTAGCAGTACTGGTCTCTAGCAGTACTGGTCTCTAGTAGTACTGGTCTGTAGTAGTACTGGTCTATGATACTGGTCTCTAGTAGAACTGATCTCTAGTAGTACTGGTCTCTGATACTGGTCTCTAGTAGCACTGGTCTCTGACACTGGTCTCTGTTACTGGTCTTTGATACTGGTCTCTAGTAGTACTGGTCTCTGATACTGGTCTCTGTTACTGGTCTCTGATACTGGTCTCTTATACTGGTCTCTAGTTGTACTGGTCTCTAGTAGTACTGGTCTCTGATACCGGTCTCTAGTCGTACTGGTCTCTAGTAGTTCTGGTCTCTAATAGTACTGGTCTCTCGTACTAGTCTCTAGTAATGCTGGTCTCTAATAGTACTGGTCTCTGATACTGCTCTCTGTTACTGGTTACTGATACTGGTCTCTAGTAGTTCTGGTCTCTGGTACTGCTCTCTGTTACTGGTCTCTGATACTGGTCTCCAGGAGTACTTATCTCCAGTAGTGCTGGTCTCTGATACTGGTCTGTCTTTCTGGTCTCTGATATAGGTCTCTAATAGTACTGGTCTCTGATACTGGTCTCTAGTAGTACTGGTCTCTGATACTGGTCAATGTTACTAATTTCTAAAACTGGTTTCTAGTAGTGCTGTTCTCTAATAGTACTGGTCTCTCATCGTGGTTTCTAGTAGTACTGCACTCTGATACTGATTACTGGTCTCTGATACTGGTCTCGAGTAATACTGGTTTCTGATACTGGTCTCTCTTACTGGTCTCTGATATAGGTCTCTAGTAGTACTGGTCTATGATACTGGTCTCTAGTAGACCTGATCTCTAGTAGTAATGGTCTCTGATACTGGTCTCTGTTACTTGTCGCTGATACTGGTCTCTAGTAGAACTGGTCTCTGATACTGGTCTCTGTTACTGGTCTCTGGTACTGGTCTCTAGTGTAACTGATCTCTAGTAGTACTGGTCTCTGATACTGGTCTCTAATAGTACTGGTCCCTGATACTGCTCTCTGTAACTGGTCTCTTGTGCTGGTCTTTAGTAATACTGGTCTCTGATACTGGTCTCCAGTAGTACTTGTCTCCAGTAGTACTGGTCTCTGATACTGGTCAATGTTAATAAACTCTGATACTGGTCTCTAATAGTACGGGTCTCTCATAGTGGTTTCTAGTAGTACTGGTCTATGACACTGGTCTCTAGTAGAACTGATCTCTAGTAATACTGGTCTCTGACACTGGTCTCTGTTACTGGTCTCTAGTATAACTGATCTCTAGTAGTACTGGTCTCTGATACTAGTCAATGTTACTAATCTCTTATACAGGTTTCTAGTAGTGCTGGTCTCTAATAGTACTGGTATCTCATAGTGGTTTCTAGTAGTACTGGTCTATGATACTGGTCTCTAGTAGAACTGATTTCTAGTAGTACTGGTCTCTGATACTGGTCTCTAGTAGAACTGATCTCTAGTAGTACTTGTCTCTTATTCTGGTCTCTTGTAGTACTGGTCTCTGATACTGGTCTCTAGTAATACTGATTTCTGACACTGGTCTCTCTTACTGGTCTCTGATATAGGTCTCTAGTAGAACTGATCTCTAGTAGTACTGGTCTCTGATACTGGTCTCTGTTACTTGTCGCTGATACTGGTCTCTAGTAGAACTGGTCTCTGATACTGGTCTCTGTTACTGGTCTCTAGTAGAACTGGTCTCTGATACTGGTCTCTGTTACTGATCTCTAGTAGTACTGGTCTCTTATTCTGGTCTCTTGTAGTACTGGTCTCTTATACTAGTCTCTAGTAGTACTGGTCTCTGATACTGGTCTCTAGTAATACTGATTTCTGACACTGGTCTCTCTTACTGGTCTCTAATATAGGTCTCTAGTAGAACTGATCTCTAGTAGTACTGGTCTCTGATACTGGTCTCTGTTACTTGTCGCTGATACTGGTCTCTAGTAGAACTGGTCTCTGATACTGGTCTCTGTTACTGGTCTCTAGTATAACTGATCTCTAGTAGTACTGGTCTCTGATACTAGTCAATGTTACTAATCTCTTATACAGGTTTCTAGTAGTGCTGGTCTCTAATAGTACTGGTATCTCATAGTGGTTTCTAGTAGTACTGGTCTCTGATCCTGGTCTCTGTTACTTGTCGCTGATACTGGTCTCGAGTAGAACTGGTCTCTGATACTGGTCTCTGTTACTGGTCTCTAGTATAACTGATCTCTTGTAGTACTGGTCTCTGATACTGGTCTCTAATAATACTGGTCCCTGATACTGGTCTCTGTAACTGGTCTCTGACGCTGGTCTCTCGTAATACTGGTCTGAGATACTGGTCTCCAATAGTACGTTTCTCCAGTAGTACTGGTCTCTGACACTGGTATTTAGTAGTACTGGTCTCTAATATTTGTCTCTAGTAGTACTGGTCTCTCATACTGGTCAATGTTACTAATCTCTGATACTGGTCTCTAGTAGTGCTGGTCTCTAATAGTACTGGTCTGTCATAGTGGTTTCTAATAGTACTGGTCTATGTTACTGGTCTCTAGTAGAACTGATCTCTAGTAGTACAGGTCTCTGATACTGGTCTCCAGTAGTACTTATCTCCAGTAGTAATGGTCTCTGATACTGGTCAGTGTTACTAATCTCTAAAACTGGTTTCTAGTTTCTGTTACTGGTCTCTGTTACTGGTCTCTGACACATGTCTCCAGAAGTACTGGTCTCTGACACTGGTCTCTAGTAGTACTGGTCTCTGACACTGGTCTCTGTTACTGGTCTCTGATACTGGTCTCTAGTAGTTCTGGTCTCAAGTAGTACTTGTCTCTGGTACTGCTCTCTGATACTGGCCTCCAGTAGTACTGGTCTCTAATATTTGTCTCTAGTTGTACTGGTCTCTGATACTGGTCTCTAGTAGTACTGGTCTCTAATATTTGTCTCTAGTAGTACTGGTCTCTGATACTGGTCTCTAGTAGAACTGGTCTCTGATACTGGTCTCCAGTAGTACTGGTCTCTAATATTTGTCTCTTGTAGTACTGGTCCCTGATATTGGTCTCGAGTAGTACTTATCTCCAGTAGTTCTGGCCTCTGATACTGGTCAATGTTACAAATCTCTGATACTGGTTTGTAGTAGTGCTGGTCTCTAATAGTACTGGTCTCTCATCGTGGTTTCTAGTAGTACTGGTCTATGATACTGGTCTCTAGTAGAACTGATCTCTAGTAGTACTGGTCTCTGATACTGGTCAGTGTTACTAATCTCTAAAACTGGTTTCTAGTAGTGCTGGTCTCTAATAGTACTGGTCTCTCAACGTGGTTTCTAGTAGTACTGGTCTCTGACACTGGTCTCTAGTAGTACTGGTCTCTGATACTGGTCGCTGATACTGGTCTCTAGTAGAACTGGTCTCTGATACTAGTCTCTAGTAGAACTGGTCTCTGATACTGGTCTCTAGTATAACTGATCTCTAGTAATACTGGTCTATGATACTGGTCTCGAGTAGAACTGATCTCTAGTAGTAATGGTCTCTGATACTGGTCTCTGTTACTTGTCGCTGATACTGGTCTCTAGTAGAACTGGTCTCTGACACTGGTCTCTGATACTGGTCTCTAGTACAACTGATCTCTAGTAGTACTGTTCTCTGATACTAGTCAATGCTACTTATGTCTTATATTGGTTTCTAGTAGTGCTGGTCTATAATAGTACTGGTCTCTAGTAGAACTGATCTCTAGTAGTACTGGTCTCTGATACTGGTCAGTGTTACTAATCTCTAAAACTGGTTTCTAGTAGTGCTGGTCTCTAATAGTACTGGTCTCTCAACGTGGTTTCTAGTAGTACTGGTCTCTGACACTGGTCTCTAGTAGTACTGGTCTCTGATACTGGTCGCTGATACTGGTCCCTAGTAGAACTGGTCTCTGATACTGGTCTCTAGTAGAACTGGTCTCTGATACTGGTCTCTAGTATAACTGATCTCTAGTAATACTGGTCTATGATACTGGTCTCGAGTAGAACTGATCTCTAGTAGTAATGGTCTCTGATACTGGTCTCTGTTACTTGTCGCTGATACTGGTCTCTAGTAGAACTGGTCTCTGACACTGGTCTCTGATACTGGTCTCTAGTACAACTGATCTCTAGTAGTACTGTTCTCTGATACTAGTCAATGCTACTTATGTCTTATATTGGTTTCTAGTAGTGCTGGTCTATAATAGTACTGGTCTCTCATAGTGGTTTCTAGTAGTACTGGTCTATGATACTGGTCTCTAGTAGAACTGATCTCTAGTAGTACTGGTCTCTTATTCTGGTCTCTTGTAGTACTGGTCTCTGATACTAGTCAATGTTACTAATCTCTTATACAGGTTTCTAGTAGTGCTGGTCTCTAATAGTACTGGTATCTCATAGTGGTTTCTAGTAGTACTGGTCTATGATTCTAGTCTCTAGTAGAACTGATCTCTAGTAGTACTGGTCTTTGATACTGGTCTCTGTTACTTGTCGCTGATACTGGTCTCGAGTAGAACTGGTCTCTGATACTGGTCTCTGTTACTGGTCTCTAGTATAACTGATCTCTTGTAGTACTGGTCTCTGATACTGGTCTCTAATAGTACTGGTCCCTTATACTGGTCTCTGTAACTGGTCTCTGACGCTGGTCTCTCGTAATACTGGTCTCAGATACTGGTCTCCAATAGTACGTTTCTCCAGTAGTACTGGTCTCTGACACTGGTATTTAGTAGTACTGGTCTCTAATATTTGTCTCTATTAGTACTGGTCTCTCATACTGGTCAATGTTACTAATCTCTGATACTGGTCTCTAGTAGTGCTGGTCTCTAATAGTACTGGTCTGTCATAGTGGTTTCTAATAGTACTGGTCTATGTTACTGGTCTCTAGTAGAACTGATCTCTAGTAGTACTGGTCTCTGATACTGGTCTCCAGTAGTACTTATCTCCAGTAGTAATGGTCTCTGATACTGGTCAGTGTTACTAATCTCTAAAACTGGTTTCTAGTTTCTGTTACTGGTCTCTGATACTGGTCTCTGTTACTGGTCTCTGACACAAGTCTCCAGAAGTACTGGTCTCTGACACTGGTCTCTAGTAGTACTGGTCTCTGACACTGGTCTCTGTTACTGGTCTCTGATACTGGTCTCTAGTAGTTCTGGTCTCAAGTAGTACTTGTCTCTGGTACTGCTCTCTGATACTGGCCTCCAGTAGTACTGGTCTCTAATATTTGTCTCTAGTTGTACTGGTCTCTGATACTGGTCTCTAGTAGTACTGGTCTCTAATATTTGTCTCTAGTAGTACTGGTCTCTGATACTGGTCTCTAGTAGAACTGGTCTCTGATACTGGTCTCCAGTAGTACTGGTCTCTAATATTTGTCTCTTGTAGTACTGGTCTCTGATGCTGGTCTCTAGTAGAACTGATCTCCCCACCTGCTGCATAGCCTCAAACAAAATGAATTCAACTAGGCCACTCCCACATTTAAATAACCTTCCTCTTCCTCCTTATTTACACGTGGCTTTCACAGTCCAAACAACACTGCCACCTTTCCTAGCACATTCACCATACTCTAGTTCACACACTACATAACATAACTACAATATAAGCTAAAGTTAAAGGAGATAAATGAACTCACAGGATCAGCAAACACACTCACCCTGCTGCATGGCCTCAAACAAAATGGATTCAACTAGGCCGCTCCCACACTTAAATAGCCTTCCTCTTCCTGGATTTCCTCCTAAGAGGAAGTGGATCTCTCCACCAGATCTCCAGGAGTTATGTGCCCTGCTTCGTAGTTCCCCCTGCTGGCCCCCAACTAACATTGTTTCTTCTGTAGTAAATGAACTTGCTGGTTCTCATGGCTTCATCTGACATTTCCTTCACTGTCTTCTTCAAACTCTGTCCCCGCACTCCGAGTTCCCCCAGGAGCGGGACAGCTGATCTTGCTATAAATCCCCTACACCCCACGTCCACTGGACAAATCCTAGTCTTCCATCCTCGCAGCTCAGCTTCTGCTCCTAAATCTGCATATCTAAGCTTTTTTCTTTCATAGGCTTCTTCCACTGAGTGTTCGAAAGGAACTGTCAGTTCAATGAAATAAACTGTCCGTTGACTCAATGACCACAACACGATGTCAGGCCTCTGCTTAGTACAAACTATTTCCTGGGGAACAACAAGCTTTCCCCCTAAATCTACCTGCATTTCCCAATCACAAGCACCTACTAGGTGGCCACACCCTTGCCTCCTTACTAACTTATCCCTTCTGTATTTCTCTCCCTCACGGACAAACTGAATTGCTAAATTCCTGTCTTTATAACCTTCTGAATTGACCTCTCTTCGTTTCCCTTCGATTCCTGCAGCTAAACATTTCAACACCTGGTTATGTCGCCATGTATATCGGCCTTGTGACAAACTAACCTTACAGCCTGACAAAATATGCTTTAAGGTTGCTGTACCTGAACACAATGGGCATGATTGGTAGTACTGGTCTGTATTAGTACTGGTCTCTGATCCTGCTCTCTGTTACTGGTCTCTGATGCTGGTCTCTAGTAATGCTGGTCTCTGACACTGGTCTCTGTAACTGGTCTCTAATACTGGTCTCTAGTAGTACTGGTCTCTGATACTGGTCTCTAGTAATGCTGGTCTCTGACACTGGTCTCTGTTACTGGTCTCTGATGCTGGTCTCTAGTAGTACTGGTCTCTGATACTGGTCTCTAGTAGTACTGGTCTCTGACACTGGTCTCTGATACTGGTCTCTGATACTGGTCTCTGATACTGGTCTCTGTTACTGGTCTCTGATGCTGGTCTCTAGTGATGCTGGTCTCTGATACTGGTCTGTATTAGTACTGGTCTCTGATCCTGCTCTCTGTTACTGGTCTCTGATGCTGGTCTCTAGTAGTACTGGCCTCTGATACTGGTCTCTAGTAGTACTGGTCTCTGACACTGGTCTCTGATACTGGTCTCTGATACTGGTCTCTGATACTGGTCTCTGATCCTGCTCTCTGTTACTGGTCTCTGATGCTGATCTCTAGTAATGCTGGTCTCTGATACTGGTCTGTATTAGTACTGGTCTCTGATCCTGCTCTCTGTTACTGGTCTATGATACTGGTCCCTAGTAGTACTGGTCTCTGATACTGGTCTGTATTAGTACTGGTCTCTGATCCTGCTCTCTGTTACTGGTCTCTGATGCTGGTCTCTAGTAATGCTGGTCTCTGACACTGGTCTCTAGTAGTACTGGTCTCTGATACTGGTCTCTAGTAGTACTGGTCTCTGACACTGGTCTCTGTTACTGGTCTCTGATACTGGTCTCCAGTCGTACTTGTCTCCAGTAGTACTGGTCTCTGATACTGGTATCTAGTAGTACTGGTCTCTGACACTGGTCTCTGTTACTGGTCTCTAATACTGGTCTCTAGTAGTACTGGTCTCTGATACTGGTCTCTATTAGTACTGGTCTCTGACACTGGTCTCTGTTACTGGTCTCTGATACTGGTCTCTAGTAGTACTGGTCTCTGATACTGGTCTCTGTTACTGGTCTCTGATACTGGTCTCTTTTAGTGGTCTCTGATACTGGTCTGTGATACTGATCTCTTGTGGTACTGTTTTCTAGTTGTACTTGTCTCTGATACTGGTCTCTAGTAGTACTGGTCTTTGAAATTGGTCTCTAGTAGTACTAGTCTCTGATGCTGGTCTTTAGTAGTTCTGGTCTCTATTAGTACTGGTCTCTGGTACTAGTCTCTAGTAGTACTGGTCTCTGATCCTGCTGTCTGTTACTGGTCTCTGATGCTGGTCTCTAGTAATGCTGGTCTCTGATACTGGTCTCCAGTCGTACTTGTCTCCAGTAGTACTGGTCTCTGATACTGGTATCTAGTCGTACTGGTCTCTGATACTGGTCTCTAGTAGTACTGGTCTCTGACACTCGTCTCTGTTACTGGTCTCTGATACTGGTCTCTAGTAGTACTGGTCTCTGTTACTGGTTTCTGATACTGGTCTCTTTTAGTGGTCTCTGATATTGGTCTCTGGTAGTACTGGTCTCTGATACTGGTCTCTGATACTGATCTCTTGTGGTACTGTTTTCTAGTTGTACTTGTCTCTGATACTGGTCTCTAGTAGTACTGGTCTTTGAAACTGGTCTCTAGTAGTACTAGTCTCTGATGCTGGTCTTTAGTAGTTCTGGTCTCTATTAGTACTGGTCTCTGGTACTAGTCTCTAGTAATACTGGTCTGTATTAGTATTGGTCTCTGATCCTGCTGTCTGTTTCTGTTCTCTGATACTGGTCTCTAGTAATGCTGGTCTCTGATACTGGTCTCCAGTCGTACTTGTCTCCAGTAGTACTGGTCTCCGATACTGGTCTCCAGTCGTACTTGTCTCCAGTGGTACTGGTCTCTAATATTGGTCAATGTTACTAATCTCTGATACTGGTCTCTAGTAGTGCTGGTCTCTCATAGTGGCTTCTAGTAGTACTGGTCTATGATACTGGTCTCTGTTACTGGTCTCTGATACTGGTCTCTAGTAGTACTGGTCTCTGATACTGGTCTCTGTCACAGGTCTCTGATACTGGTCTCGAAAAGTACTGGTCTATGATACTGGTCTCCAGTAGAACTGATCTCTAGTAGTACTGGTCTCTGATACTGGTGTCGAATTGTACTGGTCTCTGAACCTGGTCTCTTTTAGTGGTCTCTGATACTGGTCTCTGGTCGTACTGGTCTCTGATACTGGTCTCTAGTAGTACTTGTCTCCAGTAGTACTGGTCTCTGGTACTGGTCTCTGATACTGATACGAAGCCATCAATAAACACAATATTTCCATGCAACAGTAAAGGTAATCAGTATGACAGGTGTCTTTACAATGACAATAACAGTTAAATTCAACGAGCCTATTGAGACGTCTCTCTCCAGTTGACAGGGAAAAACTCTCCAGTACATTAAAAATGAGATTAAATTTAAGTGTTCTGTGGGAAGATAACATTGGAGAGATTTTCTTCCAAGGTGTTTCGGTGTCTTTACAATGACAATAACAGAAATTATGAATGAAATAGTTAAATCCAAAGAGCCCTTTGAAACGCCTCTCTCCAGTTGACAGGGTAGATAGCAAAGGAGAGTGCAAGTAACATTCTAGATGTCTACAATTCATTTGCTAGTAGTCACAATTCAAATCTTGATATTAAAGTGAAATTCAAATAGTCTGGAAATTGTAAAGTAGCCTACATTTCCACTGGTCACAGTCCTTTATCAACACGAGGAAATTTAATGATAGATATTTGTAATCCTTAATCTGGTAGTGCCAAAAGGGATCACCTTTTTTCATAATTAAATTAAGTATATCTTTAAATCAATTTTGGTTGTTGAAATGTCATTTCTTTCAGTGAAAATACGTTTGTAACATGTCAAACTCATCTTGCAGATATTTTAAGTTAACTTAAACTAGTCAAGATAAATCTAGACATGTCAAAATGTAATTTCCACAAGTAAACAGTAAATGACTACTTCATTCATTCATCTTCTAACCGCTTCATGCTCTTGAGGGTCGCGGGGGGGCTGGAGCCTATCCCAGCTGACATCGGGCGAGAGGCAGGGTACACCCTGGACAGGTCGCCAGACTATCGCAGGGCTGACACATAGGCAACCATTCACACCCGGAGAGAACCCATGCTGACACAGGGAGAACATGCACACTCCCACACCCGCGATTGAACTGGCAACCCTCTTGCTGTGAGGCAACAGTGCCAACCACCACACCACCGTGCCGCCTAAATGACTACTTGACATATTCAAAGGGCTTGCCTAGAAGGACGAGGAGCAGAGGAGTAATTTGGAAAGCAAAACTCAGACTAGTGGCCTTCAGGGCAGACAACATCTCTGAAAAAATCCCAGAGAGCAATCTTGCCCTGCAATACAGTAGCACACACGTCGGTCCCTACCTGTTTGAAGTTATGTGCCGAACTTCCCAGCAAAGCCATGTATCCACTTTCCAGCACTGACAAGTCTCCAGCAAGCACAGTTGGTGAGCAGAGTTCATGACCATTTTGAAGTGTCTTGAAGTTTCCTCCTGTTTTACTGCTGATAATAAATGACCTAAGAGAGACACAAAATTACAGTAAAGAGACAATACATGACCTCAGAGAGACACTAAATTACCACAAAATGTCTAGAATGACATCAATTGACCCTTGAAATGACACAAAAAAAACTTTTAAGAGAAACAAAATGACCTCAGAGAGTCAGAAAATAACTGCAATGACACTGAATGACCTCAAACAGACACAGAACCAAAATGACAACAATTCCCCACAGAGACACAAAATTACCTTTGAAACAATAAATAATTATAATGACACAATTTGATCTAAAAGAGACACTAAATTACTAAAAAAAGACATTAATTGACTTCTAAGAGACACAAAATGACCTACAAGTTACAAAACGATTTAAGGGACAAAACGTCTGAAAAAGACACAAATCCACCTCAAAGAGACACAAGATGACCTCAGAGAGACGCAAACAACAAAAAAGAGGTACAACCAGCACAGACTCTGTGTGTCTGACCCTGTGTAGGAGAGGTGGTGGGGCCTTTTGCATATCTGTGCCCAGGGGCCCATTGTGTGTGTTTTGTTTTCCGCTTTTTTTCTGCATTCACGTGGACAGTTTTTCTCAATCAGCAGCCTTATTGACAATCGGTTTACTCAGCCGGCTTTTGGTTCTTCTTGATGAGGATATCATCATGTGAATTAATTAAGTTGTATTCATTAAACGCTTTCTAGTCAGCTCGAGACTGTCATCGTCTGAAACTTATATCACACTGGTTATGTGGCGCATAGACTCTGTCTCTGAACATGGTAAACAAAAAAGCATAAATGCAACTGAGTGAGAACAGTCGTGTTGGGTTCCGCTGGGCGCTCCCTCTCTTTTTCAGCACTTTCCAATAAAGGCGCACTGCGCTTTTACGCACGACTAGTGACACTGTGGAGGAGATCAGAGAGCCATGAAGACCGTCAGTGTGTGAGCGTTGTGCTGCCACCACTGCAAGAATTTGATCCTGGTGCCTGGTCTGTTGTTCTCTGTCTGAGGAGAAGCGGCTCGGTGCCTGGAGGAGGATGGTGGCTTCACTCTTGATGGAGACCTCCGCCACTTTGTCGTGGCCACCAACACGGTTGACATCACTACAGAGGAGAGGCTGTACCAGCTGAGCCAGCACCTGACTCTGGTCCACAGTCTGACCCAGAGACAGTTTCTGAGATGGATGAGTGAAACGCAGGTTTCAGCGTCAACATATTTTTGCCATTTGTTGCGACTGAACCTCTGAGCGGCTGCGCTGTGATGCAGGGCCGTAATCACCTATTTAACATTGGGGAGACCATTGTAAATCACCAGTCACCCCCTCAGGTGAGATTTTTAGAAACCTAACAGGTAAACTGAACATTTTACAGCAAACTGAAAGCAAAATCTTGGATCAGGAGTTTTCAGACTTTAGATGGCTGAGTGCCATTTTAAGGAGCCAGCGTATGATTGAGGGGCGCACAGGGAAAGTGAACACTGTGACTTTATTATGTTATTTTTAGGCATGACATACTGAACTATGCTTTTTATGAATATGACTTTTTAAAACTACATACCAGCACTTTACAAAAAATGATCAAAATGGACAGTGATATATCCCACAACACTCTTATTACATTTTATTTTTCCACTAAATACATTTGAAAGTAATGACATAGATAGCATAATAGCGCACACTTCACCTCAAGCTGGGAAAAAAACTGAATTTATTGTGAAATAAATTGTTTTAATGAAATCTACTCTCTTGGAAGTTTTTTTTGTTGTCTTTAGTATTTATATGAAAGTATCAAAGGGACCCCGACTAGTTAGACATGTAGGCCTTATATCATCAATATTAGTGTCCGTTATATTAATTTGATATAAATAACATTGTAGAAGTCTTTGTTTTTTAAAAAAAAAGAAAATATAATTTCACTCGTAAGTCGCCATTGTTGTTTACGTCGCAATGCAGTGTGGGTAGTGACGTCAAATGGTTGCAACAGCTGTTTCTGACAACTGGTAACTACGCGAAAAATGTAAGCTATTCAGTCGTTTCAATTTGAGCCCAAGCGACAAGCTAGCGAGGAGGACAACACAGGAAATATACACGAAGACGTAGTAGACGAACAGAGACATGAGGTGCAAGTGGGACAAAACAGCTGGTGTCAGTGCAGAAACTGCATCTCCATGACAACCAAGCGAGAGAGCGTGTGTTGTCAGGAGCTTCAATTTTTCTCAGCAGCTGTTCAAGGTACCGTAAAACGTCATCCAATATCAGTGATCTCAGAGATTAGCATCCACCACTGTCGTATGCTTTATATGTTGAAGATGTCCCGTGCATCACAGCACACGACAACTTGGGGGCAGTTTGTCTTAACCGAGACGTGCTGTGGGCTGCCCTCGTCAGTCTCCATGACCGGGAGAGTGCTGGACTACCGAACTGGAACCGGGTCACCAATAGGTAACATTAAATCCAATTATTACACGGCTCTATTAAATGCTGTATTCTGACTAGCAACGGTCATTACACAGTTGCTATGTAGCCCAGCGTTGCTAGGGACGCTGCCCTGCAACACTGCAGCTGTCAAACAACTTCCGAGGGAAAAAACAAACAGAAGTGCCTGATTTTAACATTTCTTTTAACTTATTTGGAGAGTAGCTACAAGGATTTTGAGGAATGGGATGCCGCTACTATACTGATGGACTTTCTCTGCCAAAAACAAAAGAACACGGATTTGAAAACACACTCGGCAGTCATACTTAATAACATTTTGTGTGAGTTTTATGCCTCGGTTCAGTCCGCTAAGCCTGGGTGAATACAAAACTTTCACCAAAAGTTGTCGAATCCGGTCGGTTTTAATGCACTTTACGTGGTGGATGCATGGCTGGCTGGGGAAAAGAATCCGCAGTCATTTCTTCATGTGCCGTGTTGTCTTTCGACTGGAAATTACATCCGAATGCAGCGCAATGTGGCATTTTCTCTAGTGATAGCATCAGGTAGCAGCAGCCGACAGGTAAACAACTCAATTTCTTAAATAGAGCAACCATTCTACGTCATCACCCCGGCATGCATTGCGCGAGTAAAATAATGGCGGCCTCCAATAGTAAAAATATGTTGTAAACACTGAACAATTTTAAAGCAATGACAACATTTCATGTCTTTCTAACAACATATTTTAGTACAATAGACAAATTGTGGCTTATTGAGCCCTACATGTCTAACTAGTCGGGGTTCCTTTTGAGTGTGTTGTCACAGTCGCCTCTGCACGTGGGGGCAGATGTAACATTTGACTTGTTCTGGTTCAATAATGTGACTCTAACATGGCTTGTAAAACACTTGATGGCTGTCAACAAGTAGAGCTCAGATACATGATTGTTTAAAAGGCCCAAATCTACAAATGTATAGTTTAGTAATTCGAGCAATTAACTGAATAACATTCATACACTTTTTAACAACGGGTGTAGCAAGGTGAATTTGTAGTCCATAGATGATCTACGACTATGTTTTACTCCCAACTCTTCAAGTATTGACACTTTGTCAGTGGCCCTCTGTGTCTGATACTGAAACATAGAGGCACCTTCTGGTGCGTTCCAAATCGCATACTTTTTCTTTTTACCTTCAGTATGTACTGCAGCTGCCCCGAAAAAGTGGACACTGTTGCATGCAGTAAGTACACAATCGAGACATACTACTGTCTCATAGTGTTACGTCCTGAACTTTGACCCTCTGACTCATTAATCTTTTACTATATAGATAAAACAAAGTGCTGTTCACTGAGCTCACCAGTGATGGAGGTCATCCTTGAGAGACCTGCTGTTGTTATTTTGCAGCAAGTAATGACTGCATGCATTGTAGATTCTAACATATCATATTCAGCTACACATTTCTCTGTCACTGTCATCTTTATAGTTATGTCCTATTATTGTTTTTAATATTTATGATTATTTTGTTCACTTCAACCATTAATATTCTTGTTATTACAGGTCTTCAGTCACAAAACAACCACAGAAGACACAAATCCACCTCAGAGAGACACAAGATGACCTCAGAGAGACGCAAACAACAAGAAAGAGGCACAACCAGCACAGACTCTGTGTGTCTGACCCTGTGTAGGAGAGGTGGTGGGGCCTTTTGCATATCTGTGCCCAGGGGCCCATTGTCTCATAATCTGCCCATGCATACAGTAGACATAGCTGTCTTTTACAGAGGGACATTTTTGCCAGATATTCAACTATATGCCAATTTGAAGCTCTCTTGCTGAATGAGAAAAAGCCAGCACCACATCAGACAAATCTCTGTGTGCAGTTGATTCACACCTCTCTGTATGATGACATCATAATATTTAAATGAGGCTTTGTGTAAAACACTCATAAATGAACAATATCCTAAATATTAAGAAAATTGTTGAATCATGAGCATATTTAAATGATAAGGCCTCAGTGCTTGTGTCACTGCTTGCAGCACTGATGGTTAAAAATATATAAGCTGGGCTATATTTTTATTAGCATGTTGATGCTGAGCTGTTTGTTGGACAGATAAAACACACAGTTGGTAAACCAAAGACAGTAGCTTTAGATTTACCTATTCAAACTTGGTAACAGTCAAACATCAGTCCAATTTGATTCATGTACACTAACATAGTAGTGATGTGGGCAAAATATTGCCAATATTGCTCATATTTGACCTTCATCAGTGCATTTTTGTCAAGTCTCAACGGTAAGATACACAGAAAACAACATGGGCTTTAAAAAGTGTCAAAATGTCCCGTCTACCTTGAATGAGTCCGTTTGTCAGTGATAGCAGGTCTTAAGAAGAGGTCCAGGAGCAAAAGGTCTCAGTTTGTAGTCTGTTTTCCAGAAAAATCGTCGAGTGAAAGTTGAGTTGCTGCTTGTCTCTCCGATAGAAAGTTCGTTCTGACTGAAATGTTTAAACGTGTGAAAAGATGCACTTAGAGACCACATAGCAACCATGGAACCATCAGGTCCCTAACAACACGTCTGACCTCACAGCTCTCATTACGTCATCATCAGACAGTCCTCCACTGCAGGAACAATACCACCTGTTAGTTTGTGGCCATTTATTAAACCGGCAATTTATTTATTAAACACGCTGCGGCTTTTTTTCTTTATGTGTGTGTTTTGTTTTCCGCTTTTTTCTGCATTCACGTGGACAGTTTTTCTCAATCAGCAGCCTTATTGACAATCGGTTTACTCAGCCGGCTTTTGGTTCTTCTTGATGAGGATATCATCATGTGAATTAATTAAGGTGTATTCATTAAACGCTTTCTAGTCAGCTCGAGACTGTCATCGTCTGAAACTTATATCACACTGGTTATGTGGCGCATAGACTCTGCCTCTGAACATGGTAAACAAAAAAAGATAAATGCAACTGAGTGAAAACAGCCATGTTGGGGGGAAAACTTAGATAGAAATAAAAATATGAGTGTTGGGTTCCGTTGGGCGCTCCCTCCCTCTTTCAGCACTTTCCAATAAAGGCGCACTGCGCTTTTACGCACGACTAGTGACACTGTGGAGGAGATCAGAGAGCCATGAAGACCGTCAGTGTGTGAGCGTTGTGCTGCCACCACTGCAAGAATTTGATCCTGGTGCCTGGTCTGTTGTTCTCTGTCTGAGGAGAAGCGGCTCGGTGCTTGGAGGAGGATGGTGGCTTCACTCTTGATGGAGACCTCCGCCACTTTGTCGTGGCCACCAACACGGTTGACATCGCTTCAGAGGAGAGGCTGTACCAGCTGAGCCAGCACCTGACTCTGGTCCACAGTCTGACCCAGAGACAGTTTCTGAGATGGATGAGTGAAACGCAGGTTTCAGCGTCAACATATTTTTGCCGTTTGTTGCGACTGAACCTCTGAGCGGCTGCGCTGTGATGCAGGGCCGTAATCACCTATTTAACATTGGGGGGACCATTGTAAATCACCAGTAACCCCCTCAGGTGAGATTTTTAGAAACCTAACAGGTAAACTGAACATTTTACAGCAAATTGAAAGCAAAATCTTGGATCAGGAGTTTTCACAGTTTAGATGGCTGAGTGCCATTTTAAGGAGCCAGCGTATGGTTGAGGGGCGCACAGGGAAAGTGAACACTGTGACTTTATTATGTTATTTTTAGGCATGACATACTGAACTATGCTTTTTATGAATATGATTCTTTAAAACTACCAGCACTTTACAAAAAATGATCAAAATGGACAGTGATATATCCCACAACACTCTTATTACATTTAATTTTTCCACTTAGTACATTTGAAGTTATGAGATAGCATAATAGCGTACATTTCACCTCAAGCTGGGAAAAAACCGAATTTATTGTTAAATAAATTGTTTTAATGAAATCTACACTCTTGGAAGTTTTTTGTTGTCTTTGGTATTTATATGAAAGTATTAAGTGTGTTGTCACAGTCGCCTCTGCACGTGGGGGCAGATGTAACATTTGACTTGTACTGGTTCAATAATGTGACTCTAACATGGCTTGTAAAACACTTGATGGCTGTCAACAAGTAGAGCTCAGATACATGATTGTTTAAAAGGCCCAAATCTACAAATGTATAGTTTAGTAATTCGAGCAATTAACTGAACAACATTCATACACTTTTTAACAACGGGTGTAGCAAGGTGAATTTGTAGACCATAGATGATCTACAAATATGTCTTACTCCCAACTCTTCAAGTACTGACGCTCTGTCAGTGGCCCTCTGTGTCTGATACTGAAACATAGAGGCACCTTCGGGTGCGTTCCAAATCGCATACTTTTTCTTTTTACCTTCAGTATGTACTGCAGCTGCCCCGAGGAAGTGGACACTGTTGCATGCAGTAAGTACACAATCGAGACATACTACTGTCTCATAATGTTACGTCCTGAACTTTGACCCTCTGACTCAGGACCCAGTTCTAAACTTGTCCAATAAGGTATTCACTGCACACCATCTTTCGGCCTTAAGCAAGGGACTAAGCTTTGTTCCCACTTACCAGACTAATGCTTTTGACATTAAGACTGACCTTTTTCATTTTTCCAGAAAGATTAAATTAAGACACATGTTTGGGACTGAGAATGAAAACCAAACATCTGCTAAGCCTATATTTAAACCAAAAAGTACTTTTATACCCCATGTGTCTAGTCCATCTATTGAAACTTTCTGTAGAGTTGTGGAACAAGAAATCCTTGAGACATCTCAGTCTATGTTGTACTTTCATCGAAGTAACCTTAGCCAGGAAGAAAGAAATGCTATTAAAGAGCTTGCATGTGATACTGATATTGTTATAAAACCTGCGGATAAGGGTGGAGCCATTGTCATTCTTAACAGCACTGACTATAGAGCAGAGGCATATCGCCAGTTGAACGATGACCAATTCTATAGAAAATTAAAAAATAATCCCACTGCTGACTTCCAAAAGATTATCAGTGATCTCACTACTCAAGCCCTAGAACAAAACTGGATAACTAAACATGAATTTGAGTATTTGAATAGAAAACACCCTGTGACCCCTCTCTTTGACATGCTCCCAAAAATTCATAAAAGTCTGACTAACCCCAAGGGTAGACCTACAGTGGCTAGTAATGAGTCATTAGGCTATTGGAACCGTTATCCAATTTTGTTGATCACTACATTAAACCATATGTTCAAAAGCTTCCTGCCTTTGTGAGAGACTCTACTGATGTGATAAATGAAGTTTCTGAACTGCAAGAACTCCCTCCTGATTCTATTTTAGCTACTTTTGATGTGGAAAGTTTATATACAAACATTTCTCATGAGAGGGGTATTGTAGCACTTGAATATTATTATTTACAAGACCGACATGAAAATTCTTGCCCTCCAAGTGCTTTCATTTGTGATTTAGCATCACTCATTCTCAAACTTATTTTTTTTTTCTTTCCACCAGGGAGAGTATTTCTTGCAAGTCAAAGGTACAAGTATGGGGAGCAATTTTGCTCCTAGCTATGCCAATGTTTATGTTGGTTTTGTTGAGCAACTGTCTATCTTTAATGAGAACAGAAATCCCTTCTATCACAATATCATAAAATATTTCAGGTACTTTGATGATATTCTATGTATCTTTAAAGGGTCTCAAACAGAGTTTAGAGATTGTTCCACTTACCTCAATACCATGAGCCCTGATCTAAAGTTTTCAGCAGAGTTTTCAGCAGAGTCTGATTCTAAACGTGTGCATTTCCTCGATATGTGGGTCATTTTAGAAGATGGAAAACTTCTCACCTCTCTTTACCAGAAGGAGACTGATCGTAACTCCCTCCTTCTGGCCAGTAGTTCTCATCCTAAAGCACTCATACATGGTCTACCTAAGAGCCAATTTTATAGGCTTAGACGTATTTGCCACCCAACTTAGGACTTTGTTGTTAGTGCTTCTGATATGAAACAACGCTTCTTGGCCAGGGGCTACTCTCCTGAAAGTATTAATGAGGCCTACAGCACTGCACTCTCTACACCACGCTCCGAACTATTAAAAAAGAATGTTAAAAAGGATAAACAGTTTTCTGTTTCATGTATCACTACCTATACTCCAAAAGCCTATGTGATTAAAAATACCATCATGAAATACTGGCATTTAATCTCGAATGACCCTTCACTTAGTAATAAATTCAAAGACCCACCTTTGTTTGTGTATAGACGGGGCCCTAACCTCCGTAATAGGGTGGTCAGGGCTAGTATACAAACAGCTCTAAGCCAGACCCTCTTGGCACCTCTGAGAAATGGCAACTATCCATGCGGCAATTGTGCCCAATGTAATAATACTCATAAATCTTTTGACTTTAAACATCCCAGATCTGGAAGAAGTTATCCGGTGAGAGGTTTCATTACATGTAACACTAAACATGTGATCTACATACTCAAATGCCCCTGTGACATGGTGCATGTAGGCAAAACCATACGTAGTCTGAAGCAGAGAATCAGTGAACATAAAAGTTCCATCAGACGTGCCGATCCTAACTATCCTGTTGCCAGTCATTTTAATGCTCTTTCTCATCACATCTCTTCCCTCCGTTTTCAGGGAATCGAGCATGTACAGTTGCCAAGAGGAGGAGACATTGACAAAATATTATGTCACAAATAACTCTTTTGGATACACACATTAGACTCTCTACACCCAAAGGGCTTAAATGTGGATTTTGATATGAGTGTTATGCTATAAATATGATGTGTGTAGATCTGCCTTAGACTCATCTCTTAGGGCTTTAGGCACCATAGATATACATAGAAAGGCTAGATGGCTGATGGGACTTTCGCCGGCGACGTCACCGAGCGGCCATCTTACCTAGGGGGACTTTCCCCGCGCACTCTACAGTAGTGGACGGAAGGTGAGCGACCGACACAAACAAAAATACACTTAACTCGCTGAAATCTTGACGGATTTACAAACGGTTTGGTTTATTATAAACCTTATTAACGTGGCTATGATTCAGGCCGTGCGGACATGCTGAAAGTGCAGCTTTTCTTTTTGAAAATCGATTTCATTTTGCTGCATAGTTGTGTGTCTGTCACAGCCATTTGCAAGGCTGCAATCTGGGAGTTTCAATTATTATATAGGTTTCCGTGAGACCAATAATAATTTTGTGACAACCACATATTTTGTCTAAATGACGATTTGTGTGGATGTAGTTGTGTTTATTAGCTAGCAAAGAAACAAGAGGTTGTGAATGTGACATAGTGGGCAACTGGGACTATTACAAAGTAGCCTAGACATAATTCTTTACAGGTGGGAAAGGCAGAATTACTCCTTTGTTTTAACATACATAATATGATTTCCAAGCTGTTTCATTAGTAAAATATATCCTTAATTTAGATTCATTGTGATACAGTAAATGCCTGGCTTTGTGTTTACAGAAATACTCAACACAGTTCAAGATGCCAGACTTTAGTGCGGCACATGGATGCGCAAATGAACGTTCTGTCCACACAAGAGCCCGTGGAATCACCTTTCACTCGTAAGAAATGACTTGAGGGACATATTTAGGATAATTGTTACTAACATAGTTACATTTGTACTTGTACAATACAAGTTATTTTCACCCTGACGTTTTAGAAATGCTTCTACCATTTGTTTACATAATAATCATTGAATATTTCTTTTTCACATTTTTTTTAACATGTTACTGTTATTGACTTATTTAAGTTTACATAATGGCATTCAAGCATAGGCTACATGAATTACGCCAACAATATCATAATTTAGCTCTGTATTTTTGTCTTTACCATTAATGTTAAAGGTAAGAAGGGTGTAAAATGTTGTCAATAATTCACATCTCGGTATCTTCTCATGTTTTTAAGGGTGAGTGACTGTTGATTTGGAGTGAATTTCGCATGGTTTAGTGTGACTGTTGGTTTGGAGTGAATGTTGAATTGTTTTGTAATTGTGCACATCTGGTTAATAAAAGAACCTTTATGTCATGTTACTGAATGTGTTTATTTTAATTTTTATATTAAAATATATGTAGCAGAACGGGTAAGATGAACGAACCATCCCCTTGATCTTTAAAACTATACACATGAGTTGTTATGTGACCTTAAAATAACACAAACATAATTTCCAACAGGCTGGGGAATTTTTTACATTTGTGGTATAATTATTTTTATGTTAAAGCAAATTAAAAAAAAAAAAAAACCACTGACAATTTAATTTTAACTGTGTGTGTATGCGTGCAGCTATGGCAGGTATTGCTCTACTCTCTACTTTTTTAATTTAATATGAAAGTCCATGGTTATAATTATCCGTAAATATGCAGAAACATAACTACATCTCTGGCGTTTATAACAAACCAATCCGTTTGAAAATCAGTTGAAATTTGAGCAGGATATGGTCATTGAAACAGTACATGCACCATAGACATTAATGTTATCAGTGGGCCAGCAGCCCCGAGGTAAGATGGCCGCCGTGTGACGACGTCAGTCCCCATTGGCTCACAGCGTAGGTAAGCTATCTAGCCTTTCTATGTATATCTATGTTAGGCACTGCATTTTATGACGGTTTTCCTGATGTTTTGTACAATGTCCACACCCTTTATTTAGTGGCATGTATTTAGTCAATCTCCTACTTGTTATGTTTTGTATATATATATATTTTTCTCTATTGTCTGGTTGTTTGTGTCTGCATATGGTTCTTGCAGAGTGTTTCTATAATGTTTCCTTTGCTTGAAATCTATTGCTGTGCAGAGAGGACTACACACTCTGCTTTTGAACTACATCTCCCACCTGAGCAGAAGTGGTGCAGCACAGGTGCTACTGATTGCCTTGATGAATCACATAAGACTGTTCATTGAACTCATGTGCTGATTGTCACCCTGATGAAGGTCCTCTGACCGAAAGCTTGGTTGGTTTATTAAAGATACTTGCATTGATCCAAGTGTGCAGATCCTATTTTTACACAAGTTTACACATGGTTTTCTGGCACCTTGGCATACTCAGGTCGTGAGTGCGGTGATTTGCTCCTTGTTTTTACAACCATATAGATAAAACAAAGTGCTGTTCACTGAGCTCACCAGTGATGGAGGTCATCCTTGAGAGACCTGCTGTTGTTCTTTTGCAGTAAGTAATGACTGCATGCATTGTAGATTCTAACATCATATTCAGCTACACATTTCTCTGTCACTGTCATCTTTATAGTTATGTCCTATTATTGTTTTTAATATTTATGATTATTTTGTTCACTTCAACCATTAACATTACAGGTCATCAGTCACAAAACAACCACAGAAGACACAAATCCACCTCAGAGAGACACAAGATGACGTCAGAGAAACGCAAACTACAAGAAAGAGGCACAACCAGCACAGACTCTGTGTGTCTGACCCGGTGTAGGAGAGGTGGTGGGGCCTTTTGCATATCTGTGCCCAGGGGCCCATTGTCTCATAATCTGCCCATGCATACAGTAGACATAGCTGTCTTTTACAGAGGGACATTTTTGCCAGATATTCAACTATATGCCAATTTGAAGCTCTCTTGCTGAATGAGAAAAAGCCAGCACCACATCAGAAAAATCTCTGTGTGCATTTGATTCACACCTCTCTGTTGCTCTCACAGTATGATGACATCATAATATTTAAATGAGGCTTTGTGTAAAACACTCATAAATGAACAATATCCTAAATATTAAGAAAATTGTTGAATCATGAGCATATTTAAATGATAAGGCCTCAGTGCTTGTGTCACTGCTTGCAGCACTGATGGTTAAAAATATATAAGCTGGGCTATACTTTTATTAGCATGTTGATGCTGAGCTGTTTGTTGGACAGATAAAACACACAGTTGGTAAACCAAAGACAGTAGCTTTAGATTTACCTATTCAAACTTGGTAACAGTCAAACATCAGTCCAATTTGATTCATGTACACTAACATAGTAGTGATGTGGGCAAAATATTGCCAATATTGCTCATATTTGACCTTCATCAGTGCATTTTTTGTCAAGTCTCAACGGTAAGATACACAGAAAACAACATGGGCTTTAAAAAGTGTCAAAATGTCCCGTCTACCTTGAATGAGTCCGTTTGTCAGTGACAGCAGGTCTTAAGAAGAGGTCCAGGAGCAAAAGGTCTCAGTTTGTAGTCTGTTTTCCAGAAAAATCGTCGAGTGAAAGTTGAGTTGCTGCTTGTCTCTCCGATAGAAAGTTCGTTCTGACTGAAATGTTTAAACGTGTGAAAAGATGCACTTAGAGACCACATAGCAACCATGGAACCATCAGGTCCCTAACAACACGTCTGACCTCACAGCTCTCATTACGTCATCATCAGACAGTCCTCCACTGCAGGAACAATACCACCTGTTAGTTTGTGGCCATTTATTAAACCGGCGATTTATTTATTAAACACGCTGCGGCTTTTTTTTCTTTATGTGTGTGTTTTGTTTTCCGCTTTTTTCTGCATTCACGTGGACAGTTTTTCTCAATCAGCAGCCTTATTGACAATCGGTTTACTCAGCCGGCTTTTGGTTCTTCTTGATGAGGATATCATCATGTGAATTAATTAAGGTGTATTCATTAAACGCTTTCTAGTCAGCTCGAGACTGTCATCGTCTGAAACTTATATCACACTGGTTATGTGGCGCATAGACTCTGTCTCTGAACATGGTAAACAGAAAAATGATGAATGCAACTGAGTGAAAACAGCCATGTTGGGGAAAAAAACTTATAAAAATATGAGTGTTGGGTTCCGCTGGGCGCTCCCTCCCTCTTTCAGCACTTTCCAATAAAGGCGCACTGCGCTTTTACGCACGACTAGTGACACTGTGGAGGAGATCAGAGAGCCATGAAGACCGTCAGTGTGTGAGCGTTGTGCTGCCACCACTGCAAGAATTTGATCCTGGTGCCTGGTCTGTTGTTCTCTGTCTGAGGAGAAGCGGCTCGGTGCTTGGAGGAGGATGGTGGCTTCACTCTTGATGGAGACCTCCGCCACTTTGTCGTGGCCACCAACACGGTTGACATCACTACAGAGGAGAGGCTGTACCAGCTGAGCCAGCACCTGACTCTGGTCCACAGTCTGACCCAGAGACAGTTTCTGAGATGGATGAGTGAAACGCAGGTTTCAGCGTCAACATATTTTTTGCAGTTTGTTGCGACTGAACCTCTGAGCGGCTGCGCTGTGATGCAGGGCCGTAATCACCTATTTAACATTGTGGGGACCATTGTAAATCACCAGTAACCAGAGATGGGGACTCGAGTCATTGTGACTTGGACTCGAGTCCACTCAAGTCGCTGGTTTGAAGACTTGAGATTTGACTCGGACTTGGAGGTTAAAGACTCGGGACTTGACTTCACCTGAGACACGATGACTTGAATGACTTGAGTGTTTGTCGGTTTGGTGGAACTTTTTTTCTAATTTATTTGCTAACTGTCATGGTTCTGTTTTGACCAATATTATGGTTTTGTTTTTCTGCCTGTGGTTGCCCCCCCCCCCCCCCTCTGCTCTCCTCTCACTCTCCCTCTCCCTCTGCAGAGCTGGATCATGGCAGGGGGCGGGGCTGAACTCGTTGGCTGAGCCTCATTCACCACACCTGAGCCTCATCAGGCTGATTAGCATGTAGCTTTTTAAGCCGGCTTCACCCCTGGTTCGTTGCCAGAAGATTCCTTTGTCTTGTACTGTGTCTCGCCACGCTTCTGCCCTCTGCTCCTGCCACGCATTCGGTCTCGAGTTTTTGCCTGTGATCCTTTTGTTCTCTCATCACGAGTATCTCCCTGAATAGGTGATTTTCTGTTGTTACTTTGTTCCCTCAAGTATCTCTCTGTTTAAGGTGATTCTCTGTTGATACTTTGTTCCCTCTAGCTTCTCCCTGTTTAAGGTGACTTTAAGTTGATACTTTGTTTTTCCCTTGTTACTTTTCCCATAACGGTGATTTTGTGTTTTTCTAGTTGTTAAATTTTTCTTGAGCTTTAATTTTTTTTTTTTTTTTTTTTTTGTTCTCATCTAGCCTCCATAGCCTTTTTTCCCCTTGTGGTGATTTTCCGTTTTCTTTGTGTTGATAATTTTGTGTTTAAATAAACTTGTGCTCTTGTTCTCTGCATACTGGGTCCTAACCCCAGAAAGTGTGTAAGTGTGGTGTGTGTGCACATGGGGGTCGTCCCTGCAAAGTAAACATTGCACCTAAAATTTGGTTGAAACTGAGTAACCCGAGTAACTTAGGTTGTAAAGTTGAGTGAATACTGTTTGAGATGGACTAAATGAAGTCATGGTTTTAAATTGAGTAATTATTACATGCTAAAACACGCGTAAACAAAGTAGATATTGCTTAAAAACAGATCATGACAAAAATATGGGTTTAAAACTTAGCAAAGTAAGTAAATATAATTTTAAAATGGAATAAATAAGTTAAAACAGTACATTAAATAAATAGGATTTTAAAATGAAGCAACTTTTAGTTAAAAACAGCATATGACGTTGATTTGGGTTAACAGCTGAGTTAATGAGGTGTGTATATCGCTAAGATCAGATTCTGCAGGTAAAATTACAATAATAAGGTGACTTGACTTGACTTGCCCAAGAAAAATGACTTGGGACTTACTTGAGACTTGGAGGTAAGCCTTATTTGGGGGAGTACAGGCTCAAGAGTCTCTGCTGCACTGAAGCGTCTCTTCATGTTGTCTCAGAACAAAATTTTGAAGTGCTCCAAGGAAGCTGTACTAATGAGCTCTGTGTGAGTGATTGTTTTTGTCTTGACCCATGTAGGAAATGACACATAAAAGATGTGATAAGTACATGTTTTGGAAGGAGGTGGAGTTGCAGGAGGAGGGGGATGGGAGTTGTGGATGTTCAAATGTTTTCTAAGTGCTGTTTGAAATGCAAGAAAGGAAGAAGAATGTGGAACATCGATAACACACAATTCTCAAAGACGACTCAGCTCAGTCACAAAGAGGCATGTTATGCAGGCCAGAGGGTTTATGTGTAGCAACATCATCATGCAGAAACCTGCTTCAGGTCATGTGGGAAAGTGATTTTAGAAGGGCTTGAGAAAAAGCATACTGACACTAAAACATACTTTAACCCAAATTTGAATGTTCGAATTTGAATACATCAGGAACACTACTGGGATGCTACAGAGTGAAAATCTTAAAATAAATGAATTGATAAATAATAATGGACTTGCCTTTTAAAAGTTTATCAATATTTAAACTAAAGTAGGTAGTAAGTTTGCAGTATCATGTGTTTTTAGCAGTGTTTGGCATGGTATTTGATGAAATACAATATCCCTTAATCAGAGAAAACCTACACAAGGCATCTGTGGTCACCTCTCAAACTGTTTGACTGTAAGAAACCGTTTCAGAGCTGCCTCTAAAAGTAGCCTGCTTTAGTAAATATGGAGATGTCCCTGGTGCTGAAATAAACATCTTGCTTTCTGTGACTAGCCAACATGTAAAATAAGAGATTTGTTAAGAAACCATCTGGTTAATGAAGAAACACAAAAAATGTGACATGTTTTTTTTTTTAATTTATCATTCAGACTGGCACTTATCATCAACATGTAACAACCATCACACATCAAATCAAGAGCAGACTAACTACATGGGGTTAGACTTCTAACGTTTCCTCACTGAAGCTTCCAGAATATCATAAGTGCTCTTTTACCTCTGCAGCTCTTGCAGTGGTGGCGTTTAGGGAGACTGTATGGAAGCATTCTTAAATATACTGCTTGAAATTAGGTGTGGACTAATGTAGTGTCTGGAAAACAACTGGCTGCAGTGATGTTTCAATCCAACCATACAGTACCAAAAAAGTTTAGAATATTCAAGGCAAACTCTTCTCAGTTTGGAATCAAAATGCTGTATTTATCGGAACAAAGCCTAAAATATACACATCACTAATTACTGTCATGCTATTACAATGTAAAAGCTGCAAAGATACATTGAGCAGCTAGAACCTGGTACGCTGTCCAGCCAGGACACAGCTCATTTTATAGTGCATTTCTTTCTTTACAACATCCATATACTTCCTTTAAGGTCCATGTCTGGAACTTGAATGTTGAACAAGCTCTTGTGCGCTCATGGTGCAAAAAGAAAAGAAGCCTTCAGCAGTCTGTATAGTCTTAGCCATCCATTCAGATCTGACCACCAGTAACCTCGGTCCGTCACCTGATGACTGGATCAACTCCTTCCCGCTACCAGAGACAAAAAAGAGACACAGAGGTAAAAGGGACGTTTGGATTCAGCCCTGGTTTACATTTGGCCTTAGTCTTAAAATTATAAGAGCAACAGCTCCCCCTAGAGGCCTAGAGAACTTCCATTGTTTTTACTGAATATGCAGCGTTTTTCTGTTGCAGTCATGTAGTAGAAGGCTAAAACAAATAGTTTGGGCTTTCTACAGCATGTTTTCTCATTTGCAGCAAACTTCCATTGTTGGATTTATTTTGGATTTGGAAAATTTTAATTGGCATTGCTACTAATGCTGCAGCACAGTTCTAATGGAAATGTTTTGGGCCTCTGTAGTGTGTTTGCTCCTGTTGGTACCTTTGGTCTTGGCCGAGGCCTGCACCCTCAGAGTGCCCTTCTAGGTAAATATGAGTTGGCTCAGATTTGAATCATTCTTTCCTCTGGTAGTCCAGTTCAAGGAGACTGACCCCATTAACAGCCAGGATCCTTTCTCCTGGTACCAGCTCTTACACCGAGCTGTAGAGAGTCTGAGACCACTGCATGGATAAAGATGCCTTTCACGCTCAAGGAAGTGTCCTGGAAGATGAGGTCAAAATGTCCTTACCCAACAAAAATCACTAATGAGGACATTGCAGAGAATCTTTTTGATTTCTTCTTCTTCTTTCTTCTTCTAAGGAGAAAATGAAGGACAGGCTCAGTTTTCTTTTACTGCAGACAAACAGAAGAATACCAAGAATGGTGCTGTATCTCTGTACTGTACCCTCATTTTGTGCATCTACTCCAGAGGACCAGGAGAGTGTCTCACTGTCACCCTTCATCCATTTATCCTGATACGCCTTCACCAAATCAACAGGATCCATGATGTGGGGGCAGGGGCGCAGAAAGGATTTTTGAACTGGGGGGGACCAAGCTGTCAGCAAATGATTCCAACTCAATTAGTGTAAATACACACACACACACACACACACACACACACACATATATATACAGTACAGGCCAAAAGTTTGGACACACCTTCTCATTCAATGCGTTTTCTTTATTTTCATGACTATTGTGGAGTCATTACCGACCCTATTGCAGCTTCTTTGGCAGCTATGACAGCTAGGTTGTTACCGTGAGCTATGAGGGAGTCAGTCTTTTGATGAGCTGGACATTTGATTACTGCTAGAGCTGTGGGACGAAGCATGGCTTCTATGAGGTCACGGATGGCCTCTCCATGAGTTACAGGAGTGCCGTCAGTTCTGCGAAACCCTCTTTGTTTCCAGATGTTAGCATGAACATGGCACACGCCATAGGCATAAGCTGAGTCTGAGTCTTCCGAGTTTGACAATCCCGTAGCCTGCATGGCTACCTTTGGCATCACGAAAGCATGAGCCATCAACAAATAAGGTGAGGTCAGCGGGAATTGGCACTGGTATGGGTAAAGGTGGTGCAGTGGGTGTCCCCCCCTTCTTGATCCTGATGTTCTTTTTTCTTTTCCTCCATCTGTTTGTGTCCTCCTAATTGTTTGAACCATCCTAACACTTCTCTTTCCTTAGCTCTCTTGTTCCTTTTTTTTTTTTATAACTATCCTTGGTGTCCCTGGCTTCAACATGTCTTAGCTCTGATTCCACTTCATCACAGCATGCTAGATCGAAGGTACCCTCCATAGGCCAGCGATTTTTTCCAGATGTTCTTTTGTGCCATTTATTCACACAATGTTGGATGCGTTTCACTCGATTGGGTTGTTGAGGCATTACAATCTCCACTGGAGTTAAAACTCCTTTCTCCATCTTTTCCTGTTTAGCTCCCATGTAGCCTTGCTTAGCTTCACTGTGTTTTGGAATTTCTGGTTGTTGATCTAGTTAAGTTAAGTTAAGTTTATTTTATTTGATATGGACATCACAAATACATTGAGACTGTCCCAGTGGACAGACCAGATGCCTTTGTTTAGGTGTGTGCAGCACACGTGCTAATTTTCAACACCAGTCCATAGGTGGCTTTTCTAAAAACACAGAGCATATGATTAACAAATGGGATAAAACAAACAGAATGTTATGATTGCAAACAGTAATATTCAAAGATCATAGAGCATATGATCAGCAATAGGAGATAAAACAAACAAGATACATGATCGCAACCGTGATATTAGTAACAATATTAAACTAAGTCCATATTTATACATGTGAACATTGTTGTTTTGCTTTTAACCATGCTTTTAGTCCTCTGTTAAAAGCATTTGTATCAGTCTCCAATTTCAGGTGAGTGGGTAGAGTGTTCCATAGGTTAACGCCTTTTACTGAGAAGGCAGACTGTCCAAATGATGTTGTACACCTGGGAACAATGCAGTCACCATTGTAGGAGGCTCGTGTGTTCATTTGGCTTGAGCTCAAACGTCTTTTATCAGTGCAGAAAACAGGGGTGATACATAGTTATGAAGACATTTAAAAACCAGTCTGATCTGTCTCCCTAGTGCGTATTACCACTATGATGTTCCCTACTGTTATAACAGTTTTGTATTTTTCTTTATGTGGATTGTACTCTAATTTATGTGACCCGTCTTCCTGAGGAATTTGGTTTAAACACCCAAGCTTCCCTGTCTCCCACTCAACCTTTCTGGGCACAACAGCAATCTGCAGCCGTGGAACGTGTCCAATTTGATCTGTCTGCTCTATTATCTGTATTTGTTGTAGAGGGAGTGAAGCCACAGGAGCGTTCCTATAGTTATCACACAGGTTTTGTAACAGTGGATTTAGTGAGTAGGGAACCCACAGCTGGCGCAGAATCGCTTCCCACGGGACACTTAGATGCGCTTCTTTTATTCTTTTTAAATTAATGAATTTAGTGATGTTCCAAAGCTTTTGTTTAATCTCTTGTTCGTCTTGCGAATGCTCAACCCCCTCTCTGTCCCGGTAGCTGCTTTCTAACCAGAAGTGAGTGTGAATTCCGTTATATTCTATCGGACCCTCTGTGATGCAGTACTCCTCCCCCCAAATCTCATTTAGTAAATTATGTCCTTCTTCCATCTACTGTAAAATACACCTTGATTTTAATCTCCGATCTTGCTTCACTAGTTTTTATTACAGCAGTGAGATTTATGTGCTTAGTTTATTAGTTGGGTCTTTTTTCCTCTCTCCCTTCACTCCTCTCCCTCTTCTATGTCTGTCAGGTCAGTCGGTCAGACGTCTACTGATCTTTTAGTCTTTTTTTATACTCATGAGTTCGTTTTTGTCTTTTAATACTTAAACTGTATTCATAACGTCTTGATATGTTATACCTTATATATGTTACATTGCATTTACAACAGTTTCATACGTTATACTTTAGATATATTACAATTTTTACACTGTGATCGATCTGCTGACTTTTTCTCAGCTCTGCCCTCTGCAGTTATACTTTTAACCCTTTACTGGCTGTTCAACCCTTTGCTGGCTATTTTCTTCTTGTTTTCTTGTTTCATTCACTTAGTACTTTTAGCCCTCAACTGGCTTGAGCTCTTACTTTGTTTTCTTAGTCTTTTTAGCCCTTTTTACTGGCTTATTCTATTGTACAATTCTCTCTTTTTTCCTCTGGTGCACCTTTAAATATCTCTGTTAGTCCTCACACACACATTCATTCTCTCCGCTCCACACTTATTGTAGCCGACTCAGCCGTCTCCAGTAGTGTTGATTACATTTCATTATTACTTATTTCCCAATCAATCAATCAATCAATCAATCCGCATGCCAGGATTAGGTTCTTTAGGGGAGGATTTTGTCAATTACCTTCGACCTGGGCGGCCCACAGCACTGTACGCCACTGACATACCCAGCAGAAAATAAAGATTTCTGCTTACCTTTGATTTAGGTCTGCCGTATGTCCCTGGCACACAGCCCAGCGCCACCCGGTCTCCGGCTCCGACCGTCCTGTCCCTCCTGGCTGACAACGTCACTTGTGGAGTAAAAACTCGGGGCCTGGGAGTGGGCCAAACAGCTGTGGAGGCCAGGTCATCTGCCGCAGCACTCCATCACTCTCCTTCTTGGTCAAATAGCCCTTACACAGCCTGGAGGTGTGTTTGGGGTCATTGTCCTGTTAAAAAATAAATGATCGTCCAACTAAACGCAAACCGGATGGGATGGCATGTCGCTGCAGGATGCTGTGGTAGCCATGCTGGTTCAGTGTGCCTTCAATTTTGAATAAATCCCCAACAGTGTCACCAGCAAAACACCCCCACACCATCACACCTCCTCCTCCATGCTTCACAGTGGGAACCAGGCATGTGGAATCCATCCGTTCACCTTTTCTGCGTCTCACAAAGACACGGCGGTTGGAACCAAAGATCTCAAATTTGGACTCATCAGACCAAAGCACAGATTTCCACTGGTCTAATGTCCATTCCTTGTGTTTCTTGGCCCAAACAAATCTCTTCTGCTTGTTGCCTCTCCTTAGCAGTGGTTTCCTAGCAGCTATTTGACCATGAAGGCCTGATTCGCGCAGTCTCCTCTTAACAGTTGTTCTAGAGATGGGTCTGCTGCTAGAACTCTGTGTGGCATTCATCTGGTCTCTGATCTGAGCTGCTGTTAACTTGCCATTTCTGCGGCTGATGACTCGGATGAACTTATCCTCAGAAGCAGAGGGGACTCTTGGTCTTCCTTTCCTGGGTCGGTCCTCATGTGTGCCAGTTTCGTTGTAGCGCTTGATGGTTTTTGCGACTCCACTTGGGGACACATTTAAAGTTCTTGCAATTTTCCGGACTGACTGACCTTCATTTCTTAAAGCAATGATGGCCACTCGTTTTTCTTTAGTTAGCTGATTGGTTTTTGCCATAATATGAATTTTAACAGTTGTCCAATAGGGCTGTCGGCTGTGTATTAACCTGACTTCTGCACAACACAACTGATGGTCCCAACCCCATTGATAAAGCAAGAAATTCCACTAATTAACCTGATAAGGCACACCTATGAAGTGGAAACCATTTCAGGTGACTACCTCTTGAAGCTCATCGAGAGAATGCCAAGAGTGTGCAAAGCAGTAATCAGAGCAAAGGGTGGCTATTTTGAAGAAACTAGAATATAAAACATGTTTTCAGTTATTTCACCTTTTTTTGTTAAGTACATAACTCCACATGTGTTCATTCATAGTTTTGATGCCTTCAGTGAGAATCTACAATGTAAATAGTCATGAAAATAAAGAAAACGCATTGAATGAGAAGGTGGGTCCAAACTTTTGGCCTGTACTGTATATATATCATTTATTTATAAATGAGAGGGGAAGCTTTGAAAATCAATAACCACATACAAATGCATTACACAGTCATGCTTACTTCAGGAAAAAGAACACCACATACGAAGTCTACTTCATCGGTAAAGCTGTTGTTGGTGTTTTCCAATGTGCCCTTAAAGGGCCAGTGTGTAAAATGGGTTGAAAACAGTGACATCAGTGGTCAAATTCTAGATTGCAGGGCTCACTCGCTCACCCCTCCCGTCGGGTAAATGACGGTGGCCTCGTAGGGACAAAAAGCCTTGCGCAGACATGAGTTTTTCAGGAGTAGGTCTATCTAGGACGAGGTGAATATTTATTTAGAAATCTAAACCATGTTATGATATTGTAATGAATCCCCGACGAGCAGGAGACCAGAGTAGCGTTCGGGAAAAAGGCCCGTTTATTTGAGCACTCCAAAAACTCCGGTAACACTCCAGAGGGTAAAAGACTCCGTCATAAAGATGAGGAACTTGGATGCTGAATGGGCGAGGAGAGCTGAATCCTCCGCTCCCATTTTGCTGCACAGAATGGGATTCGGTGCTGCCATCGTTGGGGAGATATATCATCAGGAGGAAAAGCACTGCAGAGAGTGCATCAAAAGGAGTGAAGTTGCATCTTCTTTTCCTAGCAGATGATGGTTCCGGTTCATTCTCTCCTCTTGCGTGGTGTGGTCCACTCGCAAACTTTATAACTAAAAAAACTTTTCACTACTCTCTATCAACGAACTATTAACACTCTCTGGTGTTTCCTCCTCCTTCTTCCTTCCTCCAGCTGTCTTCGTTTATTTATACGCTCAAATCTCTGGCTGGCTGGATTGTCCGCTCGGTCTGCCGTACATATATGGCAGCGCAAGATGGCGATCTCTCTAAAGCAAGACCCTTGCTATATATATATATATATATATATATATATATAAAAGCATAATTATAAGGCTACGAAAACCAAACAAATTTTATTTTATAGCGATTATACACTTAAATAAACATATTAATGGGTAGAATATTCAGATTCAGATTCAGATTTGATCATAAACCATGCCAAATATTACACACTGGCCCTTTAAGGCCCAAAAAGTCAAACTATCATAAAAACATAAACTTATATATAAAGCCTCAAGTGTCCTTTCATTATTCATGGATGGGTTTTATTCTTAATACATGTAAAATGTAAAAAAAACTTCAATTTAGCCGGGTCGCCAGGTACTGGTTGTCAACCCTGTTACTTTTAATGAAAACACCCCTTCTGAATAATGGACTGCTCCAAAAGTTGCATCATTTCCTGGGAGTGAAATCAGCTTCCTTTTGTGAACATGCTGGTGAAAAGACAATTCCCAGATAGCACACATACATCTGGCCAAAGTCGGCCCGATGTATCAGGTTTAGATTGTTAAGACGTAGCAGGGAGAGCGTTTGCTCATTGCCAAGACATCGCTGAGACGTCGGCCTTCAATCGAAAATGACCACCATGCAACGTTCAAACGATCAATAAAAGAAGCTGCGCTCAGTGGGCGCTCCTTCATTAATATTCATATGCTTCCTTAACTACGACCTTTATTCATTTAGGTCGGATCTTTCAAACTACAAATATTTCACCATTCAATGTGAGAAATCAATGCTAACATTCAAAAATAGCTGACTGTTACCCTATTTCGTGTGTAAGTGTGCACAATACAGAGACAAAAGTCAGTTTGACAAACTTTATTTTCAAATTTCCACAAACAATATTTGATGGCCAGTCTGCTTCTCCTGGCAGCCTGCAAGACACAGAAAAGATGATGAGCACATAACTTCAAGAAACAAAACCCAACTTCACCACTGTATGTTTTTTTAGCATTTCAGCTGTCTATTAGCCAGACTGATGGCTTTGGGTCCGTCACTCTGCTTAATTTAGTGTTTAAACTGTTAAATAACGGGATCTGGCGTTAACTTCGTTAACTGTTAACAGCAGCTCAACAATCAGTCCTTCATCTCGGAAAAACAGTGGTTTCAAAACTGCGCCATTACCTGTAGCCACCGGGGCAGTTTGCTTGAGGAGACCCTGACTGATAAATTGCCCATAAAATCACATTAACAGAATACCGAAGGCATCCTTAAACTTCACTATTTCACCTCCGCGCTCCTCTCCGCTGGTCTCAACGACACTTGAGCACCCGTTCTGGGTTACACAGTGTCGGCCCGCCCCACCTTACCTCCGCACTCCTCTCCACTCCTCTCCCAGACACTTGAGCACACGTCCAGGGCCGCGAGACCATGGGTGGCAGCTCTGGGCACTTCCACTTTAACCCAAAACGAGTGCTCACGATAACCAGATGAGCACATAACGTCAACTAGGGAAAATAAAATGATAACACCACATTTTTCGTCAACCCTGTTACCATTCTAGCGTAAAAGGGTTGATGGTAACAGGGTTGACAAAAGTATGGTTTTGCATGAAAATGCACTTTCTTTACCCATAGTAGACATTATATACATGGTTTTACAAGTTTTATCGCTAGCTGAGAGGGAAATTGGAAAAAATTGTGCACTTGGTGACAAGTTTTTGAAATTTGGCATGGTGTTAAACTTGGCACAACATGGTCCAACATGGAGCCCATTACAATTTGGAGCAGATCCAAATCTCCGGTAAGGGCCATATTGAAATTTGTGGCTATCCCAACTTGGTTTTTGAAAACCTTATACCCATACCTTACACTATGCCAAATTTCAAAAACTTGTCACAAAGTATACAATTTTTTTCAATTTCACTCTCAGCTGGTGAGCTGGTCAGCTAACTTGATCCTCCCGTTTTCCAGCCCGGCCACACTCAACGCCCTCAGCCAGCCACTTCAGCCCTCGTTCCGCTCTGTCCCAGTCACTATCCACACGCCTGCTGTCCACAGACATGACAAGGGCTATTTTTGTGTGTGTATTCCTGACAAATAATATGGGACTGGTGTTGTTTTAACAATGGGAATACTTATAAAACTATCCATAGATATGATTGTCAGATTTTATACTTGAGAAAGGATTGCATGATTTAAATTTACCAGTGAATATTTATACTTTTGAAATTGTCTCTAATCTGGTGCATTGGTTAACATACAATTTGAAAAATATGTGACAAATATTAATGATACTGAGGTATGGCACTATACCTAGCGTTTTCAACCAAGGCGGCACCATGAGTCCATCAGTAGACAACAGCAGCATTTAACAAAGGTAATGGCACATAATTTGGCTCCATTACAATTCGCAACATTCACCGACAAAACAACTGTCACACTAAATTAGCAAGTCTCATACCCTTGTGCCTTCTGTGGCCAAATTCAGATAAGTTGTGCTTGTTGGTGGTCAACAAAGTAAATGATAACATTTTACATAGATGTTAATTTTTCTTAATGTCTGCCTATTTTAAGAATGTGTTTTTAGGTCTCTAAATATTACAAATGTCAAGGTATTCATATCCAGGTTTTTTGAGTAGGTACAGCAACTTCCTAACTACAAACTTGTCTAGTTCCAAAGCTCTCAGAGCTTGTATTATTGATCTGTATTAGTTAATATGGCTTAACTTCCAAAAAACAGGCGTTTTTTTCTGTACTATCTGTATATAGAGAGCTCCACCTAGCTTCAGCCGTGAGTCCCACCATGTCCATCATGAATTATTGTGTTGTAGACACCAGGGGCGATTCTAGGATCAGAGGTTAAGGGGTGCTGAGCACCCAGAGAGCTTCCCAGCCAGGCAAGATAAATTTCACTGTTTTGTACATTTTAACGCAATTTCATTCCCACATTTGTGAAAGAAAAGCACAACACTTTTTGGGAAAGTCTGTGACTAATCCTTCAAATCTGATGAAGGTTATTTAAATGCTGAGCCACAGCAAAAGAGGAATGGATTGGAATCATAAAAGAAACATATCGTAACCCTAATTTCTGGGGGAAGACAACTTATTTTGATACAGCAGCTCCTCAACATACACATAAACAGTATGTATGTTTCTGGAGTAAACCAGCCCCCTATAGTGAGTACCAAACATACTAATAAGAATACTAATAAATAAAGCAGCTAGCTTCTCTCATTCCAATTCAACAGAGGACAGTGGTAGTGACCATCTGTAACGTTTCCTAGCTAGAAAAAATGTCACGTTAACCTCCTACCTAACAACATTAACAGTGACCTACAATTAAAGGCAGCAAAAATGAGGACTGGTAATGATAATAATGTGTTGGTATTGAGTGGTAGAAGTTATGAAATGTGCCACATGTCACCCACTGTGGAAGGCAACGCATTGCTCTGTGCAGATAGAGCGCTCAGAGCCCCGAGTCAGGGAAAGGTGCAAGGGATGGGGTGGGTCAAACCATTTTTGAGGCAAAGGGGGTGCTGCTGTATTTTTGTTGTTAAAATATTACATTTCAACCAAGTACTGTATGGTTCTGACACTTTTCTTTTGTTAAAAAAGGACATACAGTAATAATAATTAAAGCAGCTGTGCGTAACTTTTCATTTTCGTTGATTATAGCGCCCCTTTGGTCGAAGTATGACACCCACAGCCTGGTGTCATAAAATTCCGACTGCAGCCAGCAATTACCGCATGCATTTGTTTTGGAGAGTGAGAGGATTAACTAATGTCAGGTCAGTCCAAGTAATTAGTGGAAACAGCAAAATTACTCAGTAAATTCTCCTGTCATGTTTCTGTTCTGATCCAATCTAATCTGTTGTGTATTTTGAGCTGCTACGGCTACCGTAGTAGTTTTAGCCTCAAGTTATTCTGGGTAATGTAGTAATCGTTGTTGTGCTACTGGAAACAATGAGAAGCAGCCATGTACGTTCGGTGTAAGGAAGAATAAACAGTTAACAAGTCATCTGCTGAGTCCGCATTATTATGTGAAAAGAATACTCAGACGATTTGGGAGTTATGTCCTTTCTCTATCATTTTCATATTGAGACAGCGGTTAGCATGGCACTGTCAGTACATCTTGAACGGAGGGATACACCAGTGAGCAACAGCTGCAGCTGGCTCTGGGACAGGTACGCTAGGTCACTCGGTAAAAGCAAACAAATAGACGACACAGACGATATTACTCACCTGACTGAAAGCTGTCCATCGGCTCCTGCAGGCCTGGAGCGTTTTTTCCACTTCATCTTAGGAACATGAAAAAAAGTTTTCATCACGCCAGGATTAGTGATTGCTGCAAAGTTTTCACTCCTTGTGCAGCGGTTTTCCTCCTGATGATATATCTCCCCAACGATGGCAGCACCAAATCCCATTCTGTGCGGCAAAATGGGAGCGGGGGATTCAGCCTCTCTCATCTCTGCTCAGCATTCAACACATGGAGTTCCTCATCTGTATGCTCCGGCTTAAACAGGTTTGGCTCTGGATCTGTGTCCGCCACAAGAAACTCTTCAAAATCGCGTTCAAAGTCGTCCATTGCAGCTGCTATAGTCCGAAGATATCGATAGGCTAAATAAACAGCTAACACTACTAACGTTAGGTCAGTCCAAGTAATTAGTGGAAACATGCTAACATGCTAACCTTACACACAAATTAGTAGTAAAGTAAGACCTGTTCATAAATGTTCTGGTGTAGATCTGAATTTCTTATAAACTGAGGACAACTGCCTGCTGTATATTTGTGTTCATGGTCACAGTCACAGATCATTTTACATGATGCTCCTTCGTTATCCGCCATGACATCAAAAGTACAACCAAGTCCTCATAGATGCATCTCTGGTAAAACTGTTAGGTGTTATGTGTTCAGCAATGCCCGTTGCGTACTGCTTACTCGAAGAACACTGTAAACACAACTCCTTCTTCTTATGTGGTTTAACCGCTGCGGGCCGCTGCGGGCGAGCAGAATCACTTCCGCCTCCGGGTGCCGTATTCTGGTTTGCTGACTTCCGCTGTGTGTCCAACCCGAGCGAGGCTACGCTAAATAGCCATATAGAGAAAGACTTTTTTGTCGCTGTTAGGTTCAAATAAATATGTGGATCTTCAAGGGGGGGGGGGTGATACGAACTAGGGACAGTTTTATTAATGGTAAATTTTAGGGGTGCTTCAGCACTCCCAAAAATGGGCTAGAAACGCCTATGGTAGATGCAAAGCTATCAGAAAAAAACAAAGTTCGGTCCCCCCAGGTGGCACTGATCAGCCCAAATTTGGCCTCTGTCTGTCTGTCTGTCTGTTCATCCACTTCTCTCCCTCTCTATTTATGCTTTCTCACATCTGCTGCATACACAAGGTTGTTAAAAAATCAAAAGTAATTCAGAATTAAAAATATACTGCTAATTAGGGATGTAACGATTACCGATATCACGGTAAATCTCGGTTAATTTTTACACGGTAAGAATTACCGTTTATGTTTAAATTAATTGCATTATCGTAGTGGATTATCAGGATATGTGATAAGAGCCTCATTCAAGTCTCGCGATGCAGGTGCTGCATGAATGCGTAGTATGTGTAAACACAAGGAATGAAAACATGGCGGAAGGTGGTGATAGCGGCACTCAGGACACCCCCCCCCCACTAAACACACAAAGTCTGAGGTCTGGGCGTACTTTGGGTTTCTGAAGAATGCCGAGGGACAGCTGGTGGAGGACAACTATCCTGTGCAGAAATAAGGTTGCTGCGAAGGGTATCAACACTACAAATCTGCTGGCTCATCTCCGTGACCATCATCCACAGCTTTACAGCCAATGCAAGTTATGCTATGCAAACGTCAGTTACTGTGTGAGGGACTTCGGTTTTACTAAGATTGTCATAATGTGTAATGTAAACTCTGGATGTATACAGGACTAGGTTTTCTGTTCTCGTTTAAGACACTTAGGAGCTAATACTAGCTGAGTAGCTAATAGCCGTATTAGCAGCGATGTTGTTGAGTGTTTCAAAACGAAACGGAGCTGAAAACACTGAGCGGAGCCGACAGAATATAAACCGATGTAACGTAACGCTAATTGAGATCAACTATGATTGAATCACTGTGATTATGGTTATTGTATGGCGAGCTAGAATCAATATAGATGGCCAGTCATGCTTTCTCGACATAAGCTCAAGGAAACAACATAAAACGCTGCCGTGTTAACCTTTGACCGAGAGCCTTAATGGAGGCTCTCGGTTTTACAAGGTTAATTAAATTCACTGCTCACAGTCTTGACCTAACACACACACACACACACACACACACACACACACACACACACACACACACACACACACACACGAGAATATGCACTCCTTTTCTCATACAGGTAATCCTCTCACTCACATGCACACTTCTAATGTGTGAATTTTATTCTGTGTAATGATGACCATTGCCCTTAGGGTTTGTTTGGTTTCTCCTGCACATTTGTGATATCTATTCTATATATTGTATGTTTTTTGTTCTACTCTTGCATTGTTTTGTTTTATATATACTTTTCCTCTCGTGCTAATAAATAAATAATATATAAATTGTTTACATATTTTGCTGACTGTTAAAATGTACCAGACAAATAAGCTTTGTTCCTGTAATATGTTTACATATTTTGTTCATTTAAAATAAATGTTTCTGTTGCTGTGCCAATCCCTTGCCCCTTTAATGTAAAAGTTTCATTTTAATATCAGATTTTGCCTGTAAACATTTTAGTATGATAAGGAAGTTACAAGATTTCATGAAGTTATTCCAATGTATCTATTTTTTGGAGATTTTACAGTGCTTAAAAAATATTGCGATATTATCGTTTACCGTGATAATGTGGTCACTGTAATCGAGATATCAAATTTTCCCTGTCGTTACATCCCTACTGCTAATATTTACATGCCATGGTCATTCCTGGCTCTGCAGCTGCCGCTAAATTTGTCAGTGACTTGTTGTCATAGTCTCTTTCCTTTAATGAAACTTTACCATCCTTTGTAAATAAAACGTAAGCTATTTAAAACCAGTGAGAATGCACCAGAATGCAGGAAATGCCATCTATTTCTTTTTTTAAAAATCTGGGGAATGATGATGATGATGATGATGAAGGCCTCCTAAATCTAATTACTGAAGGCTGCCAAAGGATCTCTAAAGACAAAAATATATACAGTTTATTCCCCCCAACCAACATCAGCTTGGAAAAAAAACTACCTAAAATGACAGAAAGCATCTGTGGTTTTTAGTTTGGCTCTTGTACCATCCACTAACATGGAGGAGGCAGAGTTCATGACCTATACTTCAGCCAGCCACCAACAATCTTAAAATCAGAACTACTTAAAAGATGATTCTACTTAATTCAAGAGTTGTCATTATTAGCTTTTCTGTCTTAAAATGAGACCAAGCATTTACATTAAATAAAATAAAGCACACAGAATTAACAATGTCAATTATTTCACTGAATTGCTGTGACACTACCTTGTAACACCTTGTTTAGTTTATTTAAGGATCCCCATTAGAAGCACATAAATATGCCTCTAGTCTTCCTGGGGTCCTGAACAGACATATAATGAAGAGTATACAGACAATCTGACAGACAGACTGATTGTACAGTATAATGTACAAATGATACAATGTACAAGACCGATAATACAGACATATAATAGGTAATTATAATCAACATAGAGTATATAACAAATGAGCTAATGTGATACACCATAAAGTAATATAGATAATAGTACAATACAACAGAAAAAACAATTAAATATAAAATAATACAACAGTGATCAGGCTAACATAGTACAGATGTATGAAAATGATTAGAAGAAACGATGACAAAACTATGACAAAATGACAAAACATAATCAGAGTACTTGTGAGCACTTGTTGCTTCTCAAATGAGTACAAATTACTTCTAACTTCACTGAGGCATCACAACAGGTAACAACTGTCAACTGTCACACATTTAAACTGTCTTAAGGTAACAATGGATACAATGCAAGTTATCTGGTGTTATGACGTTATTCACTTCACATGCAGTCAATTTTTGATGTGATCAACACTGCACCACAGAGCTGCCATAATGATGTGTTTTCCTATGGCATGGTTGATGGGAGCCTTTTCAAATCCCTCCCACTGTTTTCAACTAAACCTTCTGCTCTGCAAGTGATTTTGTACACTGATGAAATAGAGATATGTAATCCCCTGGGGGATTCATCCCCTGTGAATAAATTACTAATGGTTTATTAAACTCTAGGAAACATAGACCCCAAGTTTAGGTCAAAGCTTGCTGCATTCGGACTCTTTGCAATAGCTAAAGCTAAATGATATGGACAAGTGTGGTGTTGATGTTGGACTACAAAAATGTATGAAGACTTAAAGTTGCTGTATAATGGGATCAAAATCCAAACACAGAATGTTGAAATGGATTTATTTGGTGCTGTTGTTTCAGTGTGTGGTGACACACTTGCACAACATGAGCTTGCTGGTTTCAAGGAAGGGGTTGGTTTTGCCTACAGTAAATGTAGGCATTGTAAATGTCCCTTAGAGGAAATGCAAAGGAATTTTGACCAACAGAGTTTTACTAAAAGGACAATGGAAAAGCACACAGTGCATTGAAATCGAAAGGGCTAGCACAGACTTTTTGAAATCAGCCCTCAAAACCACCTATGGAATAAACAGAAGATTTAGAAGTTGGTTGATTTTCCAGCCTTTGACCTCATTCAGCAAACTCCATCATTCTTGAAGGTGTTGCACCCATGGAACTTAAGTGTGTGTTTAAATACCTTGTTGTCTCTGGACAGATGGAGTTGGACATGTTCACTTCAGCAATGCAGGGTTTTCCTTTTTCACCAATAGATGTACGTGACAAACCCTGTCCTATCACTGTCAGTACCTTGGCATCTAAGGACAACAAACTTAAACAGTCCTCCAGGCAAATGCTGATACTGTTGAAGAGCATGCCTTTTCTGTTGAACATTATAAAGAGCAATGATTATGTTCAGTTTGTTTTGGACAGCATCTCAAAGTTTTAGCAGCTGTTTCCTGAGAATAATGTAATTCCTAAGCAACATTACATGCTGCATCTCTGCTCAAATTATTTCTCTGGGCACTTTAGTCAAACAGTGGTCATCTGTGCTCCACTGTCTCTCAGGTTAACTCGTATTGCAGCGGTGCCTGGATAGTGTGACGTGTGTGGTTGTGCTGCTGCCGTGGTCCTGCCAGATGCCTGCTGCTGCTGCCATCATTAATCATTAGTCATACTTCTACTGCTATTATAGACATATGATATTATCATACATGTATACTGCCTGATACTAATATATACTTTCAACATATTGTACCACAGTAGCCAGAACTATAACGACAGTATTATTACTTTCATGAATGTTGTTGTAAGCTACTGTCATTACCGAGGATGTCATACAGATTACTGTATTGTGTCATACAGATTACTGTTAATTTGTTATGCTGATCTGTTCTGTACGACATCTACTGCACGTCTGTCCGTCCTGGAAGAGGGATCCCTCCTCAGTTGCTCTTCCTGAGGTTTCTACCATTTTTTTCCCCCGGTAAAGGGGTTTTTTTTGGGGAGTTTTTCCTTATCCGCTGTGAGGGTCTAAAGGACAGAGGGATGTCGTATGCTGTAAAGCCCTGTGAGGCAAATTGTATTTGTGATATTGGGCTTTATAAATAAAATTGATTGATTGATTGATCTAAGCTGAACTTCAGAAATGTCTAAGCCACTTGTGAAGCATAATCAGTTCTTTGAATGCTGTCAAAATGAAATGGGCTCTGAGCATCCCATTTTTGTACATTAGAAAGAATTGGGTCCTGTCTCAGAAGTAAAAGACCTGGACCACATCACAGCAAAGATCAGAGATTTTTTGGGGATCGACGGCATATGATATGCTGTCAAACTATAGTGGCTTATTCTCAATGGTAACAAGTACATCAGTGAAAGGTCTTTGATAATCATCAATGCAAATGAGACAGTGCCTGTCTTTGGACTTGTAAAAACATTTATTTGGTAGATAGGTTATTGTAATGTTTTGAATATCAGCTTTATCAGAGACTTTGAGTTCTAATAGAGATCTTTTAGCATATGAAGTTGCTGTGCCTGATCTTGCCCAGGCAACAGAGTTGATAGATGCTGAAAAGCTAGTTGATTACATATCATATTTTCCAATCAGTTTCAAAAACAGTGTGTATGCTTTGACTAAATATAATTTAGATGATATAATTGCACTTAAAACTGGAAATTAATATCCATACTGGCTAAAATTTGGAAGTGGTATGGTGAATAGTTGATACTGCTTGATGACTACTGAATGCTTGTAAATAAATATTTTGTTGACAGAGCACCATGTATTTGGAATAAATACAATTATGTTACTAGCAAATCCTTGGTGTGATTATTAAGCAGTTGTTTGTGCCCAGTCTTGAAACAAGTTCTTAGAACTAGATGCAGTATTTATTTGGCCTCAAAAGTTGTTTGTGAGGGTAATGTAACTATATGTACAGATAAAATGACTTATTTTAAGACTGACAGTTGAAGTAAGGAAAGAAAGGACAATTATTCTTAAAACTAAGCTTGGTAATCTTATACGATCTGCTCTTGTATAGTATATTAAGCTCAAAACAAGTCAATAAAATTTAATGACTAGGTATGAGATTGGAAGTCTGAGTTAGATCAGCAGTTATTGCAGAGAAATACTGAAAGAAGAATTGACGAGATCGTTTTTAGTTTATTTGACTTTATACAATACTTGGAATTGATGTTTTGCCACTTATTTCAAGAGATTTCTCACTTTTCTTATGTCTAGATATCTGGTCTTATTTCAAGAAGATGGCAGATAATTTGACTTGTTTCAAGACTTTAGCTTCTCAAATTAGATTTTTTTTCTTACATACTCTTATTTTTCTCAACAAATGCTCAAACACAGTCGTGCGGATCCAGACATGATGGAGAAACAGCCAGAGCATTTCAATGACGAAATGGTGAGAGAAAAGGTGTTGGTCAATATAGACTGCAGTATTGTGGCCATGGAAGGAGGAGCTATTTCTGGTGTGCGGACTTATGTTTTTGTATTCTTGGATCTGGTTTTCTGTCCAGCACCTAGTATTTATCGTTTCTGGATGTGCGTACTGTTTTTTTGGTATTAACAACTCACCTGCCAATTCAGCCAGCCCTGAAACTGGATGGCGCTGGAGCTGGTGTGCGTGCCGTGGCCATGCTGCTTTCTCTGGTTTTACGCACAGGCTCGGCTTCTTTTTTTTCAGACCTAATTGTATTGCGGAGTTTTGCACAGCGGCAACCAGATCTTTGCTCTCAAACCACCACTGAGCTCGAGACCCACCTGGGTCTGGTTCACGGGATGGAGTCCGTGCTGTGGGCTTGCTGCAAGTGTGGGATGTCTCGACCTAACCGTCACCAGGTTTACTGTCACTTACCTAAGTGTCGGCGGAGCCGGTTGGCGGTGGGTAAGTTGCGCTGCAACCTCTGCCCAAGGGTCTTTAGTTCAGTTAGAGGTCGGTCCCAGCACAAGCTAAGACCACACACTGCTGCCTACCTGCGGGAAGGATCGAAGCATGGTGATGGTCGTCGGCGCCATGTCGGTGTCAATCAGCGGAGGCCTGTGGAGGTCAATGAGCTGACTCCCGACTGTCAGGACATGCCCTCAACATCAGGGTCGGTTGCCACTGACCTTGGCAGCGGGAAGATAGGGGGGCATACTTGGCCAAGATGCAGACTCTCGGGAAAGGCCATCCGGATTTTGGGGAGACTTAGACAGTCACCCATATCGGTGGGCACAACTTCCCTAGCGCCGCAGCAGACGATCGAGGACGCGTTGCTTGAGATCCTCCAGACTGCGGCCTTGAAGTCGACTGGCAAGTCTGGTGAGGTCCCCATAAAGGAGGGTGATTGTTCTCAGGAAGCGATCACATCTGCCTCCTCCACTCTGATCCGAGAGGCAGGCTGGGGGATGGGAGCTGGACCTTTGGCTCCGAGGAGGTGGATGGGCAAACGGGTCAGATCTGCCCTGTCCCACTGTCTGAGATCACCGCGGTGTTCGAGGGCAGATGGGGTGACGTCAGGCCGTTCCAGGGGCTCGGTTCGTTCGGCGGCCTTGGACGGGCTGACAACTCAGTTTTCTGTCACCTGGTGACACCTCTGGAGGTCATGAAAAACTTGCGAGCTATCAAGGGCTGCTCCTCCCGGGGTCCTGATGGGATAACCAAGTTCCTGCTGCTTGGTTGGGACCCCAAGGGGGAGAAGTTGGCGCACATGTTTTCCACATGGCTGGTCTCTGGGACCCTGCAGAGGGTCTTCAAACAGTGTCGCACGGGACTCATACATAAGACCACTGACCCCGACCGGCTCAGGGACGTCAACCAGTGGCGTCCCATCACTATTGGATCTATGGTCTTGAGGCTTTTTTCGCGGATCCTGACTGGTACGATGATGGCAGCGTACCCTATCCATCCGCGCCAGAGGGGCTTCATAGCCGCTCCGGGCTGTTCTGAAAACCTATCGGTCTTGGAGGGAGTCATGAGGTTGAGCAGACAAGAAAGGTCCTCCCTTGGGGTCGTATTCATCGACTTTGCGAAGGCCTTTGATACTGTTTCACACGAGCACCTCCTGGGTGCTCTGGAGCGGAAGGGGTTAGACCAGCACATGTTTGGATTGGTCAGGAATTCGTACGAAAACTGTGTGACCAAGGTGCGATGCGCAGAAGGGTTCACTGCCGACATTGCCATGAAGGTGGGGGTGAAGCAGGGCGACTCCTTGTCGCCCCTCCTCTTCAACATTGCTCTGGATCCACTGGTCCAGACACTCGAACGCGAGGGCCAAGGATTTGCTGTGGACGGGAAATCCATCACGGCGCTGGCATTCGCTGATGACCTGGTCCTTGGTCACCAGGAGTGGAGCCTGCGGCTTAATTTGACTCAACACGGGAAACCTCACCCGGCCCGGACACGGAAAGGATTGACAGATTGATAGCTCTTTCTCGATTCTGTGGGTGGTGGTGCATGGCCGTTCTTAGTTGGTGGAGCAATTTGTCTGGTTAATTCCGATAACGAACGAGACTCCGGCATGCTAACTAGTTACGCGGCCCCGTGCGGTCGGCGTCCAACTTCTTAGAGGGACAAGTGGCATTCAGCCACACAAGATTGAGCAATAACAGGTCTGTGATGCCCTTAGATGTCCGGGGCTGCACGCGCGCCACACTGAGTGGATCAGCGTGTGTCTACCCTTCGCCAAGAGGCGTGGGTAGACACACGCTGAACCCCACTCGTGATAGGGATTGGGGATTGCAATTATTTCCCATGAACGAGGAATTCCCAGTAAGCGCGGGTCATAAGCTCGTATTGATTAAGTCCCTGCCACGTGTCGGTCCGCGGGCAACGTCTGTCCAGACGACTAAGATGTTCCATAATTTCCCCATCTCTTCCCTTTCCTGTCCGGCAATTGTGCGTTCGTTCTGGCCGCTATGTTCTCTGATATCCTCCCTTGGTCGGCCTTTAGGGCAGATCAGAGAATAGTGCGTTCCCGTGTGGCAGTTGGTTTCGGTGCTGGATAGGTCAGGATGCAAGACCCGCTATCCTAGTTGCGTTAGAGTTTGACAGATAGTAGCTCGGTCGGTGCGTAGTTGTTAGTGATCTGGTTTCTTCCTGATTGTCTGACCTTCCCTAGTTGGACTAAGAGAGTTTTACTCTCATATCCCCGAAGTTTTGGGATGAAGCTCAGGCGTCGGTGCCGCTCCGAGGGTAGTGAGGGCAGCGGGTGTCTGTCGGAGGGGGCCTCCACCCTCTCTGGCCTGGCGCCTTAAATGGCTGTCCCCTATCCAAGGGCGGTACCTGTTGCGGAGACACCGAAGGAATGCCGCGGGGCATCCCCTCACTGACACCTGGCTCCGCTTGACTGTTGATGGTGAGTGCTCTGGTGGGGTGGGGGCGGCCGGTCACTGGGACCCCGGGCTAACCCCCCGGCTGTTCCGGTGTCGGGTTCATGTCTCGCCCTTGCCGGACAGCTGGAGAGGGTCTCTTGTTGCCCTCTTTGGCCTGGCGCCTTAATTCGTTCTCCCCCCTTCAAAGGCGGTACTGCCTCCGGTCTACCAAGGGTGGTGCCCTCTGGGGCCCACCCCTAGGCACCCCCCGCCTCTATCGAACGTTGGAGTCAGTAATCCCTGTGGTGGGGCGCCGGCCGGTGCCTGGGAGGCTGGGTTCATGCCTAAGTCTCTTAGGTGTCGCGTCCGTCTGCCTTCATCGTGGAGGCGAACACTTCTTTTCCCTGGTCCGGGAGGCAGGCGGAGGGAGGACAGGGGGAGTGCGGAGGCTCCTTCCCCCGGTCCTAGCGTAGCCCCTCCATCAGATTGTCTTAACCCTAGCCACTTGTTGGCTAAGGCGACTTTGGCGTCCCCAAGCCAGGTTCCTGCTCCAGGTTCCATGGTAGCGGGGCCCCCCATGATGACAAGTGGGGTGTTGAACTCTGGTAGTCCTAAAGAACGCTCACGGTTGGTAGTTCGACCATCGGACAGTGAGCTCACCGTGCCGGATCATTGGCCTATGGGATTGAACGAATTAATGCTCGGATCCAGTGGAAACGAGCACTCGGGCCTGCTGTCGTCCCAAACTCCCCAAACTGCTCACAGGGTGGTTTCGGTTCTGTGGGAGTGTGGGAACTACGGGATAGTCCGGCCGAACCGCCACCAGATTTGTGTATGGAGTTATATTTGTGCCACAATCCTGAGCGAGCAATTGTAGATTTTGAGCACAGAAAAATGTGTTCTGAGCACAGAAAAATATTTTGAGCACAGAAAAATGTGTTGTGGGCACAAAAAAATATTTTGCGCAAGCACACAAATCAACTTTTGAGGACAAATTAAATGTGTGCCCTCTCACAAACTCATTCTTAGTGCGCGAGCAGTCCGCAGCGTACTCGCTCAAGATGTGTCTCTCTCCCCCTCTCAACCTGCCCTCACTGTGCGCTCAACTTCTCCTGCGCGCTCACTCGAGTTGTACACGGGTGTTACAAATGTGCCACAATTATCAACCAATCAGAAAACTCAGCACATTCTGATTGGCTGCTTCGGCTTCAGTGAGGTTGCAGCATCCCGCTGGAGTTCCCACCCACCAAAGGTCAAAACAGAGGAAAATTCGATTGGTTGAGAACACATTTTCGGTCAGTATTTCACTTTAAATATTAGTATTATTGAATGGTATTACATTATAGTGCTGCCGTGCTGCGTTGATTGGATTAACATTAACGTTACACGTCCATGTATCTTGAGACATCAGCCGCTGAGTGACAATTTCACTCATATTCCTCTTTAGCAATCCTGGCTGCTGCTAACTTCAGAAGATGTCTTCTGAATCTAACGAACCACGGCCACATGTAAGTAGTTTGTGCTTTAGTATTATATCATGTTTTATGAACCTTTATGTAATGAAAGTATGTTTGTTTTTGTCTGCACACTTTTAGCCTGTAAACCAAGTTAGCTATCTTGGTAGGTTGCTAAAGTAAGGTCTGTTAGTTAATGTCGGGGAGAAAAGCAGAAGCTTACTAACGTTAGTGTTACTTCCATGATAGTTGGCAAAATTGACAGTGTATAAAAAAAGACAAGGCATCAAAAGCCGGCGTTGCGCCACCGAACGTCCGCTTCTAGTAAAATGTCTATTGGCAATGATTAGGGTGCATCACATGGCCCGTTGTCTCTCTCATGTAGTTTATTCTGAGACGTCGGGGAGAAAAGCAGAAGCTTACTAACATTAACGTTACTTCCATGATAGTTGGCAAAATGGACAGTCTTAATTAAAGAATAGTTTAGGCACCTTCCTCCGGCTTATTTCAACATATAACACCTGAAGAAGGCACTTTGATATGACTGATATGGCTATTGATATGTCTGTCGTCATTAACTGAAATAGACTTATAACCTATATATCAAGTTTGATAATCTTATGTTACACATCCACAGCTGAAGCACACAATCATCTGTAAGAAATTTTGTTACAATCATTCCATTTAGGTGTAACAGAGTCAGGGTGCTGCTGCTGTTACTGGCGTTGTGTGCTGGCTCACTGAAGCATGGATGTTTAAAGAGAACATAAGACATTGTGGTGTTAAGTTACAGCACTTGCAATTTGTTTATGGTTATATTTGTAATTGTACCTTTCTTTGAAAGATTGTTGTAGATTTGTAGGACTGTTTTAGAAAAATTACCATAAGGCATAACCTGAGATGTCAAATACAGCACATGGCTGACCATGAGTCCCTTTTTTTATTGATCTCTGTCCAACAGGATACACTGAGACAGCAGCTGACGGAGAGACTTCTCACCAGACTGCAATCTGCCTTAAACCAGCAACCACTAAATCTGGATTATTTGGAGTTCCTAACTCGCCATGATCTTGTACTGTTTGGATCATTCTCTGAGCAGATAGGAGGTGTATCAGAGATTACAGAGGCACTCCAAAACCTCCATCACGTTGTCCAGAGGGAAATTAATGCCAGTTCTATGCCTATTGTGGAACAGGAAACAGAAGTTGGTCCAGGTCCTGGTCACCCCAAAATTGTAATAGAGAAAGAAAAACTGAAGAGTTTGCTGGACACACATCTGCCAGTCTTCTGCATTGCAAAATGCCTTGGTGTTTCAAGAAGAACTGTTTACAGGAGAATGCAAGAATTTGGCTTGTCAGTAAGAGGATCATACAGTGCTGTGACTGACCAAGAACTTGACAACATAATTTCAGGTGTTAAAATTCAGATGCCAAATGCTGGATACTGAATGGTTCAAGGCCATCTGGTTTCACTGGGCCTTCGCGTTCAGTGGTGGAGAATGATGGCCTCCATGCACCGAGTTGATGCTGCAGGGATCTTCTCACGGATCCTAGAACTGGCGTGTGTTGTGCAAAGAAGTTATTCTGTCCGCGGCCCTCTCTCCTTGGTCCACATTGATACAAATCATAAACTGATAAGGTAGAGTAAAATAGCCTGTTTATGCAATTATCTACATACAGAATATTGGGAGTGGAGTCATGTCATACATTTAAGAACAGCCTTAGTTATATTTCAACCTTTCCCCCTTCTTGAACAGGTACAATATTGTGATCTTTGGTGGAGTGGACGAATACTTAAGGAAGGTAATTGATTTTGTGTATGCGTTGTTACAACCCAGTAGATGTCTAGGGGTAAGGGAAGCAACATAAAACCAAACAAATAAGTGAATAAGGCAATCTGCCGTTTATTCAGTCACAAAAACAAAACAATACAAGCTACGCTTCATAAAGAAATAAAGTACAGGAAAGAAAAACCTGCTCGGAGGCTCTGTAAACCAACCCACAGCTCGGGCTTCACGAAAAGAGCCTTGGCGTTAAATTACATTTAAATAAAACAAACTTAGGGAAGGGCGACGGGTGACGGCAAACCATAAAACAATTAAAACAAAACTCTTACCTGTCACCAAATAAACACCCCTGCTAACTTACCTAATGGTGGCGGAAGGCCACCCAGAACAACAACACAAACCTGGCTGTCTGCTCTACAACTTACCTGACAAAATAAAACTACATGCAAACCGACACCCATAAACCTAGTGATCTAAACATCCAGTATCTACGTGTGAGCACAACGATATGTGGCTACGCTAAGAAACAATGTCCTAAAGCCCTGTAGTTCCCCAGATACACACTCTTAAGACACAGATCACGGCAACAGCAAAATACAAAGGAGCGAGGCGGACTGCTCAGATTAAATCACAGCCGCCATTGCTCTTGACTGCGTGCAGCTTTTAAAGGTTCAGCGAGAGGCCAGCGAAGCGGTGATTGGCCGAAACCAACGACAGCAGCGAGAGGGCCGGCCGACCTGCAAGCGGGGGAACACCGAACAGCAGCAGAGGAGGGCGGGCTGGAGGCGTGGTCCACCGGGGATTCCCTCCAGAAGAGCAGACAATTAGAGACCAATGTTAGAGACACATAATTGATAGACAGGTGCTGGCCGAATAACTCTCCCAATGACGAGCACAGCACATTAAGCACAGAAAATAAATGTACAAAGGTCCGGAGACCGTAACAGCGTGTGTGTGTGTGTGTGTGTGTGGGGGGGGGGTTAATGTCATCAGCTTAATGTAGATTGTTTTGAATTCCAAATTAGACCTTAATATGCATATTGTTAAGATCTCAACATCCTCACAGGGATGTAGCAGACCTAGGCTTAAAATCCTAATCGGCTGCTTAGGATGTAAAGTTCTTTTATCGTTGTGAGTTCATACAAATTGTGTATAGTTTATCTCCAGCGCTGCAGAAGAATTCTTCAATTACAGGGTAGTGAACCTTGATCATTGTTTCACATAAAAAAATACTGCCAACAATCTGAGTGCCAAGAAATCATTATGCAAACCCCACAGCTTAGCTATGAATAGAATAATTGCATTGGCCAGTAGATGTCAGTGTGGAATTCCTGTTAATATCAAATAGTGATCACATCTGGTTATTCTTTTCATATACAAAAAAAATCTTAAATAGAAATTATTTGACTTAATATAACTTGTCCAAATAGGCAGCAGTCAATCAAGTTGCATTTCTTAAACATTTACCTTACATATTGCATATTACATCTTGCAGGAACTGCTTAAAATACAAAGCATTTCATGTTGCTGCACTAGTTTTTCATATTTTAACTGTAAGTAGTCCCCAATTCATATCTGCTTGCCTTTCCTGTCCCACAGAGTAATAATTTAGATGCAACCGAATGTATAGTTGTGTATTTCAGATCAACGTTGTGTTTGAGTGTCTGATTTCTCTCAACCAATTTAAGTGTTAAACATGCAAAATAGTCAGTTGCGTCACAAGTTCAATATATATAGTATTTTAGTATGTAACATATACTGAGGTGATATCAAACACAACATAAGGTTCTGTTGCAATGATATGTTATGTGTAAAGATGTAGGACCTTCCGATGTCTTCTTATGATATAATAAAATACCAAAAGCTCTATGACTGACTGTAAGAATGTAATACAGTAGTTGATAGTATATGTAAAATTTTCCATGTTTTATTGCAGATAATGTACTTGGATGCAGCGACAAATAACAAGGCTTCAACTGCATTCTCATTCTTCCTGAGATCAACCCAGCTTCATGGCCTACCATCTAGGTAATTATCCTGACAAAAACACATGTTGGGAGAAGTGGCATTTATTTATTTATTATATACTAGCAACAAAACATTTTATTTCCTCTACTAAAGTTGAAGTAAACCCTTTTAAATGTCATTAAAATTTATTTTCATCTTAGGGTAAGGGGAGATCAGGGTGCTGAGAATGTGGACATCGCACACTTCATGTTTGCCACACGGGGAACTGGAAGACAAAGCTTTATCTCAGGAAAGAGCGATCATAATCAGAGGTTCGTAGCTTTTCAGTCTTCAAATTTTTGACTGCGTAATTATTTGTAGTTATAGTAGTTTTGTTATTTTAATGAAAGCAAAATAGCTTTGTAAATCCAAGTCAAGCTATTAAAATTTCATTCTAGGATTGAGAGACTTTGGCGGGACGTCTAGGTTGCGGTCACGAGCAAGTACCACAACGTTCTTCACTCTCTGGAGGAAGATGGCCTACTAGACATCTTTGATGTGGTCCACCTCTTTGGTGTGCACTACATCTTTGTCCCCCGACTACGAGCAGACCTTGACACCTTCACTGAAGGATGGAATAATCATCCTCTGCGGACAGAGGGAGGTCTCACTCCTTTTTTTTTTTTTTTTTGACCGTCACCCACCCTCCCTGGAGACTAGCCTATCAGCCTTTATTGGAAAAGCTTCCTAATATGAGCCAGAGAGGGCCGTGATACACCAAGGTGTGTCAAGGGGAAAGTAAGGAACAAGCAAGGGGGAGGGGGCAGGTGCAAGTCCTGAGTTATATAGTGACAGTGCATGCGGAGGAGAAGGAGGGAAAACAAACAAACAAACAGACAAAAACAAGGGATAAACAGGCAGTGTAGCTGATGTATTGTGGCCTTGAGGTGGTTGTGCTCCATGCAGATTATCGGAAATAAACATATACATGTCTACTATACTGTACTGAGAAACAGAAACAAAAGAGAAGTCTATACTTAACACCAAAAATGTGAGAGTCTTGGAGGGGGAAAGCCCGCCTGTAGAGAAGAGAGAGCGCAGTGTGGAAAGTTTGAGAAGCAAGTGGGCCCCTTTGAAGTGATCCCATCGGTTCTTTGTGATGCGTCACGGGGCTGAAGTAACGAACATGCATGCGTGTATTTGAACCCTCCCAATGTGTTTATGAAAACCAACACCAGGGTCCAGGGCCGGCCCTGCGGGGGAAGGGGGGCGGCCCGTCACCCCAAGACCACAGGAGCGCCCAGACCCCACGACCAGGGAGCCACAGAGGCGGCAGGACGCCCCGCAGGCCCCAGGACCAGGGGCGGCAACGGCCGGCACCCCCAGAGAGCCAGAGACACACCCCAGACAGGCGGGACAGGAGGGCCCACCCACCCACCGCCCGACGCAGATCGCCCCCACCCCCCACACCCAACCACCACCCACCCCCGACCACCCGCCTGCCCCCCACCCAAAGACGCACCCAGGGACCACCCCCGACCCAAGGCGCCAGGCACGGGGGCCCGGCACCGCCCCCGGGGAGAGAACCAGCACCACACCGAACGGGCCCGCCCCAGGCACCGGCCACCAGCGGACGCCGGACCAGACGGTAGTGAGAGCCCAACCAGGCCCGGGCGAGTGAGGAAGGCAAAGAGGCGGTGATGCCGCAAGGCATATGTCCCCCGCGCATCGGGAAACCCGGAGACCAGGAGGGGCCACCCGCCCGAACCCCCCAGGACGAGCCACCACCCACACACAGGAGAGAGCGACCCACCACGAGCAGTGAATCCCCCATCAGGACCCCCTGGCAGAGGGCCCAAAAACCACAGCCGGTCAGGAGGCAGAACCCCGGTAGGAACCCACAGAGCCCCCAGGCGCCACCCGGCCCACCCGCCCTAGGGCCACGGGACCCCCCAGACACCGGGAACCCAGCAGCACCACCATGATGTAAATGGGCTCCCTGGCCCCAGCCCCCAACCCAGGAGGGCCGGGCCCCACAAGCCACGCCAAGCGTATCAAAAGTGTGTGTTAACCCACCACCCCCCCTCTTACTATGATTCTCCGATCCCTGACGGAGAATCATTAACCCTACACCGTGAATGTGCATGTGAGTGCCCATAAGTGTGATGTGCTGCATTAAAATTGAGGGACATAGGAGACGGGTGTGGCCAAGGCTGATGGCTACAGCACACTGCTGTCCTGCAGCCCGTGCAGCCATAAGGCACCTGGAACCTGTTCCCATTTGTCCCCCAAAATGTAGGTGTATGTGGTGCTTTAAAATTAGAGGACAGAAAAGGATGGGCCGCGGGGCAGCATGGAGGGCTACCGGACACCACTGTCCCATAGCCTGCCCCATCATGAAGCCCCCCAATCCATCCGTGGTCTGCGCCTCGAAGAGTGAGTGTATGTGGTGCGTTAAAAACTGTGGAGCGTGTGGAGAGTGAACAAAATGTGGTTTAGGAGGCCAGGCCAGTGTGGGCCCGGCCCGAAGGCTGGAGGGATGGATGACAGGGGCTAGAAGGCGGCGCCAACCAGACCCCGGTGCCGCGAGGCCCCCAGCGCCCATGGATAGCGGGCCAGGCGGGCCCCAAGGAAACCCAACAGGCCCCCACCCAGCCCCGCCCCCCAAGCAACTGCAGCGCCAGGCCCCCGCAATGGTCCCGACCTGGGTCACACCGCCCGCAGCAAATCGACCCCCAGCAGAAGGACGAGACGCGCCACCAGGGAGCACGGAAGACGAGCCCCACCCAGCCCCCCCGAACCCCGAAGCGCAGGAGCACAGGCCAACCCGCAACCCCGCCAGTATCCCCCCAGACCAACACAGACCCAGAGCCGGGCCCCCAGCCCATCCGACCCGCCCCCGCACCACCGGCCGCACACCAACGGGCAGGCCCACACTGCACAGCACCAGAGCACCCCCCGCAGGCAGCACCCAGCCCCCGCGCCAGGCCCCCCAGCCCGGGGGAGGACCCCGAGCCCGCCCAAGGCCGGGAGAGAGGGGCAGGGAGGGACGGGGAGAGGGAGGAGGGAGGAGGGAGGGGGAAGGGCGGGAGCGGAGCGAAGGGGGGGGGAGTAGGAGCCCACCCACCCCGCGCCACCCAGGGCGGAAACAGCCCCCCAAGGGGGACCGGCCACGCCGCCCCCGGCCCAGGGAGCACGGGGAGACCCCGCCGCCTCCGGGCACACAGGACGAGCCGTCCACACGCACCGCCCCCAGGGGAAACCACCCGACCCCGCGACCCCACACAGAGCCAGGGAGCAGGCCCGGATTCAAGGGGGAGAAGGTGCGCCTAACACATGCTTAAGACCTTGAAATCTGATGAACCGCTGTGGTATATTGTGGTGTGAGAGATAAAGGGAATAGGGGTTACATCATTAACAGAAACAGAAACAGGTTACATATGACACAACAGTCTTTTCAGACTTGTAATATTTATATGTACAGGTGGCATATGCTCACAGGCTGAGTGGCACTATACAGACATGTTTAGTGAGAGAATAAATGGTGACCATTTTTCTGTAAAGTATGTTAATTGATTTCTGTGGCCGGCAGAAATTCTCTCCAGCGAAATATGTTCTGCAAGGAGATTCAGCCAATGGTTGATGTTGAGGGTCTGTTTATCTTTCCAATTGACTAGGATTGTTTTCTTGGCGATGGCGAGAGCTACAAGAAGAGAGTTGCAGTGGCTGTTTGGGAGGTCAATTGTCATCAGGTCACCAATTAAGCACAGGTTGGGAGATAATGGGATCCTGCAGTCCAAAATGGAGGAGAGTTTTTGAGTGACTGTTGACCAGAAGTGCTGGACGGGTGAACATAACCAGAGTGCATGAAAGTAGGTGTCTGCAGTGTTCTGAGTACACTGAGTGCATGTGTCAGATTGACTAAAGCCCATTCTATTCATCTTTTGTTGGGTGATGTGTGTTCTGTGGAGTACTTTAAATTGGATAAGCTGTATATTAGTGTGTCTTGTCATCTTAAATGTATTTTTGCATATCTGAGTCCAGAAGTCAGGGTCGGGTGAAGCAACCAGCTCCTTTTCCCATTTTAAAATTGGTAAATGTATAGAGCTGGTCTTTGACAGTAATTTATAAATCTTGGAAAGGTTCTTCTTATTACTCGGAGAAAGCTTTGTAATATGTTTGGCAAATTCTGGTGGCTGCAAAGTGTCCTGAGGCGCTGGAATTCTCTTCTTGATTGTTTTTATCAGTTGTAAATATTGTAGAAAATTTCCATTACTTATTTCAAAAGTTTGAAATAAGTTTGTGTATGTCATAAGTATATTGTCTTGGAAAAGGTGATGGAGATGAGTTACTCCCTTCAACTCCCATGTGCTAAAATGGAGAGGTCTTTTGTTGATTTCAAAGTCCGGGTTGTGCCAGATTGGAGAGAGCAAGCAAGGTTCTATCTGAGAGTTTGTGATTTCTAGTGTTTTCCACCAGGCTGACAAGGTGGAAGCAATCATTGGGTTCTTAAAACAGTTATGACGTTTGAGTGTAGTGGTGATAAATGGGAGGTCAGAAAGTTTTATATTGTTACAGTCCGCCTGTTCTAGTTCGAGCCAGGAGTTGTAGTCTTCATTAGGGTATAACCATTTCAGTAGGTATTGTAGCTGGTTAGCCAAATAGTAATGTTTAAAGTTAGGGGCTTCCAAACCCCCTTCCAGTTTGTTTGTCTGAAGGGTACTTAGGCTAATTTTTGCTGTTTTGTTCTTTGAGTAAAATTTTATAATTGCAGAATCTAATGACAGGAACCATTTCGATGTGGGAGTGAATGGAATCATGGAAAAAAAATAGTTAATTTGGGGTAGAATTTTCATTTTAACTGTGGCTATTCGACCCAGGAGGGAGATGGGAAGATTATTCCAGCGCTTCAGGTCACCACAGATCTTATCTAGAAGCGGGCTAAAGTTCAAGTGGACCAAGTCTGATAGTTTGGATGAAATATTTATGCCAAGATATCTTATGTTGCCCACAGGGAGAGAAAATTTTTGGTCTGCAGGATTCCAAGAGTTCTCCGTTATTGGCAGTATTGTCGATTTGGACCAGTTGATGGAGTAGTCCGAAAGTTTAGAAAAATTTGTTATGAGATTAAATACTTCATGTAAAGATGATTTCGGTTCTTGTAGGTAAAGTAAAATGTCGTCGGCATATAGATTAATTTTATGCTCTGAATTGGCGGAATGGATACCTCTGATCTTGCTGTTCTGACGGATTGCCATGGCCAATGGTTCGATGAATATTGCAAACAGTAGAGGCGAGAGTGGGCACCCTTGTCTGGTACCTCTCTGCAAAGTGAATCTTTTAGATGTGATCCCATTGGTGGTGACTGTGGGCATAGGGGAATTATATAAGGCTGATACCCACTTGATAAATGACTCTCCAAAGCCAAATCCACTCAGGGTGGCAAATAGGAAGGACCAGTTGACCTTGTCGAAGGCTTTTTCTGCATCAAGTGACAGAACAATTGTTTTGGTATTAGCCGTTGTGCTTTACTTATCAAATTAAGAACTCTTCTGACGTTATTACTTGAGTGTCTGCCATTAATGAAGCCTGTTTGATCATTATGAATTATTGTTGCAATTATTTTCTCCAGTCTAGAAGCAAGTGCCTTTGAGATAATTTTGATATCACTGTTGATTAGTGATAGAGGATGGTAGCTAGAAGGAAGTGTGGGGTCTTTGTCTGGCTTTAGTAATAATTTGATTGCTGCTGTATTCATGTGAGGTCTTATACCCCCGTTGTTTTTGATCTCTGTCACTGTCCTGATGAAAAGTGGTGCTAATATAGTCCAGAAATGTTTTATAAATTCAGCAAGAAAGCCATCTGGACCTGGGGCCTTACCTGTTGGCATTTTGTCTAATACGCTCTGCAGGTCATTAATAGTCAGGGGGGCATCTAAAATATTTCTGTGTTCCGTGGATAATTGAGGTAAATTTAGGTTGTCGAGAAAAGCCTGAATATCTTCTGGGTTTGGATTGTTTACTGTTGAATATAGATTATGGTAGAAAGAATAGAAAATCTGATTAATCTCCTGAGGGGATTGTGTGTAATTTCCGGACGGCCCCTGGATTGTTGTTATCAGAGATTTCTCTTTCTTACGTTGGAGCTGGTTTGCCAAAAATTTTCCTGATTTGTTACTGTGTTCAAAGTTATTATATCTTAGAGTATAATAAATTCAGTTTTCTTTGATAGAATATTGTCCAATTGTGATTTTGCACACTGTAATTGGGTCCATACCTGATCACTTGGATTGTTTGCATATTCCTGTGTTAGTTGTTTAATTTTTTCCTCAATGTTTTTTTCCGCTTGCAATTCCTGTTTCTTTTTGTAGGAGGAGTATGATATAATTTTCCCTCTGATTACTGCCTTTCCAGCCTCCCATATTAAAGATGGAGATAAATTTGGAGAGTCATTATCTTCAAGAAAGTTTGCCCACTCCCGTCTCACCATTTTATCAAAGTCTGGGTCTTTAAGTAAAGAGATATTAAAGCGCCATGTTGGGGACCGTCTATGGATGGTTTCTATTTGCAGATTGAGTGATATTGGTGCATGGTCGCTGATAATGATAGGGTGTATTCACTCCTGAACAGCTGTGGTGTATGGGACATCTACAAGATCTCGCGAAGGGGAGAAACTTGAGGTACACCATAATAAAGGTAGTTCACATAAAACATTTTAAAAACAGTTGATTTGCAACGGTAGACAGATATGTTTTCATCAACAAACCATAATGACTTTGAGTTCCATTGCATCAAGTGATGAGGCATATCTGACAGAGGTATATAGTTAAAAATAGCTATCTGTTCTACAACCAATAGTTTGAATATTAGTTATAAAAACTTTTGAGTAAACAAACACCTTTTTGTAATATTTGTGCATTTATTTTTGAAACACACATACAAAAAAATCCACCATAACAATATTTTAAGTACAAAGTCTTATAATTTTACTCTGTTTGAACTGTTTTTCTGAATTTGTAGGATCTTCAAGACCCAGGGATTGACTGGGAGAGTGCCATGCTACAAGAAGACTCTCACAGTACAGTTGTGGTTCCTGAAATTCTGTGCCCACTGGATGACGCAGTTCTAGAAGAACTTCAAAGAGCTGTTGATCCTCTGGAACATTCTCAGTCATGTGGTCGTGATTTGTACACACGATTCTTGCACTGTGTGTCCAGCCAACAATGACACTGAAATACTGAAATATGAACTGAGCTGGTTACAACATTGCAAAGCTCTTTTGCCTAAAACATCCCCTCAAATTTATTAATGGACAAGCAAGCAAAAAAAAGGGAAGGGGAAGGGCATTTAAAGGAGTTTTGTCAGCCAGAACATATGACTGAAATAACAAAATGTTCAACCAGTAGTAACGTTGCAGAATTCACAGAAAGAGACTGACATCTCGAAGAACATAGATTTTAGAGATCATGGAAACAAAACTCCCAGTCTCTATTCACTGAGGACCACAAAATATTGTGGAGCCCTCTTGCTTTAATTTGAGTAGAGCTGGTAGTATTAGACTCTGTGGAATCCACCACCGTATCTAACTGCTTCACTCATGATTCTTCTAAAATCATCATAAGTGCCAAGATGCTGTACTGGAAAAGTCACAGTCTGGGTACATGCACTCACAGTTGGGTAACACACTGAGTGATCTCCTTGCTGCTCTCTGCATTCATGGTTAAAGTTGCATGTTATTTTGAAGCATTTCTTTTCATCAGGGAGGATGGGGATGTGGGATTGCCCCGTCATCCACTGGGGCACGTGTTGCACTGCAAGAGGCCCTGTGTCACCAGCTGCACTGTCTGTCTCCCCACCTGTGATGGATACATTAATGTTTCAAATAACACAGATTAAGAAGAGCAATTTAAAGTTGTTGTCTGTAAAATAGTTATAGTATTTCAAAACATTTATATGTGCTTGGTACAACAAAATCAGTAAAACATTGAAATGACATTATGTGTGTGGTTGGTATATGTATAGTATATCGTACGTGACATTTCGATCTCCTGCAAGAAATCTTGGAAGAAGTTGATTATCTTCCTCTCAGTTCTCTCCTTAGATGTCCCCTTTTCACTGAATTGCGACTGGCAGTTCATCATTATGAAGTCAGCATCAGGCTATAAAGAGAGTGAATGCAGATTCAGTTAAATATTCTTGTATGTTCAAACTCAGGCTATGACTGAAACACACACACACATACACAAACAGAGCAAAGTGAATGTCTGTAGTTTCTGTGTAGAAAGTGGCAGTTAAAATTGTTACCTTTATGATCTTCCCTGGAACAAACAGGGGGTGGCAAGCGTCAGGGTTTGTAGCCATCTGGTTAACCAGGCCATACAGTTCCATGTCCTTTCTGAGTTGCTGCAACAGTCTTGTTGTAGAATGTAAGACAATTGCTCTTTGAAGAAAAGCACACAAAAAATCAAAACTGTTGCAAAGTTAACATTTTTGCATGAAAAATATTTAAAATGTTATTCTTTGAAAACTTACCGAATTATGTTTTCTTTGCTGTCCAGTTTGATCTGCCTTGTGTATCCACAGCTTACAATTTCATCAGCCAACAACATCAGAGACTCAGCATCTGCAGAATTTTCAACCTGAAAATGTGCAACATAAAATAGAAAATACAATATGTGGTACAACATTATAAATCTAATTCAGATCTAACAATACTAAACAGAATGCTGACCCTGCTGATGAGCAGACAGGATTCTAGATCGGTCACATCCTCCTGAGACAGAGAGTTTAAGTCCACCTCTCCTGTGCAGAGGAAGTTGTAGCACCACTCCCTCAAAAAAGCAGGGGGTGGACCACCTTGTGCGAGGCTGACTGCCATTATTTCACCAACAGTTCTGTGAGCAACATAGAAAATGTTTGAGTAAAAGAAAAAAACTCTTTTCCATATATGATTAGTGTGCAAAAATGTGTATGTTACCAACCTAAAGTTCTCATTATCAAAATCTGTCAAAGAGTACTTGGGATTTTTACCCTGGTTCCCAGCTCCTTCAAAAAATCTCTTTTCAATACCTGAAACCATATCTGAGACAAAAAAGCAATACCAAGGTTTAGATAATCCATTGGGTTTGTTTCACATCAGAACAAACAGTTAAATGACCAACTTACCAGTCAGAAACTCTTTCCTCAGTGCTCCTGTATCAATGCCTGCCTCTCCTATATAGACCACCTTAAGAGCACTGGCAGGAGATGCAGCTTTTTTCCTTTTCCACTGGAGAATGCTTCTGTCTGGAAGGTCTTCTCTGTCCACACACAATTTAACTCTGTACTGGTGTCAACTTGTTGTTCAATGAAGCACAATACATCTTCCGTACTTGGGAAATAGAGAAAATAAAAAGTCCCAAATTAATTTCTAAAATATTTGTATACATTACTGCCATATAATGGTGTCATTAAGCAATACACTGAACAGTGTTTGGGAAAGAAAGGGTAATAAGATTACAAGTGCTTACACAAAACTGCACCATGTGCTGTGTTTTTAATTGTCAGTTAAAATGATTTGAGAGAATGTGATGGCTAGATGTTGTGGAAGACACAAAAGCATATGTGTATATCTGTGGTTCTTAACCTTTTTGGTATCAAGGACCTGCAAATTGAAACACATCAGGCCATGAACCTGTATTTTTTGATGAATTGGTCTCAGGGATCGCCATCAGATCAGATTTTATTATTCCATAACAGTCTATACTATAGACTGTAGATTAATAGGGAAGAGTGAAAACTATGAACAGAATAGTCATCCTTACACATCCTCTCATTGGGATAATTTCTAGTCAATTACATATTAGTCAAGTTAAAATATTCCCCATTTCAGACCCCAGGTTGACAACCACTGGTGTAAATGATGGTGCACATCATTTATTCTGTATTTGATATAAACTCATGCAAAGACCATCCTAATAAAACGTACCTTTTTGGTTTGAATGCTGCAGTTTGAGCAGGCATACTTGGACTACTATCATTTTCTGCAGAAGCCACTGTACATTCAAAGCTGTCACTTAAGTCACTGTAAATTCAAACAATTTGCAATTTGTTAATTGTTAATTGCAATGGCAATTAATTGTGGGGGAAAAAAATCTAAACAGAAGAGAGCAGATTACCTCTCTCCACACAGACTGGCATGGACTGTTATCTCATCGTCTGGGAATTCTTTGGTGCAAATTGGAAAAATTGCCTGAAATTTGAAAGTTTCCTTACATTACAGAGAGCAAAAAACAAAAGATTACTGGTAAAAGGGGAAATAAAGTGATTTTGAATTTACCTTGTGGTTGTTCTCCACAACGCATACATCGGAGGACTGCAGATTCCCAAAACAGTGATTTTAATTAACATTTCATATTTTCCTTGTCATTTTGTAAAGGCCATTTAACAAAATAATAATAAAAATGATCATAATAAGAATCTCACCTCATCGCCAGTGTCATCAGAGGACAGTCTTCCCTTGCATGTCTTAATGTGTACTGCAAGCATCTGCAAAGGCATCACTTCATTACACTGGAAGCATGTCTTCTATGGCATTTTTGAAAATTGCTGTGAATCGGGTGGCAGAGGAGACGTGTCTAATGTCTCCTGCAGTGGTATGATGTAAAAAGTGGCTTTGCCACCTGCAGACACAGCTCGAAGAGCTTTGACAGAATACCCCTCTGCTTCTGGTGGAATGACAGTGAGCTTTCGTCTGCCACCTTTGAGAAAAATAGAGAAAAATGATTTGCTTTACTGTGGAAACATTCAATTTTGTTAGTCTTTTTTAGTCTACCATCTCTAATGTTTACAGCCAGTGATCAAATGCACAAAAAGGATTTATGTACATCATGAATAAATGAGAGAGTGGGATGTGATAAAGAGTGTATGTCCATTGTCCCTGTCAAATAAACAAACAAATAAATTCAACAATACAATCTTAATCTTACAAACCTGTTGCCTTATGCAATAGCCATCCACCAGAAAGATCCTCCATTTTTGGAAACATTTCAGTCAGGAACCTAGAAATCTTGGTGAGCAGAGAGAGCGAGAAAGAGAGAGAATCACTTACAGTGACATCTTACAAAAACAAACTTTAATGATAAGTAAAACAAGTGGAGTTGACCACTGTACCTCTAAGTGGTCACCATCTTCAGGAAGAGACACCGCTTGTCTTCCCATGCCCGCCTGGAGGAGTTCAAGCTCCTCAGGTGGCAACGGTGTGTGGGCTGTATTTTTTGGCAAAAAATTTCAGAGCTGTTGTCTTACTGGTTATCTTAACAGGATGCTTGGTGGCAGTCAAACACCTCTTTTTACCACGACTGAGGTTTGATTTGAAATAGCCAGGAAAAGATCTGTGGATTAAAAAATATATAGTTTTATGTGAGTTTAATATTAATAAGTGTTGCATTAAATTTCCAAACAGCATGTATATATTTTTTCCAATGCAATTACAATCCAAAGTCCTATCTGGAGGTGAATCAAAATGTGTATTTGAATTTACATGTGATTTAACAGATGGGGCCTACCAAATTGCACTAATGATGCAGAATTAAAAATACACACACACATAATATATATATACATATATATATACATATATATGTATATATATACACACACACACATACAAATGAACTGACTGAATAACAAACCTTGCCATCTCTTGCTGCACAGTTAGATTTCTAGGGGCAGGGGCAGGCTGCCCTGTCTCTGTCAGCCTTGTTGAACTGCTTGGAGTGTTAAGCAGCAAAGACACCAGGTTTCTGGCTGCTGACTCAACTGCACCATGGCTCTAAATAATTTCAGGATTAACATTAACATCTCTTCAGTTAAAATTGCAACAATTAGTCATGAACTGTGCTTAAAACATGTCCTGTTGTACAAAGAGAGCTCAAACAAGAGGGACTCACGTACTGTAATGTGACGTCTCAGAATAAACTACATGAGAGAGACAACGGGCCATGTGATGCACCCTAATCATTGCCAATAGACATTTTACTAGAAGCGGGCGTTCGGTGGCGCAACGCCGGCTTTTGATGCCTTGTCTTTTTTTATACACTGTCAATTTTGCCAACTATCATGGAAGTAACACTAACGTTAGTAAGCTTCTGCTTTTCTCCCCGACATTAACTAACAGACCTTACTTTAGCAACCTACCAAGATAGCTAACTTGGTTTACAGGCTAAAAGTATGCAGACAAAAACAAACATACTTTCATTACATAAAGGTTCATAAAACATGATATAATACTAAAGCACAAACTACTTACATGTGGCCGTGGTTCGTTAGGTTCAGAAGACATCTTCTGAAGTTAGCAGCAGCCAGGATTGCTAAAGAGGAATATGAGTGAAATTGTCACTCAGCGGCTGATGTCTCAAGATACATGGACGTGTAACGTTAATGTAGATCCAATCAACGCAGCACGGCAGCACTTTAATGTAATACCATTCAATAATACTAATATTTAAAGTGAAATACTGACCGAAAATGTGTTCTCAACCAATCGAATTTTCCTCTGTTTTGACCTTTGGTGGGTGGGAACTCCAGCGGGATGCTGCAACCTCACTGGAGCCGAAGCAGCCAATCAGAATGTACCGAGTTTTCTAATTGGTTGATAATTGTGGCACATTTGTAACACCCGTGTACAACTCGAGCGAGCGCGCAGGAGAAGTTGAGCGCACAGTGAGGGCAGGTTGAGAGGAGGAGAGAGACACATCTTGAGCGACTACGCTGCGGACTGCTCGCGCACTAAGAACAAGTTTGTGAGAGGGCACACATTTAATTTGTCCTCAAAAGTTGATTTGTGTGCTTGCGCAAAATATTTTTCTTTGCTCACAACACATTTTTTGTGCTCACAACACATTTTTCTGTGCTCAAAATCTACAATTGCTCGCTCAGGATTGTGGCACAAATATAACTCCATAGATTTCCTGTCACTTGCCTAAGTGTCGGGGGTCGGTGGCAAGGGGCAGCTTCCAGTGTGAACACTGTCCTAGGGCGTTCCACTTGGTCCGTGGCCTGTCACAGCACATGCTAAGCTTACACACTGCGGCCTACTTGAGGGAAAGGTCCGGACGGGTTGTTCGCCGCCGTCGTGTTGCCGGTTCTCGCCAGAGGATGCCCAAGGAGGTCAACGAGGGGGCTCCTCCGTGTCCAGACATGCCCTCGGTCCCTGGGCCGGTGGCCACTGACTCTGGCGCGGTCGAGAATGGTAGAAGTATTAGGCCAAAGTGCAGACTCCGGTGCAAGGCCGTTCATGCATCGGGGAGACTCCGCCAGCAGAAGGTATCGGCGAGCGCTCGTTTGAGGAAGTCCTTGTTGGCTCCCTCCATGCCCCCTGTGCCACAGCAGACGGTCAAGGACACGCTCCATGAGGTCCTTAAAGCTGTGGCCGAGGGCAGAGCTGGTGGGTCTGACGAGGTCCCCATTACGGAGGGCGATTGCAGTCAGGAAGCGATCGCGTCTGCCTCCTCCGCGCTGCTTCGAGACTTGGGCCAGGAGATGAAGGCTGCACCTTCGGTGCGTGTGGGGTCCACCGGGTGTCCGGCTTCCAGTTTGGTCAGGCGATGCAGGTGGAGACTGCATGCCCGTGGACACCTGTTTCGTTTTTATCGGCAGGATAGGGCTAAGTTGGCGTCTCTTGTTCTTGATGGGCAAATGGGTCAGATCTGCCCCGTCCCCCTATCTGAGCTCACTGCGGTGTTCAAGGGTAGGTGGGGTTACGTCAGGCCATTCCAGGGGCTTGGTGCATTTGGTGGCCTTGGGCGTGCTGATAACGCGGTCTTCTGTTGCCTGGTCACACCCACGGAAGTGTTATAGCATTTACGAGCTATTAAGAACCGCTCCTCCCCGGGTTAATAAATAACCAATGCGCTTCTCCTTGGTTGGGACCCCAAGGGGAAGAAGTTGGCTTGCATGTTCTCCACATGGTTGGTCTCGGGGACTCTGCCAGAGATCTTCAAGAGATGCAGTATGATACTCATACCCAAGACCACTGACCCTGGACGGCTCGGGGACGTCAATCAGTGGCGCCCCATTACTATTGGGTCTATGGTTTTGAGACTTTTCTCGCGGATCCTGACAGGTAGGATGACGGCGGGGTGCCCTATCCATCCGCGACAGAGGGGCTTCATAGCCTCCCCTGGATGCTCGGAAAACCTATCGACCTTGGAGGGGGTAATGAGGTGGAGCAGGAAAGAGAAGTCCTCCCTCGGGGTTGTATTTGTCGATTTCGCGAAGGCCTTTGATACCGTTTCGCACGAGCATCTCCTGAGTGCTCTTGAACGGAAAGGGTTAGACCAGCACATGCTGGAGTTGGTCAGGAACTCATACGAAAAGAAGGGTGCACTGCTGACATCGCCATGAAGGTGGGAGTGAAGCAGGGTAACTCCATGTCCCCTCTCCTCTTCAACATCGACTTGGGCCCACTGGTCCAGGCTCTGGTCCAGGAACGCGAGGGCCACGGATTTGTTGCGGAGGGGAGATCCATTACGGCCTTGGCATTTGCAGATGATCTGGTTTTGTTGAGCAGCTCGTGGGAGGGTATGGTGGCTTCTGCGAGCTTACTGGGATGAGTGTTCAGCCCAGTAAGTGCCACAGGTTCTTTTCCAAGACAGTGGGTATGGCGCGCACGATCAATGGTCGACCCCCTTGGCTGTTGGGAGGTGTGCCCGTCCATCTTATCGGGCCGGAGGAGGGCGTGAACTACCTGGGCGTTACGATTAACCCGTGGACAGGGTTGGCCTCCAAGGATATGCTCGAGCGAATCCAGCGGTGGATAGCTGACATCGGAGGAACACACTTAGGCCCGATCGAAAGGGTGGACCTGTTGGTCAACTATGCTCTGCCGAGAGTGATCTTCGAAGCTGCTCACTGCATGGTGTCAGACCTGGCCCTGACAGGAATCGACGCACACATCAGACAGGCGGTGAAGCGCTGGCTCCACCTGCCAACTTGTACTACGAATGGGTTGCTTTATGCAAGGAAGTCCAGTGGTGGATTGGGCATTCCCAAACTTACAAGGGTTGTGGCGGCGATACAAGCCCGGAGGATCTACAAGCTGTTTCACTTCAGGGATGAGACAGTGGAGTGGATGAGAGCAGGCAGTTCACTGGAAGAAGCCCCCAGTCTGGATCCCCCTGCGGAGGGGGAGGAGGTGAGGGCCAATCCAGAGGCGGGCTCCCCTGCGGAGGGGAGTGGGGGAACCGCCAGCCCGATGACACCTAGGAGGCGCCTAGTCCCGTGTGATTGGCGCCAGGTCGAGTTCGACAGATGGGCTAACCTGGACTCTCAAGGGAGGGGTATTCGGCTGTTCAAGGCTGACAGGGTCAGCAATTGCTGGCTAGTGGACCCCTACTCAGGGGGGTTCACTCCCGGCCGGTACATTGCGGCACTTGAGCTAAGGGCTAATGTGTAGCCCTCCTCCTTCATCGATCGGGGCCCCTTTCGTGTTAGAGGCTGCTCGTACCTCCCCTCATCAGTCCATGAACTCACTCAAGACATCCAGGGAGTACAAGAGGGTTCTGCGACTGACGAGTTTAGCAAAGCTCCGGCGTCGAGCTTGCTGCATGCCCAAAGTTTTCAGGAAAGTATCATTGGTTGTGGGCCACTTGCCCCTGGCACCCACTGGGAAACCGATAACCTGCACCCTTCGAACCGCCGATAGTTCCCGAAGTAGCACAGGAGCGAGAGGGCGGTACTTAGTGACCTTCTGCAGCCGCGCAGCCTCCAGAGAGTCTTCATCAAACTCGTACCTGATCATCACATCTACCACCAGCGCCGTACCGCCCTTTGTGAAGACAAGGTCAGGCGCCAGAACCAGCCCCAAGGGGCAGGTCCAGCGGGCTTCCCTCATCACCCTCCAACCGCAACGCTGAGCTTCCGCAACGACGAGATCACACACCTTGTGGTGCCTCCAGATCCGGCCCTGCTGGACCTTCAGGCAAGCCCCAAGTATGTGTGAACAGATCTCGGGAGAACCCCGACAGTAACGACAAAGGACGTCGGAGGACTGTCTCCCCCTCCCTGCCGACTCGCGGGTAGGGAAGACGTTTGCCCTCAGCTGAAGCGCAGCAATGTACCGGCCGGGAGTAAACCCCCCCGAGTAGGGATTGACTAGCCAGCAATTACTGATCTTGTCAGCCTCGAACACCCGAATGCCCCGCCCTTGAGATTTCAGGTTGGCCCATTTATCGAACTCGACCTGGCTCCAATCACACGGGATTAGTCGCCTCTTGGGCGTCAATGAGTGGAGGGCTCTCGCGCTCCCCTCCGAAGGGGAGCCTACCTCTGAGCTAGTCCCCACCTCCTCCCCCTCCGCAGGGGGATCCAGACTGGGGAGTTTGTCCAGTGAACCCCCCGCTCTCAGCCATGCTCTCTCAAAACTCCTGTACTTAATCGTTCGTCGAGAGATCCACCGCACTGTCTCGTCCGAGGACTGAAACAGGTGATAGATCCTCCGGGCTTGTATAGCCGCCACAACCCTTGACAACCTGGGAATGCCCAGTCCACCGCTGGACTTCCTGGAGTACAGCAACCCATCTGTTGTGCAAGTTGGCGGGTGAAGCCAAGTCTTCACCGCCCATCTGATGTGGACGTCCACTTCCGTCAGGGCCAGGTCCGACAACGTGCTGTGATCAGCCTCGAAGATAACCCTCGGCACAGCATTGTTAACCAACAGGTCCACCCTTTCGATCAGGCCGAAGGGTGTCCCTCCAATGGCAGCTATCCAACGCTGGAGTCGCTCGCCGATACCCTTGGAGACAATCCCTGTCCATGGGTTGATGGTTACGCCCAAGTACTTTATGCCCTCCTGCGGTCCGATCAGGTGGAGGGGCACGCCTCCCAACAGCCAGGGGGGCCGACTGTTGATCGTACGCACCCGCCCCTCCGTCTCGGCAAAGAACCCATGGCACTTACTAGGCTGAACGCTCATCCCAGTAAGCTCACAGAAAACCTCCAGAATATCCAAGTTGGCCGCCATGCCCTCCCATGAGCTGCTCAACAAGACCAGATCATCAGCGAATGCCAGCGCTGTAATGGATTTCCCTTCCGCAACAAATCCTTGGCCCTCGCGTTCGAGAGTCTGGACCAGTGGATCCAGAGCAATATTGAAGTGGAGGGGCAACAAGGAGTCGCCCTGCTTAACCCCAACCTTCATGGCGATGTCAGCAGTGCACCCTTCTGCGCATCACACTTTGGTCACACAGTTTTCGTACGAATTCCTGACCAATTCCAACATGTGCCGGTCTAACCCCTTCCGCTCCAGAGCACTCAGGAGGTGCTCATGTGAAACAGTATCAAAGGCCTTCGAAAAGTCGACGAATACAACCCCAAGGGATGACCTTTCTTGTCTGCTCAACCTCATAACGCCCTCCAGTACCGACAGGTTCTCAGAACAGCCCGGAGAGGCTATAAAGCCCCTCTGGCGCGGATGGATACGATATGCCGCTGTCATCCTAACCGTCAGGATCCGCGAGAAAAGCCTCAAGACCAAAGACCCAATAGTGATGGGACGCCACTGGTTGACGTCCCCCAACCAGCCGGGGTCAGTGGTCGTAGGTATAAGCACCGTGCGGCACTTTTTGAAGACCCTCGGCAGAGTCCCTGAGACCAACCATGTGAAGAACATGTGTGCCAACTTCTCCCCCTTGGGGTCCCAACCAAGCAGCAGGGACTTGGTTAGCTTGAGGAGCGGCCCTTAACAGCTTGCAAATTTCTCATGACCTCCAGAGGTGTCACCAAGTGACAGAAGACTGTGTTATCAGTCTGTCCATCCAGCCCGAACCAAGCCCCCAGAACGGACTGACGTCACCCCATCTGCCCTCAAACATCGTGGTGACATTGGACAGCGGGACCGGGCACTTCTGCCTGGTTTGCCCATCCAGGACAAGAGACGCTAATTTTGCCCTGTCTGTGTGATATAAGCGGATCAAGCGTTGGCGGGAAACACGCCTCAGCTTACACCGCCTGACCGAACCAAAAGCAGGTCGCCCAGCAGGCCTCTTTGGAGCAGAAGGTCCAGCTCCCATCTCCCGGCCCACCTCTCGGATCAGAGTGGAGGAGGCGGCCGTGATTGCTTCCTGAGAACAATCGCCCTCCATAATGGGAACCTCGTCAGACTTACCAGTCGAGCCCAAGGCCGCAGTCTGGAGGATCTCATGGAAGGCGTCCTCGACCGTCTGCTGTGGCGCAGGGGACTCTGCGCCCACTGATGCCTGTGACTGGCTAAGTCTCCCCAAAATCCGAATGGCCTTACTTGAGAGACCGCACCTTGACCGAGAATGCTCCCTTGCCTTCCCGATGTCGAGGGCATGTCCTGACAGTCGGGAGTCAGCTCGTTGACCTCCTCAGACTTCCGCTGACTGGCACCAACATGACGCCAACCACAGTCACCAAGCCTCGACCCTTCCCGCAAGTAGGCATCAGTGTCTGCTTTTAGCTTGTGCTGGGACCAACCTCTAACTGTACGGAAGACCCTAGGGCAGAGGTTGCAAGTTGGCCACCGCCAACCGGCTCCGCAGACACTTAGGTAAGTGACAGGAAATCTGGTGACGGTTAGGTCGTGCCATCCCACACTTGCCGCAAGCCCACAGCACAGACACCACCCCATGAACCAGACCCAGCTGGGCCTCAAGCTCAGAGGCAGTGCCCGGATCGGGCAGGCGAACCGTGTACGACCCCAAGCCCGCACCAGCTGGGTCCCCTGAATCGCGCACGAGACTAGTAGGGGGAATTAGGTTTGACAGCACGCCTGGGGGCCCACTACCACTGGTTCCAGCCATTGGTTCGTCAAACACCTCTGATCGTTGTTCGCGAGCGGTGGGCTCGCCATCCGACGGCCGAGCTGAGGACCGCTTGCGTTTTTGTGGGCTATGAGAGCCCGTCACCCCACCTGCCAACATGGGGCGCCCCTCTACCGCAGGACCTGAACCAGATCTCTGGCTTGGGGACACAAAAGTCTCCTTGGACAACAAGTGGCTAGGGTAAGGACAGTCTGGCAGAGAGGCTATGCTAGGACCGGGGGAAGGAGCATCTGCACTCCTCCGGTCCTCCCTCTGTCCGTCTCCCGAGACAGGGAAAGAGAGTGTTCGCCTCCACGATGAGGATAAACGGACGCGACACATAAGAGACTTAGCCGTGAACCCAGCCTCCCAGGCACCGGCCGGCGCCCCACCACAGGGGTTACTGATTCCATCATTCAACAGAGGCGGGGAGGTGCCTAAGGGTGGGCCCCGGAGGGTACCACCCCTGGTAGACAGTACCGCCTTTGAAAGGGGGAGAACGAATTAAGGCGCCAGGCCAAAGTGGGCGACAAGCCCCCCAGACGGGCTCCAGTCCCCAGCACCCTTCTTGGGTCGGCACGGGCACCGCCGCATCTAGTCCTAACTATCAGGGTCTTTCTGGAATCATGGTTGCTGGAGGAAGGGGCGGAATCCCGGAGAGGGGAAGCCACGCTCCCGGGACCCTCTCCAGCTGTCTCTCTCAAGGAGGGATGGCGCTGCACATCAGGCAAGGGCGAGACACGAACCCGACACCGGAACGGCCGGGGGGTTAGCCCGGGGTCCCAGTGCCCAGCCGCTCCCACCCCACCAGAGCACTCATCACCATCGTCAGTCAAATGGAGCCAGGTGCCAGAGAGGGGATGCCCCGTGGCAACCCCTCGACGTCTCCGCAACAGGTACCGCCCCTGGCAGGGGGACAGCCATTTGAGGAGCCAAGCCAGAGAGAGCGAGAGCCCTCCCCTGCCGACGCCAGCTGCCCGCACCAACCTTGGAGCGGCACCGGCACCTGAGCTCCGAGTCCGAAGCTTCATCCCGAAACCTCGGGGATATGAGAGTAAACTCTCTAAATCCAATCAGGGAAGGTTAGCAAATCAGGAGGAAACCAGATCACCAACAATCCCAATGCACCAACCAGTCTACTATCCGAAAACTCTACCGCATCTAGGATAGCGGGTCTTGCACCCTGACCTATCCAGCACCGAAACCAACTGCCACACAGGAACGCACAATTCTCTGAACTGCCCTAAAGGCTGACCAAGGGAGGATATCAGAGAGCATAGCGGCCGGAACGAACGCACCATTGCCAGACAGGAAAGAGAAGAAATGGGGAAATTACGGAACATCTTAGCCGTTTGGACAAACGTTGCCCGCGGACCGCCACGTGGAGGCGAGTTCCAACCGACTTTGTGACCATGGTACACCGCCACCCTCAGAATGTACCAGGCCGAAGCTGTGCGTGCCCATCTCCGGCACACGCACAGCTGGAGGGCTGCCGGGCGCGCCTATCCGCCAGCACACGCCCAACAGGCAGCCCGTATTTCTGCCATTACCCGTACTAGTTGAACGTCTTCACTTTGATATTCATAGCACTGGGCAGAAATCACATCGCTTACCACCGCAACTGCTACAGAGGAAGCAGCGCGGCAGTCAGGCAGGGGAAGTGCATGCCTATCACCAGCGCATGCACTGCGGACTGGCAGGTGAGACTGCGGATACACTCCCTCGCTCCATGGGTATCCGGCCAATGTGACTATCACATCGCGTCAACACCCGCCGTGGGCCTTCGCGATGCTTTGTTTTAACAGTCGGATTCCCCTGGTCCGCACCAGTTCTAAGTCAGCTGCTAGGTGCCAGCCGAGGCGACATAGCTGGGGAGATCCACGAGAAGGGCCCGGTGCACGTCCAGAGTCGGCGCCGCCGATCGCCGTACCCGATCCCCTCCACCGGCACGCCTTCCGCATGGTGTCGGACACCGCCCCGCGAAAACCCCTGCCCAGCGACGCACGAGGCGCCATGGACGAGGGCCCCGCGAGACGGGCCACGCACCGCACCTCCGCCAGCGGAGAGAGGAGGGCGACGGGGCAACTGCTCCCCCAGCCGCGGCTCGAGCCCAGCCCCGCTTCGCACCCCAGCCCAACCGACCCAGCCCTTAGAGCCAATCCTTATCCCGAAGTTACGGATCTGATTTGCCGACTTCCCTTAACTACCTTGATCTAACATGCCAGAGGCTGTTCACCTTGGAGACCTGCTGCGGATATCGCCTGCGCGGCGCCTATCTCCACCACTCCAGATTCGGGGATCTGAACCTGACTCCCTTTCGATCGGCCGGGGGCGACATAGGCTATCGCCCCACCCTTCCGAACGGCATTCGCCCATCTCTTAGGACCGACTGACCCATGTTCAACTGCTGTTCACATGGAACACTTCTCCACTTCGGCCTTCAAAGTTCTCGTTTGCTACTACCACCAAGATCTGCACCCGCGGCGGCTCCACCCGGGCCCGCGCCCTAGGCTTCCGTGCTCACCGCGGCGGCCCTCCTACTTGTCGCGGCATAGCCCTCGCGGCTCCTGTCGCCAGCAACAGCCGGGTATGGGCCCGACGCTCCAGCGCCATCCATTTTCAGGGCTAGTTGATTCGGCAGGTGAGTTGTTACACACTCCTTCAATCAACCAATCAAACTTTATTTGTGTAGCACTTTTCATACATTAAAAATGCATCACAAAGTGCTTCACAGAATAAAAAACAAACAAACAAAAATAATACATACATATTGAAAACCCGCCCCTCCCACCCCCACATATAAACACATGCGCGCGCACACACATGCACAAACACACACGCGTGAGCGCACACACACACACACGCGCGTGCGCGCGCACACACACACACACACACACACACGCATGCGCGCACACACACACACAGTCAATAACATGGCTGGGCACTGTGGAACCATGTAAGGAAAGGACCACCTATGGGGAGCCATCCACACCGAGAGGCGCCACAGCCTACGGCCACAGGGAACGCCGCCACAGAGACCACCCTGACCCAGACAGACGGTGGTGGACTCCACACATGGTGCAGAGCCCCCCAGTCCTCTGGGCCTGAGGGATCTCCAGGGCGACATCCCCGCAGGCAGACCGGACACACCCCTCAGTGTGGAGGCCCCCCATGAGGAAACACTGGAGCTAAAAACTAAAAGACTAAAAGGCAATATGATACGATAAAACAAGTAAGAGATAAAATAGTGATAAAATTCATAAAAATGTAAGATTAGGAAAAATTAAAGATTTAACGATTAAAATAATGTTACTAATAAATAAATGAAGATTTAGAAACTAAAATGCATAAAGATTTAAAAATAAATCGTTTAAGAGCATTAGAAAGTAGAAATAACATATTGGAGTTAAAAGAGTAGAAGAAATCAGTTAAAAGCTAACTTAAAAAGGTGAGTCTTGAGCCTCCTTTTAAAAACATCAACAGTCTCTGCAGCCCTGATGTTCTCCGGCAGGCTGTTCCATAAGTGAGGGCCATAATGGCTGAATGCAGCCTCCCCGTGGGTTTTTGTTCTAACTCTTGGAACAATTAAAAGGCCGGTGCCGGAGGACCTCAGGATCCGTGAGGGTTGATATGATAAAAGCAGGTCAAATAAATAAGATGGCCCAAGACCGTTAAGACATTTAAAAAATAATAAAAGAACCTTAAAATCGATCCTGAAACACACGGGGAGCCAATGCGATTCTAAAACTGGTGTAATGTGCTCCCGCCCTCTGGTCCTCGTCAGCACCCGTGCGGCTGAGTTTTGAAGTAGCTGCAGGTTAGAGATGGTCTTTTTGGGAAGACCAGAGACAGGGCATTACAGTAATCTAAATGACAAGAGATAAAAGCATGCATCAGCACCTCCGTGTTAGCCTGAGAGAGAAACGGGCAGACTCTGGCCATATTCTTAAGATGATAAAAACCTATCTTTGTTACATTTTTGATGTGTGGAATAAAACTAAGCTCAGAGTCAAAAATGACGCCCAGGTTCTTCACACATTGTGAAGGTTTAAAATATTGTAGTTTTGGTAAAAGTTTCTCTCTCTGGCCTTCAGGACCAATAATTAAAACCTCTGTTTTGTCCTGGTTGAGCTGTAGGACATTCACTGCCATCCATGACTTGATATCTAAAATACAGTTAAGAAGGGTATCAATTGGCCCTGTGTCATCAGGAGACACACGATGTACAGTTGTGTGTCATCTGCGTAGCTCTGGAAGCTAATGCCGTGCCTCCTGATGACATCCCCAAGGGGAAGCATGTATAGATTAAAAAGAACTGGACCTAAAATTGACCCTTGGGGCACCCCACACCTAATTTCATGTGTTCTGGAGGAACATGTATCCATACTTACAAAGAAACACTGATCTGTGAGGTAAGAGCTGAACCAGTTAAAAACAGTACCAGAGAGGCCAACCAGGTTTCTGAGTCTGTTTAATAAAATGTGATGGTCTACTGTATCGAAGGCGGCGCTTAGATCCAGTAGTACCAAGACTGAGAGTTTTTGTGAATCAACATTCATCCTGATATCATTTAAAAACTTTAAAAGGGCTGTCTCTGTACTGTGGTTCATCCTAAAACCAGACTGATATTTCTCTAAAATACTGTTTCTTTTTAAAAAATCATTTACTTGGTTAAAAACCAGTTTTTCTAAAATCTTACTTAAAAGCGGTAAGTTGGATACAGGTTGGTAATTATTAAAAATGTTGGGATCTAAATTACTCTTCTTCAGAAGGGGCTTCACCACTGCCATTTTGAAGGCAGCCGGGAAGACACCCGTCTGGAGAGAGTAATTCACTATATTTAAAATCTGTTCCTCAAAGAATCCATAAAATGTTTTTAAAAGTGATGTGGGAATCGGATCTAAAAGGCGGGTTGTTGGGTTTACCTGGGAGAAAACTCGACCAAGTGTCCTCGCATCAACCAGGGCAAAACTCTCCAGTGTTTCCCCAGGTAAAAGCAATGATCCAGGTGTGTTAAAAATTACAGTCTGTTGGGATAAAAGACTGGATCTGATATCATCGATTTTACTTCTGAAGTGGTCTGCAAAGTCCTCGCAGAGGGCGTCTGTTGATATGTTGGATGGTTTATTAAAATTGGTGCTGGTTAAAAGATCGAAGGTGGAGAAAAGAAATTTGGGGTTGTTTTTATTACCTGTAATGAGTTTTAAAAAGTGGGATATTCTTGCCTGTTTGACTGTTTTATTGTAGGATTTGAGTTGTTCACGTAAAATTTCAAAATGAACTGTCAATTTGGTTTTTCTCCACCTCCTCTCTGCACTCCTGCATTTTCTTTTCAGTACTTTTGATAGCATCATTTCTCCACGGGGGTGTAGGTTTTGTTTTTATGGTTTTGGTTAAAAGTGGAGCCACTGAGTCAAGTGTTGACTTTAATTTACTGTTAAAATTGTCCACAATAAAATCACAAGGTGCAGGTAAAATTCCGTGCTCTGTAAAATCTGGATAAAATTTGCAGCCACTTCAGAAGTTAGGTAGCATTTCCTCACTGTTCTCACCGGGGCCTCCTGATGGCTAAAACTGGTGATGTTAAAATACACACAGTAGTGGTCAGACACAGCCAGGTCAACAACAGAGGACACACCAGTGGACAGGCCATAGGTTATGACCGGGTCCAGGGTGTGTCCTCTGTTGTGAGTTGGCTGTGTGAAGTGCTGTTTAAAATCCATGCAGGTTAAAAGGTTTAAAAATTCTCTGGACATTGTATCCGAGGTATTATCAACATGTAGATTAAAATCACCAGTTATTAAAATTCTGTTATATGTGGTGTGTATGATTGATAATAATTCTGAAAAATCAGTGATAAAAGAGGTGGAATGGTGGCGTGGTCTGTAAACTGTGATACAAAGAATAGGAGGACTGCTAAAAACAAAGGCATGATGCTCAAATGATGTGTAACTGTTAAAAGAAACTTCAGTAGAGTGCAGTGAATTTTTAGTGATTGAAGCAGTTCCGCCTCCTCTTTTGTGGGGGCCCACACACACACACACACACACACACACACACACACACACACACACACACACACACACACACATATATATATATATATATATATATATATATATATATATATATATAGGGGGATGAGTCCCCCTCTTCCTCAGAACAGCAGCAGCAGCAACAGCAGAAGAAGACACCACCACCACCACCAGCACCAGAGGAAGAGGGGAACTCATCCCCCTCAAGCGTCCAGCAGCAGCAGCAGCAACAGCAGGCGGCAACATCTGGCCAAGACAGCAGTGAGGAGGAGGAGGAGGAGGAGGAGGAGCAGGAGAAGGTTCCTCAGAAGAGGAGGGCCTCTCTGAAGTGAGTGTTTAGAACATAAATAATTTCACAAATCTTTACCAAGTTTGGAACCAAGGAGAGCATGCGGTCATGTTAAAACTGCCCTTAAGCCATATTTTGCTGAAAAGAGCAGGGCCTCTAGCTTGAGGAATATCTCTTTTGGCACCTCAATTGGTAAGAAATTACACATTCTATATTTGTGCAGGTGTGCGAAGTGTTTTCATGCTACATTCATCATCACACGTGTTTCATTTTCACAGACAAATATATGGCATCCTATGCTGACTTTGTGTCATGCCCAGAGGGCACGAAAAAAATGAAAGAGAACGCAACATCGAAGACCACAGGAGCTAAAGTTTTTGTTAAATATATGACGCTCGGGTGGCCTTCAATAAAATACTGGACATGGGAATTTCTGGACAATATTAGAAATAAGTAGTGAACCTTGAAAGATGTAACCTTATAAAGTACTGAAAACAAATGAATGACAGAGACTAAATCCAGACTGGTCTTTCCACAGCTACCCTGCTCTACTGCAATCGTTTGGCCTGGCCCCGCCAACAGTCATACTGTACGTGGGCCAGGCCATTTCTTTTGTTGAGTATGTGAGGGATATCCCACCCAAATACTCTCGGATGTCCCCACAGAAAATCACACTGATTTTCAAGGAGCTGAAGAAGCTCTACAGAGACCTGGGCCGCACGGTGCTTGGCCACCAGCACCTCGTCAAACAACAAAAGGGGCAACGGCTGGTGGCCAAATCTGACCTGGCCACATGTCAGGCCATGGCCAAGGCCAAAATCCCATCACTCCTTGGTAAGTCTGTAATGCGTCTCTCTTTCTCTCTGTCTCACTCCCACACACACACACACACACACACACACACACACACACACACACAGATACTGTACTTTTCTGATATACATCATTATTCAATATTCTCTTCTCTCTTTAACTCTCATTTCAGATGACATCAAACAGGCCCGCCCCAAGGACCCAAAATCACGATACCGCTTCTTTGGGTACCTTGCGGCCTACATATGTAGCATTTATGGGCACAGGGCGGGGGTCCTAACCCGAATGAAAGTGACTGAGGTCAGGGAGGCTGTGGGGAACCAGGAAACAGACTACCTCATCAATGTAAATTTCAGTTTAATTTCAAACCCTTTCACAGTGTGATCAGGTTAAATTTTGTTTCCACAGCTTTGTCCAATTGACTGCTCTCTCTGTTTTCTGTCATCTCTGTCTGTTGCCGGTCATGGACCACAAAACTGTCCGGAAGTACGGAACTGCGCAGATATACCTGGAGCCCGAAGAGTACGGGTGGTTCACGCGATGGCTCCGACTCCAAAACCGCTGTGTCGCGCTGAACAACTACTTTTTCACCTTCCTTGGCCATGCAGAAGCAAAGGATTTGGTGAGGTACGTTCGCCGGGCCCAGCCTCCTTGACCTCAGGACGGCTGTCTCCACATATGTGAATATGACAGAGACCTGACCTTTGATTTTCACGGGGTATATTTAATCCATACTCACCCAAGCATGAATTTGTCTTTTCTAGAACTTTGAGCAGAACGACGATGATTTGAGAAAAAAACTTTCTCAGTTCATGTGTCATAGCCAAGAGACCCAGGAGAGGTTTTATGCCCTCCACAAAACAGTGCAGAGGGCAAAAGAAATCAGAAACATGTTCTTTTGGCTCGTGCTGAGGGAAGAAGAGGGAGGTCCTTCCTCCGCTGCGGCCTTCTCCCCCTCTGTTGCCTCCTCCTCCACTGCTGCTGCCTCCTCCTCTTCTGCTGCTGCCGCCTTCACCTCTGCTGCAGCGTCCTCCTCCACTGCTGCTGCCTCCTCCTCTTCTGCTGCTGCCGCCTTCACCTCTGCTGCAGCGTCCTCCTCATCTGTGCCCTCCGCTGCAGCCTCCACCTCCGCTGCTGAGGGCAGAGTAAGTGAAAACCATGTAATCACTATCACACAACAGTCCAAATTCACTGAGCTCATTGTATGCCTGTCCTCTTTTCCGAAGGTCTCAACACCAAAGAAGCCGAGGGTCACTGCCCGAGCACTGGCCCAAAAGGTCAAAGAAAAGGTCGGCCTCTCACCCAGGAAGATGACCAAGGCGAGGGGGGCCCTGGTCATGCTCACAAAGATTTAGTTTGTGTTTAGTGTGTGTTTAGTGTTTTTGTTTTTTTGTTTTTTCTTTTCAGTTGTACAAAGTTCCCAGTTGGCTGATGAATGTTCACATTGTTCAGAATTATTTAAAATTGTTCATATTGTTCAAAATTATTTAAAATTGTTCATATTGTTCAGAATTATTTAAAATTGTTCACATTGTTCAGAATTATTTAAAATTGTTCATATTGTTCAAAATTATTTAAAATTGTTCATATTGTTCAGAATTATTTAAAATTGTTTTATAGTTGTCTGTTCTGGCTCCTATATTTCAGACTGGAACTCCACTTCATATGGTTCTCCTTCTCCATATGAGCGAGGAGAGGCGGCCATGGTGTTGCCCATCATCCTTTGGCATTTAACCCCAAGCTACATTTCTGCTTTTGGCGTGGGAGCCATTGCTGCTGCAGTGATGTCATCTGCTGACTCTAATATTTTGTCTGCAACCACCATCTTCACCACCAACATCTACCAGACCATCAGGAGTCAGGTGCAATACAATCACAGCACACTCTCAGTTTGCTGTTAATTAATCCCAATCTTTTTGCTAAAGTAAACATGTATTGACTGTTCTTCAAATCACTATATGTCATGTGATGTACACGTAAGGTACTTTGCATATACACTCACTGGCCACTTTATTACACCTTGCAAATACTGGGTGGATCCCCTATTGACTTCAGAACTGCCTTAAGTTTTTGTGGCATATATTCAACAAGGTGCCAGAAACATTCCTCAGAGATTTTGGTCCATATTGACATGATAGCATCACACAGTTGCTGCAGATTTGTCGGCTGCATATCCATGATGTGACTCTCCTGTTCCACCACATCCCAAAGGTGCTCTATTGCATTGAGATCTGGTGACTATGGAGGCCATTGGAGTACAGTGAACTCATTGTCATGTTCAAGAAACCAGTTTGAGGTGACTTGAGCTTTGTGACATGGTGCGTTATCCTGCTGGAAGTAGCCATTAGAAGGTGCGTACACCAAGCCCGGTTCTAGGCAGGCACATATGAGGGGGCAGTCATAAATGTGAAGGGGGCATCATGCTCCAGTACATTTTTGCCATAGGTAGAGCTGACAAATAAAGGTCACTCACTCACTCACTCACTCGCAGGATGTGGGGACGCTGTGTGAGTGCCCTATAGAGGGTGTCAAAGCACAGTGGTCTCAAATGTGCTCACCGCTTGTTTTGTTGTTGATAACAGTGGGTCTCATTCATGAAACGTGAGCAGAAGGAATTTGTGTGTAAACTGTTCGCAGACGGAAATTTACGTGCATGTCCGCATTCATCAATATTTTAGTAGCTCCGATCTTTTCGTAGCTACTAACAAAATCTACTCCTGCTCCTGACCACTCGTAGTGCTTGTGTAAATTTAGTAAAGCACATAAATATTGCTTTTTACTATTGGAAATGACAATTTTAATTCGTATTGCGCTCTGTTATGTACACAATACACAGATGCCTTTGAAACACGTAATCTAAACATGACAAAATATTAAAAATATAACACATTTAGTTAAATTATTTGGCAATTAGCAGGTTTGAGATCCAGATTAGGTTCATGATTGTGAATTATCTACGTAAATCGACTCAATAGATTACACGTTCTTTCTACACGTTGATTGATGATAATAAAAATATCCGTAAGGACAGCCGGATCACAGCCTCTTCGGCCTCGGTGCCTGGGTTCAGCAGGGGCAGCAGGTGGAAGGAGGACGATCGTTTGAATGAATAAATCTGATTTGATAATGATTAATTTACGTTGTATCAAACAGAGCTTTAGGCTATTAAGATTCAAATAATTTGAGGACGATGCATACAGACTGCTGTAGGCTATATGTTATCCGTAGCCTATCGTTTGTTAAAATAAATGTTAAATAGCTCTACATTCCGACAGCCATCACTGATTTAGAGTTTATCCATTACGCACATAACATCTGTGGTTCCCGTTCCCACTTCATTAAAAACCCCACAAATGAATCTTATGTTTGTTTGGTGACTGCTGTATTTTTGTGTGTGTGCTTATGCCTTTCTTTGCCTCCAGTTTCATATCAAGCCATTTACGCTTCACCTCTGACGCCTCTGGTTCTTTGTACTACGGAGACAACATTAACAGCATCTGTTACCTCCCTCCAGGCCTTTGTTTTGCCTGTCCCTGTCACACCACCACTAACTGAAGAAAATAAAATGTTTTCACTTCACCCAAAATTATTTCGATCTCCGCTTCGGAAAAAAATCTCTCTTTCTTTCTCTGCGCCATGACTGACAGGTTGACAGGATGCACCTACACCTCCTTATATGATGGTCATTGGCTATTCATGGGCGGGGATTTATGCTAATTGCTGATTACCGGGAGCGCGCTGTCACTTTACGATGGATTGGCATTCATGATCATACACACGTGTTTACGATCAAATCTGAGTTTCCCGCGGCGTTCCTGAATCCGGAGTAGGTTTTGAGTAGAGTAGGCTTTTATGTGCAAATCTACACACAGATTTACTCACTTTTCATGAATGAGACCCAGTGTTTTCTACATGGAATTGGGTTGTTGTTAGCTGTGTGTCCAACCCCCAACCTAAAGAAATGGATTGCACTTTGTCAGGCCTCTACCCTAAAGACCTGTCCAACTTGGGTGTCCCACCTGAAGACTAAACTCCTGCTGGTATAGCTCTTAGGGTCACTGAGGCACACAAACCCCCTGACCACAATAAGGTGGCAATCCCTCAGGGAGGAAAACTGAAAAATAAAATAAACAAAAAATAAAATAAAAATATCCTTTATCCAGGCACAACCATCATCTTAACATTTATCTTATTGGATAGCCATTAGGCATCTAGGCATATGAAATAAATTTGAACCTAATAATTACAATAACCTCACTATAGCCAGTATTTACCAAAGCTAGTCTTAAAAAAAAAAAAAAAACTTATCAAACTAACAGAACTAACAAACACGACAGATATAGGCTAGAGCAGAACATTTTAGATTTTTTTGTTTTGTTTTGGGTTTTTTTTTTGTCATTTTTTGTTGTTTTTTGTTAGCAATTTAACAGATTTCTCTTCACTCCACTCTCATTTGAGCTGCTGAAAGCTGCAGGAGTGAAAAGTTAATAGGTTCGTTTGAGATGAGCTAGTCCTGCGCAGATTCGATCACCAGCGAGTGGCGCACAATGCATGCCGGTTAGTTTTGTGTCCGACTTCATCCCGACTTGCTCTGACGTATTACAAAAGTGGACAGTGATAAAGCCGCGAGAGCAAGGCGGCCGCAGTTTGTAGAGCCAGGTGCTGCAGTTGCTCTCCACCGACTGCACCGCCTGGCTCTCACCTGATCTAACAGCTGATTTGGTTCAGATGTCGACTCAACAATATGACGTTTTAGATAACTACTCATTTTTGTTGAATTTTAGAGATTAAGATTGTATTTGTCTGATTTTAAGGTTTATTCTGTGAACAGAAAACATGTGTGACTGATGGTGAAAACAAACTGATATATGGGTCTGATCACTTTTTTAATGAATTGACATCATTCCAGACAGGATGTAAGTGTGTCTGTGACTAGACCAAACAAAAAAAAAAAAGCTGTGATTATTAAGAACCAGCGTGCAGAACTGGAGGCTAGGCGGGGCTTTATGTAGGGGTCTGGCACACACAGGGCATTTGTCCTCAGTATGTGACATGCAGCATAAACTCTTAACTATATATTACGTATCTCACGACACGAGACGCTACGAGAGTTTAACGGAGCTTCACTGCTGCATTCTGCCTCACTGAGACTGAGAAACCTGACGTCGATGCATCTTGGCTCATTTGCATACTAAATAGTGATTGGGTGTTTACTGGGGGGAGGGTCTCTGCCGACTGCAGACAGTAGATCACACACAGCCGGCACACAGCACGGAATGGAGTGGAGACAGATGAGAAAACTTTTCAGCTTTGTGCCTTTTTCAGCCGATCTGGTACCTACACCGGATCGTCAAACTCTGATTGAACTATCAGCAGTAACGTTACTTAGGCTGACCAAACGTCCTCTTTTGCCCGGACATGTCCACTTTTCACGTCCCGTCTGGGGTGTCCAGGGTTTTTTTATAAACTGATTATAATGTCCGGTTTTCCGTGTGTTAAAGTCATGGCTCTCTTTTTTAGCGACTGTCCTCTGTGTTTTTGCCCTCGTGCCTTATTAGCTTGTGTAGCTAATGCCTCTGTGTTTCTTCCGCCTCAACTCAGATTGCTGTGCTTGCCTCGTGATGTCGTATGTGCTTCTTCACTGCCTGCCTGTGGACCTTCCTGCCGCCGTCTGCTCTCCTGTGTTTCCCCTCGGAGTGAGTACACTCGAGAAGACGGAACCTACTGCGCCGTGCCGCAGCACCGTCGCCATTACCACATGGCGGACGCCACACCACAGACACTCTCACTCTCCTCCTCACCGGTGCCTTCACGGAACACTTCGGGGTCCTGGGACCACGCTCCACCCCTCCCCCTTGCACCTACCTGCACATTTAAACATAAAAGACTTGTTATTTACTGTGTACCTGTTTCCTGAGTCGTGCTTTTGGGTCCTGGCTTTAACTAAACCACAACAAAAAGCAGTCTGAATGTTTCCTTGTTTTATTTTGTCCTTCATGAATATAATTTCACAAATAATGTCCTATTATTCCCTGTGTGGCTTGAAGAAAGGTATTCGCACATTTAACCATCTCAGATGCAGGTGCGTTGGAAAATATCACTTGAATCTTTGAACAGAAAATCCTGCACACTGCTCTTGCTCAGCTTCACAACTCATGAGTAATGCCAAAGGTTCCGTCATCCTGGACCTTTGTCAAGAGTGTTCAACACCATTATTTCCGACACTGAGCTTAAATAGAAACTGCCCCACCCATTTCACAGGTGTGCACAGGTGTGGGGGAATTAATCAGCTGTGGGTGTGTTCTTCAATAACTGCAGCCTGTGCACCATATGTCACATATCCCACAAACCAAAGAACAAGGAAACAAGGAAAACAGAGAAAAGCCAAACCTCCGGCCCCTTACAGAATAAAGGCTATTTACAAGATTATTTACAAAAAAAACCAGTTGATCTTATGAATGAATGCAATGGCATTGCAGTTTTCATAGATCATTCAAAATGTTCAACATTGTATACTCTTATGCCGTGTATCATAAATTGGTCTTTTGAGATCCCCAGATTCATTATAGCACTGCATGGCATTGTATCTCATCATTTAATCCTTTGGGAGATGGAGTTCCCCATGTGGTGAAATGTGACAGATGTATATCAGCTCTGAGAAAATGACATTTAAAAAGCTGAATTGTCTTTAATATTTAACCACTTTATATTTGTGTTGTGATACAACTTTCTATAATAACAAGAGATTCAGAATAATACTAATAATAATTGGCTATCCCAAACTATCTTTTATGTTTTGTTTATTTTATAAGCACACACAAATACATCACATGAACTGCTCAGCATGTCTAACCAAAGGTAAGGCAATGCCTCTACAATTGGATCTTTAAACTCTACAACTAAACAACAAAATGCACCCAAAACAGCAAAAAAAAATTAACAATTTACAATGATACTAACTCTTTATTATAATTAATGACTGTTGTGTTTCAGCCCGGTGTCCAGGATTAATATTGGCATTGTACATGTATGGAACCTGAACGTTTACACATTATTATGAAGCTTATAGGCTGAAACTTTGTGGTAAAGTTAAAAGAATACGCTGACGATTTGGGAGTTATGCCCTTTCTCTATCATTTTCATATTGAGACAACATGATCGATATCTTTTTTGTGTCTGTACGTCCAGTGGCTGGGTCTCAGCGTTTAGCATTGCAGCTTAGCTTAGCGAATACAATTGAAGTCTATAGGGGGTCAGTAGCCTACTCAGTAAAAGTGAACAAACCCTGAAGCTGGCATTTCTGCACGTGCATTTAAAATAAACATTTTTAAACATTAACTCGAAAAATGAGAGTCATTTTTAGTCATTTTAGAAGAAGTTTGATACACGGAAGTATAGTGTGTTTATGTCCTGCGCTGTGATCCGCAGAGGGATACACCGGTGAGCAGGCACAGACATAGCTTGTAAACAAAACTCAGCTGTTTATTTAGCCTAGCGATATCTTCGGACTATAGTAGCTGCAATGGACGATTTTGAACACGATTTTGAAGAGTTTCTTGTAGCGGACACAGATCCAGAGCCAAACCTGTTTGAGCCGGAGCACACAGATGAGGAACTCCATGTGTTGAATGCTGAGCAGGCGAGAAGAGAGGCTGAATTCTCTGAGGCAGCAGAAAAACAAGGTGCTGAGGGGAGGATTGGTGGTGAAGCTGGGGGGCTTTCCAACCTGTGCCTATGGAGGTGGAATCATTTTGCTGCACAGAATGGGATTCGGTGTTACCATCATTGGGGAGGCTAGAGATATATCATCAGGAGAGTGCATCACAAGCAGTGAAAACTTTGCAGCAATCACTAATCCTGGCGTGATTGAAACTTTTTTTCATGTTCCTAAGATAAACTGTAAAAAAACGCCCCAGGCCTGCAGGAGCTGATGGACAGCTTTCAGTCGGGTGAGTAATATCGTCTGTGTCGTCTCTTTGTTTGTTTTTACCAAGTGACCTAGCGTACCTGTCCCAGAGCCAGCTGCAGCTGTTGCTCACTGGTGTATCCCTCCGCGCAGGGCGTAAAAACATTATACTTCCGTGTATCAGACTTCTTCTAAAACAACTAAAAAGGACTCACGTTTTTCAAATTAATGTTTAAACATGTTTATTTTAAATGCACATGCAGAAATACCAGCTTCAGGGTTTCTGTAACGTTTATTTGTTCACTTTTACGAGTAGGCTACTGACCCCCTATAGACTTCAATTGTATTCGCTAAGCTAAGCCACAATGCTAACCGCTGAGACCCAGCCACTGGACGTACAGACACAAAAAAGATATCGATCATGTTGTCTCAATATGAAAATGATAGAGAAAGAGCATAACTCCCAAATCGTTGGAGTATTCCTTTAAGGCTTTAAAAAAAAAAACAATGGTTATGGATAGGAAGAGATAATATTTTGGCTTGAAATACTGTGCCACTATCGTCCCAAAAAAAGAGCTGTGATGTCTTGTTAAAAAATAATAACCACTTTTATTGCCACTTTGTTCCTACTGGAAAAACAGGGATTGGTCACTAATTATGACCCATGTCTGAGGAATAAAAAGCTGCTGAAAACAAAGCAATGACTCACCAACAAAACACCTGTTGTTTGTTGGCAACAATTTCTTGTTGCAGGGGTGCTGAGTAGTGAGGTTTTACTTCCATAGATTCTTTAGGTCTACCAGTTCTTATTTTTGACAGTCCTCTTTTTTTTTTTTTTTTTTTAACCCTTTGAAACCTGGAGCAACATCATTTTTCATGTGCTGCTTTCAGACACCTTTCGAAAATATTTTAACCTTTGAACTCAAGCAAATTGGTGCGATTTCTTTCAGAAATATGGGGGAAATAATAATTGCAAAAACCAATAGCTTTAGAAAATAACTGGGGGAAAAAGAAAACAGCTAGGGAATAACTATATAATAATACTTATTACTACATTTTAAAATGATGTTGCAGACTTATTATAACTGTATTATTATAAGCACTTTTCCAGGTCATCTCCTTTTTTGTTTGATTTTACTTTTTTTTTTAAATTACATTTTATTGGGTTTTTCTTTTTTGCATGCGTCAATCCAATCATCAAAGTTTAAAAAAAAAAAACCAAGCTAAAAAACATTTACTCATTCCTTTACCCCATACCTTCCCCACCCATCATATGTATATATTCAGCATTCTCTCTGTCCTACAAACATCATTTCATTATAACCTTAATTCAAATACAAAAATATATTCTCTCATAACCTGCATACACACAAGAAATATCCATAGATTAATCTAAAGCAATATCTGCCCTTCTATCTTTTTTATATTATTAACAACTTTGCCCCATATCTTGTCAAATTTCATTGATTGACCTTTAACATTATACATGATTTTTTCTGGAGTGCAGTATGAGAGTAGTTCTCTCCACCATTGTGTTAATGGAGGTGCATATTTGGATTTCCAGTTAACTAATATGAATTTTTTGCTGCTGTCATTATCAATAATATTTTTGTTTTCATCATTATTAACTTCTTTACACATTTCTACATCACCCAAAATTGATATTCTGGGGTCCAGGATAATTCTTTTCTGTAATATTTCGGCTGTACTGTATATTTATAAACTTTATTCCAAAATCCTTCCAAGTGTGTGCACCTCCAAAACATGTGTATCATATCACCATTATCTGCATTCTTGGTCATTTAGATGGTGTATTAGGACTAAACTTCTGTAGCCTGTGGGGAGTATAATACACACGGTGAAATATGTTAAACTGCATAAGTCTATGTTTGGTGTTAACCAAACTTTTTTGTGACTTTTTTGTGACTTGTCCAATAGATTCCATTCCTTAATCGTGTATTCGTGTCCCACATCTTTTTCCCACTTGTATTTATGTCGTGCTGAATTATGGTTCATTCCATTGTTTATAGTATTATACAATCTTGATATTAAAAGGGGAAGTTCCGTTTTTTACAACCTGGACTGGAATTTGCTACTGATAGTTTTTTGAAACATGGCTGAATATTTGTCAGATTTTGGGGTTGTGGACGACGACTTTGAATATGATGGACGTCCTTACTGTTTTGAGCCAGAGTATACGGATGAGGAGCTCTTTGAAAGGCGGATGCTGGCCAGAGAACAACAAACCGCTGCACGTCCGAGAATAGATTCTAACTGGTGGTGTTCTTGTGGACAATGTTCCACTATGCCAACAGAGGAGGAATGCCTTTGTTGCTCCGAGTGAGATTTGAGGCCAGGAGATAATGTTACACGTCTGGATGTCTCCAGAAATGACTGTCTCACAATAGAGGATTTCACTTCTTTGATCAACTGGGCTGTGTTTTTTCGTGTCCCGAAAGTAAACTGGAAGACCCAGCCAAAGCATGCTGGACAGAACGGGCAACTTTCGATTGAGTAAGTAGCCTACACAGCTGCATAAATTGTTTATTTTCCTTGAATTTGTTTGCTTGATAAGTAAATAACTATGAAAATTTACATTTCTTTAGTTTTTTTCATCGCTTGTGTAGAACGGCCCGCACACTGCACAAAAAGCATAGGCATTATTTATGCAAAATGTTAATTTATTATTACATAGTGCTCAGTGACAAAAAGTGAGAAGCAGAAAGGTGAACGTTTCGGTGGTGAAGAGGATTGTCTTTACGAATTGCCTGTTTTTTTGCAGAGGTTACTAGGTCAGTATAAATGACCCGGATGATGATGACAAGCAACTGTAGCGATTCATAAAAACATATTGGTGAAATGAACGAGTTTCGCAGCAGATAATGTGTTATTTAGAGCCTCGTTGTCGGTGCCCCGATCATTCTCACTATATGGATGTACGCGGCTCTCGCAGATCTAAATATCTTCCGAATGACTCCAAATGACACCAAACTTATCTGGGTGAGTAAACAACTGTATTTAATGCCAGAAATAAGGTCCACGTTGTAAAAAACAGAACTTCCCCTTTAATCCCTTTTGTACCTTTGCTTTCAACATAGTTTCTTCTATTGGAGTATCTGGAATACTGGGAAAGTCCATTATGATGTTTGATTTGACCCAACTCCTTATTTGCAGAAATTTAAAAAAGTGTGTCCCTGGAAGTTGATATCGATCTTTCAAAAAAATTGGCAAATATATCATTATCACAGAGATCGCCTAGTTCTTTGACTCCCTTTTCTTTCCACCTAAGCGTGATACCATCTATAATATTGTCTGGGACTAATGGATTATTCCATAATGGAGTATGTTTAAATAAAATATTCCGTAGTCCCAATAATTTGTGGCTTTCTTGTCAACATTGAAATGTATGGCACACAATCTGGTTTTTAGTAAGCTTGTGCAGGTTCTTTAATGAGCCTATGAACGGGATTGTACTCAAAGGGATAGGGTCAACCATCTGATGTTCTATGGTTAACCAAGTTGGACTTATAGTATCTCTCTGAAGCCAAAACCATACAGCCCGTAATTGCAATACCAAATAATATATTTTAAAATTTGGTAAGTTTAAACCTCCTTTATGTAATGGGGCTTGTAATGTTTTGGTCTTCACTCTGGCGTTTTTTCCAGCCCATAAGAACTTAGACATTATTTTATTTATTTCTGTGAAAATTTTGAAAGGACATTTTAATGGGATTGATTGGAACAAATACATGAATTCTGGCAACAGATTCATTTTGTTGATGTTAACCTTCCGATTAATGATATGGATAAAGCTGTCCATTTCTGCTAATCATGTTTAAAGGGCCAGTGTGTAATATTTGGCATGGTTTATTGTCGAATCTGAATCTGAATCTGAATATTCTACCCATTAATATGTTTATATAAGTGTATAATCGCTATAAAATAAAATTTGTTTGGTTTTCGTAGCTATATAATTTTGCTTTTATATACATATATAGCAAGGGTCTTGCTTTAGAGAGGTCGCCATCTTGCGCCGCCATGTATGTACGGCAGCCCGAGCGGACAATCCAGCCAGCCAGAGAACACGTTTCGTGTGTATAAATAAACCAGCGAAGACAGCGGGAGGAAGGAAGAAGGAGGAGGAAACAGCAGACAGTGTTTGTAGTTTGTCGATAGAGAGAAGTGAAAAGTTTTTTTAGTTATAAAGTTTGCAAATGGACCACACTTACCACGCAACAGGAGAGAATGAACCCGAACCGTCATCTGCGAGGAAAAGAAGACGCAACGCAAGAAGACGCTTTTCCTCCTGATGATATATCTCCCCAACGATGGTAGCACCGAATCTCATTCTGTACAGCAAAATGGGAGCGGAGGATTCAGCCTCTCTTCTTTCCCGCTCAGCATTCAAGTTCCTCATTTGTGTACACCGGCTCAAACAGGTATGGCTCTGGATCTGTGTCCGCTACAAGAAACTCTTCAAAATCGCGTTCAAAGTCGTCCATTGCAGCTGCTATATTCCAGAGATATTGCTAGGCTAAATAAACAGCTGAGCTCTGTTTACAGGCTACGCTGTCAGTCAGTGTGCGCGCTGGAGATTGGTGGAGCAGAGAGGGGAGGGGGTCCCTGCTAGGTACTGTAAACGAGCAAGTAAGCGAGGCAGTAAGCAAGTTGTGTCATTTCCGGTGTTTCTGTGACAGCGTCTCTGTACTGCTCTGGTGAATTCTACTAGCCTGCTTTCTCACTTCAGTTGCTTAAAACATCTACTCCAAGTTTTAACCCAGACGTGTTCTGTTTAAGCACTCATAGCTCTCCTCCTTTCTACGACTTTCTCGCTAATCTCTTAGCTGTTGTTTGCACGTTACTAGCCTTGGTAGCTACATTAGCTTTACTGCTAGCGATGGCTTCTCCCTCTGCTCTCTCTTGCCCGGTGTGCCACATGTTCAGTTATGCCTCTGCCTCCTTTAGCGACAGTGGTAAGTGTAACAAGTGTAGCTTATTTGTTGCGTTCTAGCTATTAGAGGCAAAATTCATGACCTCCTGTCCTCAGATAGTACCTATCTAACCTCAAACACAGCTGTAAGACCTAATATATATTTAGATTGCTTCTCCCCAATTTCTCTTCAAGAATTGACCACAGTGATTTCTTCATCTAAATCATCAACGTGTCTCTTAGACCCCATCCCAACTAGGCTACTCAAGGAGGTCTTACCTTTAGTAAACACCCATATATTAGATATGATCAATATATCCTTATTAACAGGCTATGTACCACAGTCTTTTAAGGTAGCTGTAATTAAACCTCTACTAAAAAAGCCCACCGTGGATCCAGAGGTGTTAGCCAACTATAGACCAATATCTAATCTTACCTTTATGTCAAAGATCCTTGAGAAAGTAGTTGCAGACCAGCTGTGTGATTTTCTCCATGATAATAATTTATTTGAGAAATTACAGTCAGGATTTAGAGCGCATTGTAGCACTGAGACAGCTCTAGTTAAAATCACAAATGACCTTCTGATTGCTTCAGACAAAGGACTCGTCTCTGTACTTGTTTTATTAGATCTTAGTGCAGCGTTTGACACTGTTGACCATGAAATTCTGTTACAGAGACTGGAACACTTAATTGGCCTAAAAGGTTCTGCACTAAGCTGGTTTAAATCTTATTTATCTGATCGTTTTCAGTTTGTTGACGTTCATAATGAATCATCCGCACGTACTAAAGTTTGTTTTGGAGTTCCGCAAGGTTCTGTGCTCGGACCAATCCTATTTATTCTATATATGCTTCCTTTAGGCAACATCATAAGAAATCATCAAGAAATTCTCTCGATGGAATTGCTCTGGCCTCTACCACTACCATAAGAAACCTCGGAGTAACATTTGATCAAGATTTGTCTTTTAATTCTCATTTAAAACAAACCTCACGGACTGCATTTTTTCATCTGCGTAATATTGCAAAAATTAAACCTATCCTGACCCGAAAAAATGCAGAAAAATTGGTCCATGCTTTTGTTACCTCAAGGCTGGATTACTGTAACTCTCTATTATCAGGTAGCTCTAGTAAATCATTAAAAACTCTTCAGCTAATTCAGAATGCAGCAGCACGTGTACTAACAGGAAACAAGAAACGAGAGCATATTTCTCCTGTTTTAGCTTCTCTGCACTGGCTCCCTGTAAAATCCAGAATTGAATTTAAAATCCTACTGTTAACTTATAAAGCTCTAAATGGTCAAGCTCCATCATATCTTAGAGAGCTCATAGTGCCATATTATCCCACCAGAACTCTGCGCTCTGAGAACGCAGGGTTACTCGTGGTCCCTAAAGTCTCCAAAAGTAGATCAGGAGCCAGAGCCTTCAGCTATCAGGCTCCTCTCCTGTGGAATCATTTTCCTGTTACGGTCCGGGAGGCAGACACCGTCTCCACATTTAAGACTAGACTTAAGAGTTTACTCTTTGATAAAGCTTATAGTTAGGGCTGGCTCAGGCTTGCCTTGTACCAGCCCCTAGTTAGGCTGACTTAGGCCTAGTCTGGCGGAGGACCCCCTATAATGCACCGGGCACCTTCTCTCTCTCTCTCTCTCTCTCTGTCTCATATCCTATTACTGCATCTTGCTAACTCGGCTTCTTCTCCGGAGCCTTTGTGCTCCACTGTCTCTCAGGTTAACTCATATTGCAGCAGTGCCTGGATAGTGTGACGTGTGTGGTTGTGCTGCTGCCGTGGTCCTGCCAGATGCCTCCTGCTGCTGCTGCTGCCATCATTAGTCATTAGTCATACTTCTACTCTTATTATACACATATGATTATTACCATACATGTATACTGCCAGATACTAATATATACTTTCAACATATTGTATCACAGTAGCCAGAACTATAACAACAATATTATTACTTTCATGAATGTTGTTGTAAGCTACTGTCATTACCGAGGATGTCCTGCATCTCTCTCTCTCTCTCTCTCTCTCATTGTGTCATACAGATTACTGTTAATTTATTATGCTGATCTGTTCTGTACGACATCTATTGCACGTCTGGAAGAGGGATCCTTCCTCAGTTGCTCTTCCTGAGGTTTCTACCATTTTTTCCCCCGGTAAAGGTTTTTTTTGGGGGAGTTTTTCCTTTTCCGCTGTGAGGGTCTAAAGGACAGAGGGATGTCGTATGCTGTAAAGCCCTGTGAGGCAAATTTTATTTGTGATATTGGGCTTTATAAATAAAATTGATTGAATTGATGAATTGAACGAGTATGTGTGTATGAAGTGTGTGTATTACACTAGAAGAGTCAGAGTTTGGGTCGGAGTCTTTTACCCCTTGGAGTGTTACTAGAGTTTTGGAGTGCTCAAATAAATGGGCCTTTTTCCCAAACGTGAGGGATTCATTACGATATCGTAACATGGTTTAGATTTCTAAATAAACATTTACCTCGTGGCTAGATAGACCTACTCCTGAAAAACTTGTGTCTGTGCAAGGCTTTTTGTCCCTAAGAGGCCATCGTCATTTACCCGACAACAGGGGTGAGCGAGTGAGCCCTGCAATCTAGAATTTGACCACTGATGTCACTGTTTTCAACCCATTTTAGACACTGGCCCTTTAACCTTCTCCAGTAATGGTACAGAGTTTGCTTGGTAGACTTTGCTCAAATCGTTTGTAATAAATATCCCTAAATGTTTTAGTACTTTTGTTTGCCATTTGAATTGAGACAGCAGTTGGTGAGCGTTAACCTGTGTGTGGTCATTTAGAGGCATTACTTCTGTTTTTTTTCATAGTTAAGTTTGTAACCCACAAATTTGGTGTATTCCTGTAATATTGTAAATAATTCTGGTAACAACTGGTCTGGTTTTCTAATATACAGCAATAAATCATCCGCGTATAGTGAAGTTTTCACCTCTTCTGTACCAAGTTTTATTCCATTCATTTTTGTGTTAGTTGTAATTATTGCTGCCAGAGGCTCTACTGCAAGGGCAAATAATAATGGTGATAAGGGACACCCTTGCCTGGTGCCTCTTCCTAGGGAGAAGGGTTTTGATAAAATTCCATTTGTAAGAATTTGCGCTTTGGGGGTTCTGTATATTAATTTTATATAATTTACAAATGTTTCACCAAAATTCATGTGCTGCATAGTCCTACATAAAAAGTCCCATTCAATAGTGTCATATGCTTTTTCTGCATCCATCGCCATTACAAAACTGGGATCCATTACACTTTTGGATCTCTCTATTATATGAAATAATTTGTGGATGTTATCTGCTCCTTGTCTATGTTGGATAAAACCTGTCTGGTCCTTATGATCAGTGAGTTTATGACTCATTCCAATCTGAGTGACAACATTTTAGAGTGCAATTTGAAATCAGCATTAAGCAATCATAGTGGTCTATGTGATCCACATAAGTTTTCATCTTTGGATGGTATAGCGACTAAGCCTAAAACTTAAAGCCACTGAGGGGCTGCATAGACGGGCTAAACTTGATTGACGCGCTTGCCGTGCACCGCTTCGTTGTATCTTGTGAAATAAACACATCCGACGTCGTCTTCTTCGTTTTATGGATTATTTATTGCTCACCGTTCTGGTCTTCAATGTGTTACATGCAAGAGTCCAACAATTAGTGTCCATCAAAATCCAGAAATCACAACTACAACAACGAGACTTCGCCTGGCCTGGCGTGCCGGCGTTGCAGTCAAAAAACTATTTGTGCTCCCACCATCTAGCAACACCTGTTACCTGATGAAACGTTCCTACCTAAGTAGGCATGTGACCCAAACACAAAGGTGACACCTAGTGAACAACTCAGTGTCCTACACACACACATAAAGTGTGGTAAAGTAAGGAGCCATAACCAAAATGACACAATGATGAACATGATTTACCACATTTTTAGTCACACATTCCAAATACACAGAATACTTCGAATGACCTACTAACCCTCATTCTCATGTAACAGACAAAGTTTAGTCACAGGCCTTTCAATGACACTAGACTTCGTCTGCAAACGCACTGAGCGCACACATCCCTTTTTATCGTGGAAAGCCTCCAAGACTCTTCCGAGTGGCCAGGAGCCTCTTGGGGCAGTGGGATCCATTATGATGACAACGTCTCCAGATTTCAGATTTCTCCTCCTTTGGTTCCATTTTTGCCTTTCCTGCAGCAAGGGTAGGTATTCTCGTATCCAGCGTTTCCAGAAGAGATCAGAGATGTACTGAGCTTGCTTCCATCTTTGCTTGAGATACAGGTCATGTGGTTGAAACAATCCCAGGGGCAATGATGGTTTTCCTTTCATGAGGAGGATATGGTTGGGAGTGAGTGGCTCAAGATCCTTTGGATCATCTGACAGCATAGTGATAGGCCGATCATTTAAAATGGCTTCAGCTTCACACATGACAGTATGAAGCCCGTCATCATCCAAAATCTGCTGTCGAAGAACCGAACTGAGAATCCTTCTCACCATGCGGATTACACGCTCCCAAACGCCACCATGATGTGAGCCAGCTGGAGGATTGACCTTTGCTGCAACACTCCCTGAATCCGTGTATGATTCAGAACTGCCAGAGCCTCCCTAAGCTCCCTCTCTGCTCCAATGAAATTGGTTGCATTGTCGGATTGAATGTGAGCCACTTGACCTCTCCTCGAGATGAAACGACGCAGAGCATTGATGCATGCATCTGTGTCCAAAGAATTAGCCACTTCCAAATGGACTGCTCTGCTTGCCAGACAGGTGACTATTACTCCATAGCGCTTGACGGTGCCTCGTCCTTTCCTCAATCGGTCCAAAGTAGTCAATGCCCACATTAGTGAACGGTGGATGATCGGGAAGGATCCTCTCCTTTGGCAAATCTGCCATCTTTTGCTCCACCATTCTGCCATTGTATCTCCTACAAATACTACATTTAGCTATCATTCTCCTCATGGCTGAGTTGGCACTTGTCACCCAGTACTTCCTCCTCAGCGTGGACAGCGTGTGGTTGCGACCACTATGGCCAAGCTGTTGGTGAATATGCTTGAGAATGAGAGTGGCTACATGTTGACCCTTTGAGAGGATGAGTGGATGTTTAACTTCCCCTGGCAAGGAGCCTTTTGTCAACCGTCCACCAACTCTCAAGAGCCCATTATCCAAATACGGATCCAACCTGTAGATGGCACTCTGCCTGCTCACTGTAGTTTTCCCTGATGACAATACAGAAATCTCCTCTTCAAATTTTTGATGCTGACAGTATCGAATGATGGCAAACTCAGCCTCCAAAAGATCCTCTGTTGACAAACTTTGTCCTCTTGGACACTGCTTCTCCTGCCGCATGACATTGTCTGGCCTTAGCGTGCTGACATCAGAAGCCTCTGGCGCACGCCTCCAGTGACTCATCTCCAAAAGAGTCTTTCTCAGCTTAAGGAACCATGCAACTGCTACCTTCAGCTTCCTCCAATCCGAAAAGTAGGCCAATAGCCGACTAGTGGCATCAGGTGAGCTGTCCACATCAATAGCATTCACCATGGCTTCCTTCTTGACCTCCAGGTCATCTGCTCCTATCGCAGTCTCCACCACACTCGCTGGCCATTCCTCTTCAGATCTAAGTACCCTTTGCTTCACCACAGAAAAGTTGTTGGGCAGAGCCACATTGTCCTTCTTAAAGGGCAATTTCAGGCTGTAGTGACCATCCTCAAGCGTTGCAGAATTTTCCACAGTTTCCATGAACTTGATGTCCTCTCTTGACAGGCCTTTCTCCTCTGTAGCTCTCTCGTTGAAATCACGATTATACTGCTCACTCAACATTTCTTCCAACCTAGACACAGAAATTCTGTTGACAACTGCTGAAGGGACGTTTGATTCCCAGCTGCTCCCCTTTCCTTGCAAAGGTCCATTAATGACCCATCCAAGTGCTGTTTTTATTGCATATGGGCCATCCCCATGGCTATTAATGACCTCCCAAGGCTTCAACATCTTGGGTGCATTGCTTCCAATCAGCAGGTCCACACTAGCCTTTATACTGGGGATTCGTACCTTCGACAGGTATGGCCATTTTGCCAAATCTCCTTCAGCCGCAATGCTGTCTGTACTTACTGGCATTTTCTTCTGGTTGAGGACTTCTGGGAGCTTATAGAAGAAGTTGGTCTCCAAACCAGACACTTCCAAGCCTGTACATTCATAGGCTGGCACGACTCTTTCCTGTCCCATGGTTTGCAGAAGAATGTGGGTTTGCCTACCAGTCAGATTGAGCCGTTGCATGAGATGCTCTGAACAGAAGGTGGCAGTACTGCCAGGATCCAAAAAGGCATATGTTTGTATTATCCGGTCTCCTTTGATGGACTTGACCTGGACTGGCAGGATGGAAAGAAGACAACGATCCTTTCCAGCCCCTGTATGACCACAAGTTGTGTGAGATGCTGTGATGTTACATGCTACTGGCTCTTTAGCACGTTCAGTGTTTGTGTTGGCTTCGTCTCTCCTGTCAACATGAAGCACACTTGGATGGCTTTGACCACAACTCCTGCAGGTCAAACGCTCATTGCAGTCACGACTCCTGTGACCTGGACATAAGCAGCCGAAACAAAGCTCTTTCTCCTTTAGAAAGCGTATTTTGTCTCTGTGCTTCTTCCTTTTGAACTGCTGACATTCTTCCAGTGAGTGACCTTGATTACAACACACACACGTACACCTAGACATTGTAGAGCCATGAGCATGTGAGACTGCCCTTGAGTCTCTGAAGTTCTCAACTGACTGTGCAGGAGTAATGGTGGTGGCAAAGCTGTTTCCTTTAATTCTGTTTCCTGACTGTGGCTTCAATCTGTTGACAACCTTTGAACCAGCTGTCCCAGACGATGGGTCCCGAATGTCACCAAATAAGGGGTCGGATAGAATTCTCACATGTTTTTCGATGAATGCAACCAAATCCTTGAACAAAGCTCTGCGTTTGGATGTCTCCACTAAGTCATATGCAACAGTTCGCCATCGCTCTCTCATCTTAAATGGCAACTTAGACATCACTGCTCTCATGTTGCTTGGCATGTTCAACTCTTGCATGTACTGCAGCTTCTCCATGACGTTGCAACATGAACGCAGGAAAAGAGAGAAGGCTTGCAGAGCGTTCACGTCCTCTGGTTTTATTGAGGGCCAAGCCAATGCCTTTTCCATATATGCAGTAGCAATTTTATATTCATTGCCAAAGTGTTCCTGCAGCAGCTTTTTTGCTTGATCATAGCCTTGACCAGGTAGCATGTGTTGGCAACTACGCACCAACTCCCTTGGCTGTCCTCTCGTAAACTGTTCCAAGTAATACAAGCAATCAGCACTGCTAACCTTTTCCTCCACTCCTTGCTCAAAAGCCCTTTTAAAGGAGATATACTGAAGAGGATCCCCATCAAATATCGGAATGTCTCTTGCTGGCAATACCATTAAACGTTGTTGTTGGACAAGAGCTGCTGTGATTTCATTTTGCCTTTGCATTATGGTATAAATATCTCCAGGCTGTCTTTCATCCACTGGCTGAGAACTGAAAAGAGGAGGCTGCATTTCATCCATAGACTGAGCACTGAACATAGAGGGTTGGCTTTCGTTTGCTGGCTGAGTACTGAAAAGTGGAGGCTGCATTTCATCCACAGGCTGAGCAGCGAGCAGGGGGCGTTGCCTTTCCTGAACGGGTTGAACGCGATGCAAAGAGGGTTTCCAAAATTGAGACTGTGCACCCACTTGCTTGTTGTGAGGGTAACCCTGCATTTGCGAGTCAGTCCGCTGTTTTGATTCAGCCCTTTGCTGCTGACTAGCCTCCAAAGGCTGTGTAACAGTCAGTGCTGGGTAAGTTGTCGGTAATGTCCAATCCTTACTTTGCTGCAGTTTGTTCTGATTTTCAGGTTTGTATTCTTTTGCCAAAGGATTTAGCTTGTTTGTAGTTGCTTCCTTCCTTTTTTCCCTTTGCAAGTAGGAATTCATTGCATTTGATGTTTTTGAAACACTTGGAACATCAGAGGCCTGTAAAACCGCTAATTTAGCTGTGGATGCTGCTAGCTGAGCTTCCAGCTCAAGTTGTTCTCTTTTTCTTTGCAGTTGTTGCTGTTGTTCCTCCAAAGCATGCATTTTCTTTAAAGCTGCAACACGGGCAAGCAGCGCAGCTCTGTCTGCCTCTGCTTTGTCTCTTGCAGAGGACGTAGTGCTTGATTTTCCACTGCATGCACTTTTTTTGCTTGTGTGTTTGCTTGCAACATTTGAAACACTGTCCTCTGGACTTACATTATCGTCATCACCATCATCATTGCCATTAAATGCATGTTGTTCGGAACATTTTACCCACCTTTTCACATCAGAAATTAATTCATCATTACCAATCATTTTTGCTTTGAACCATATGTCATGCTTTTCTTTTTCATCATCAGGTAACAAACCCATCAAAGAACCATGAACACCTTTTGCTTCATCACACAAATTGACAAGTTCATCAAGAGCACATTGCACCTCTGATTTTTTATCACCTTTTTGCATAAACTCTTGTATCTTTTTTTTCATATTATTAGCCTTATTTAGCTTAGCTTTCCTGTCATTCTGCAACTTTTCCAACTTTTCAGCATAAGCTTTAGCAGTTAATTTCACAACACGTGTTTCCTTGTCCCTTTGAGTATCAGCGCCATTCGCGTTAATGTTCAATCAGCTGATTGCGTAATAGCCTCAACGGGACTGTCCACAGCTTCACGCACATCCATAATTTAGAATTTGACCAAGCGCTCTCGATCGCAACAGAGTCAACAAGTCAATTATCATTTATCTTCGACCACCAATGCATTGGATTTACGCCCCGACAAGTGTGCACACAAACAATAATGGCCACGTGTAACTTGTAGCGCTACACATACCTCGCGCTGGGCGCCTGATGATCCCGGTGAGCGATTCCTCCGCCGGCGATTGAAGAGCAGCTCCCGGTGTCCTCACACTGGTGGAAGAGGTCTTGATCCGAGGGAAGAAACGTGCTGTCCACCGCCAAGCTGGAAGCCGTCCGTGGCGTCCTGTAGCCGATAGCACTAACTGGATGTTGCAGCTGAACTCCGGCGAATAAATGTCCGTTTCCAGCGTCCAATCAGCTGAAACTGCGCAACTGCCGACATATATCTCCGGTGTGATGAAGCTCTTCCAGCGTCCTTTAGCACAGTTTTTTGACTTGAATATAGCGACTAAGCCTAAAACTTAAAGCCACTGAGGGGCTGCATAAACGGGCTAAACTTGATTGACGCGCTTGCCGTGCACCGCTTCGTTGTATCTTGTGAAATAAACACATCCGAAGTCTTCTTCTTCGTTTTATGGATTATTTATTGCTCACCGTTCTGGTCTTCAATGTGTTACATGCAAGAGTCCAACAATTAGTGTCCATCAAAATCCAGAAATCACAACTACAACAACGAGACTTTGCCCGGCCTGGCGTGCCGGCGTTGCGGTCAAAAAACCATTTGTGCTCCCACCGTCTAGCAACACCTGTTACCTGATGAAACGTTCCTACCTAAGTAGGCATGTGACCCAAACACAAAGGTGACACCTAGTGGACAACTCAGTGTCCTACACACACACACATATTAACCTCTTGAAATGGCCCTTACAGATGGTTTGTGGAAAACATTGATTGTTGCCCCTTCCAGTGTTGGGGGTAGTTGTCCTCTTTGGAGGGAGTCATTAAGCATATTTAGATATGGGCTGAGAAGCCTTTCCAGAAATTTCTTTAAAACCTCTATTGTGAAGCCATTTGGGCCCGGGGCTTTCCCTAGTTGTAAATGGTCCATTGACTTTAAAATTTCAATTGCTGTAAAATGCCCCTCAAGTTTCTCTTTTGTCTTCAGATAATCTGGGCAGAGATGCTTTATTCAAAAACTGATCGCACATGGTTACATTTAATTTACCTTTAGATTGATACAAGTCTTGATAAAATGATTCAAAGCACTTATTAATTTCTACTAGGTCATGTACCATTTCCCCTTCTTTCTTTTTTATTGAGTGACTTATTTTAGCATTTTCCTCCTTCTTAATTTGCCAGCTGAGTAGTTTTGCCCGTTTTGTCTCCATTCTCATAATGATATTGAGTTCCTGCCATGTCAGCTTCTGTCCTTTTGGTTGTCAACATATTATATTCCAGTCTTTTCTGGGTGAGGGTACAAGCTATCTCTGTGTTTTTAGTATTTGCATGTCGTTTTTCAAGCTTATGAATTTCTTCTTCTAATGTATTCAGGGGTTTTTTTTGTTGTCTTTTTTGTTTTTATTTGCCACATATGAGATTATTTGTCCTCTCAAAAATGCTTTTAACGATTCCCAAATTATCAGTTGAGTTCATATTTATTTGCAGAAATTCATCGATCTCATGCTCTATATGTAATAAATTCAGAATAATTTAAAAGGTAATTCTTTAACCTCCATCGATAAGATTCTGAATGTTTTGGGGTTTGTTGTATTGTCATCTTGAGAGGGCAATAATCCGATAGAGTGGCTGCCAAATATTCACATTCACATATCTTTAAGCTTAAAGATCTGCTTATGAGTATCAAGTTGATTCTGGAATAAGTATTATGTACAGTTGAATAAAATGAAAAATCTTTTTCTGTTGGATTTCGGGATCTCCATGCGTCAATAAGCCCCAAATCATACATTCCCTCTTTTAGTACTTTGGCTGCGCTGCTTAGGGTGCCTGCTTTCTTTATCGATTTAACCAGAGTTGGGTCCAGTACAAGATTATAGTCCCCACTAACAATGTATTAACCATATGAATAAATTAATTGGGTCATTATATCCTTAAAAAAATGTGGCTCATCATTGTTAGGTCCATAGATGTTAAAAATGATATATTGTTCATTGTTAAGTTAACAGTTGATCATTATCCAGCTTCCGGCCGTGTCTTTGTCAAAAGACTGGATTTTCAAAAAAATGTTGTTTGTGCGCTAATATGGCAACTCCTTTAGATCTCAAATTATATGATGAATAAAATACCTCTCCCACCCAATCTCTCCTTAGTTTGTCATGTTCAATTTCTGTGAGATGGGTTTCCTGTAGGAGTGCCACTCCACATTCTTTCATTTTTAGATCATTTACAATTTTTTTTTCTTTTAATAGGGTTATTAATACCCTTCACGTTATATGAAATCACTGTCAAAGTATTACTCATTTCATATGACTTAATATTTTACAGCATTAAATATCCCAAAAAATCCAGATAAGAGTTTTGCAGCAGTTACTTCTGATACCTCCAAGTTTGGCAGGTTCTTCACATTTAATGATTTAATCATACTTAATATTCAATTGTGTAGAGAGGATTGATTTGACACTAACACTGGTTTGACAAAAGAGAAAACATATTTACAAAACAGAAAAAATGAAAGGACCCCCCCACACACACATACACACACACACACACACACACACACACACACACACACACACACACACAAACAAGTAGCAAATAGTAGAAAACTCCATAGCTCTCTCTACTACGGCAACAATCCCCTTTGCCCTGCTTGGCTCCATACCTTTTCTAAATATAAATTTAGACTTTGGAAATCATTAGAAAAAAAAGAATGAAGAGAAAAAAAATGAATTGGAACTTTGTTATTTTTAAACAGTCTTAATGGCAAAGCCAAATAAAGGGGGGGAAAGCGAAACACAAAACAATTATCTAGTTCTGTCACCCACACGGGCACACCCCCATGCACAGAAACAACAGCAAGAAAAACAAAACAAAAAAACGGAGCATTCCCTCAATCCTCCCACCATCATTAATATTTTCCGTGCCCAATATTGTTTCTTATCCCCTTTTCAGTGCATTTCCCATCACGTGTGAGTAAAAGTTACTGCGTCTCTCAGCTGATGCTATTTAGTTAGAGTGATCAGCATAATAATCAATTTCATCAGGCTTTATAAGCAGATCATTCTTCATTCAATCATTACAGCACTTTACAAGTAAATACAGTACTGTGTTTCTCACGCTGTGTTAGTTTACTTATCTTTTGCTGTAAGACTGTTTTGTCTCTTCGCCACTTCCAGTTCATGCCGGGGCTTGCAGCAGGTTTACAGCAGAAGAATGTTCAACAGGTTTTCTATGTTGGGCAGGTTACTCCATCTCTTGGATGAAGTCCTCTGCTGCAGTTGGCATCTCGAATATTTTTGTAGTACCTTTATATTGAACTCGAAGTCTTGCAGGATGGCGTATGGAGTACATTATTCCCTTTTCCCTCAATTTTAGCTTCACCCGGTTGTATTCCTTCCTTTTTCTCAGCACAGGGTTGTAATCCGGGAAGAGAAAGGTTTTCAATGTATTGTAGTTAAGTGTTTTTATCTCACGGGACAGACAAAGAATTTCATCTCTGGTTCTCATGCTTTGGAGTCGTATGAAAATGATCCTCGGTGTGTCTCGCTTAGGTTGTTTGGAAGCTATCGTGTAAGACTGAGGTCAAGCAGTAGCCTGAGTGTCAGACTGAAGCTCCCAGAACCTTCAGTCTGATATCGCCTCCATTGAAGACGATTTACAAGGGGAGGGAATTTGCTTCCTTAATTTGGTCCTCCATTAACGCGAGTAGTGGCGAAATACCTCGATAGCATCGTTAATGTGGTCTGTAGGATCTGCAGCAGTCGGCATTGTCGCTGATTGGCTAATTGCTAGACCCCCGGCGTTCATTGGTCCGTCCATCGTTTGGACGAGATAAATCACAAATTCAATGAAGTATACCAGACCAGTGAGACAAGCCTACTCAGTTGAGTGGGCGGGGTCTATGGTCTGGAACCAGGCTAGTCAAGCAGCTCTCACTTTGAAACATTTGATCAAGCCAGCCCTCATGTTGGAACAATGCTACATCAGATTGACCCTATATTTTCTGGGTGACACCCTGAGGTCGAGTAGGCTACTATCAGTCTGAAGTGGAACGGTCGACTAACAACGGTTAGTTTTTTCTTTTTCTTTTCAATATTAATCTTACTGTAGATGGAGCACAGGGAAATATGACAGTTCAGAGGGCTTTTATTTCAAATGCTACGTCAGATTGACGTGACGTTTTCAAAAGCTTGATTTTACTTTGAAATCACTCCTTTCTCGCTCTTGCTGTAATGTGCAGTATATGCACACACCGCAAAAACACGTGAGGGCCGGCTTGACCAAATGTTTCAAAGTGAGGGCTGGCTTGACCTCAGTCCTGTAAGCCCTCTCGATAGGTAAAGGTGTGACTAGCTGTTGTTCACCGAGCAGCTGTGGCAACCACACGGTTATCTGGTCAGATGCCATTTCTGTGTAGTCTCTGTCAGCTGGTCGCCATCCACGTGGTTGAAATGTTTGTAAAGTAGCACCATTCAAGTCCATTTTTCCTCCTTACTTATACTCAGCTTAACCAAAAAGGTTTTATCGTTTCTTAGTTTGGAACCCAGACCTTGTTCATCATTGCAAAGTGGTTATTTTAAAAAGATGAGTGGCGGAGCCTGCAGCACTGTGCTCACATGCCAGCGGCCATGATGATCATGTCATTGATGTGATTTTACTTTTTAAACAAAATTTCTTGTTTGAGGCCAAGATGGCGGCGGTGTAGGTGAGCGTGTGTCCTTCGCTCTGTTGGGTGCTTCGGAGGTTTTGCGGTTATACAACCGAAATAAACTTTGAATTTTGCACGAAGGCAGCACAAATGTTTTAACCTAACCGACGGTGACATTCTTGAACTTAATGGGGAAGAGGAAAGACAAGAAAAGCTCGTCCACTACAAGCACCATGATGGAGGAAGCTGACAAAACTACCTCAAACTCTCCTTCCTGGGGAAGCTCTGATGACACGACTGCTGCTGAGGTAAACGGAGCACAAACTAGCAAAAATTCAACCAAAAAGGTATGGTTTGATTCCGACCCAAATCTTCAATTTGAAGAGTTCGAGTCCTTGGCGGTCCCTCTCCCGGACACTCCACTGAAACCTCCGGCTAAAAAGGTGAAGCGCGCCGATGCCGGCAGCAGAGAAAGCGGGGAAATTCTTGATGCAGTCCGGGAGCTGTCGGAGAAGCATGACGATACTTTTCGCACCATTTCTGACATTAAAAAAGCAACTGAATCTACCTCAAAGCAGCTGGAGAAGCTCACTTTTGCTGTTCAACTGCTTACTTTAGACGTCAACCAGCAAAAGAAGGGCTGGTTAATGTGGAAAAGGTGGTTCAAAAACTACAAGAAGAAAATAAGGCTCTGAAAGTGGAGGTCGCTGACTGCCAGCGCTACAGCAGAAGGTGGTCTCTGAAAATAGGCTACACGGAGTGAAGGAGGACAAGGGAGAAGACATCAGGCGCAAGATCATGGATATCCTGGGCAAAATTGCCCCATAGAGCCGTCAGAGCCTGGAGGATGGGGTCGACATTGTTCATCGCGTTGGACGGAGGCGGCAGGACGGCTCGAATAGGTCTACCATCGTCCTATTTGCCATGAGACGCCTTCAAGATGCTGTTTGAAGGGAAGCCAAGGGCTCCAAGCAAGCCCGGTTCTAGGCAGCCACATATGAGGGGGCAGTCATAAATGTGAAGGGGGCATCATGCTCCAGTACATTTTTGCCATAGGTAGAGCTGACAAATAAAGGTCACTCACTCACTCGCAGGATGTGGGGACGCTGTGTGAGTGCCCTATAGAGGGTGTCAAAGCACCGTGGTCTCAAATGTGCTCACCGCTTGTTTTGTTGTTGATAACAGTGTTTTCTACATGGAATTGGGTTGTTGTTAGCTGTGTGTCCAACCCCCAACCTAAAGAAATGGATTGCACGTTGTCAGGCCTCTACCCGAAAGACCTGTCCAACTTAGGTGTCCCACCTGAAGACTCCTGCTGGTATAGCTCTTAGGGTCACTGAGGCACACAAACCCCCTGACCACAATAAGGTGGCAATCCCTCAGGGAGGAAAACTGAAAAATAAAATAAACAAAAAATAAAATAAAAATATCCTTCATCCAGGCACAACCAACATCTTAACATTTATCTTATTGGATAGCCATTAGGCATCTAGGCATATGAAATAAATTTGAACCTAATAATTACAATAACCTCACTATAGCCAGTATTTACCAAAGCTAGTCATAAAAAAAAAAACGTATCAAACTAACAGAACTAATAAACAGGTCAGATATAGGCTAGAGCAGAACATTTTAGATTTTTTTGTTTTGGGGTTTTTTGTCATTTTTTGTTGTTTTTTGTTAGCAATTTAACAGATTTCTCTTCACTCCACTCTCATCTGAGCTGCTGAAAGCTGCAGGAGTGTAAAGTTAATAAAAGCTTTGTAAAAAAAAAAAAAAAAAAAAGCTGTGATTATTAAAAACCAGCGTGCAGAACTAGAGGCTAGGCGGGGTTTTATGTAGGGGTCTGGCACACACAGGGCATTTGTCCTCAGTATGTGACATGCAGCATAAACCCATCTCTCGCTGTACTCGTGTGATTGAAGAAACATTCACACTGACAGGCTCACTCTCTATGCTCACACTTTGTTGTTCACTATATATTAAGTATCTCACGACACGAGACGCTACGAGAGTTTAACGGAGCTTCACTTCACTGCTGCATCCTGCCTCACTGAGACTGAGAAACCTGACGTCGATGCATCTTGGCTCATTTGCATACTAAATAGTGATTGGGTGTTTACTGGGGGGAGGGTCTCTGCCGACTGCAGACAGTAGATCACACACAGCCGGCACACAGCACGGAATGGAGTGGAGACAGATGAGAAAACTTTTCAGCTTTGTGCCTTTTTCGGAGGATTTGATTTGAGGAAGCAAGACATTTGTTTAAGGGGACATTGCCCCCTCTCGCCCCTGCGTAGACCCGGCCTCGGCCTCGGTGTTTTTTTTTTTTTTTGTTTTTTTTAACCAGTTTCATCTGGTTTTACTTTGCTTCCCTTTCTTCCAAAGAGCTGGTTCGTGACAATAATTTATTCAACACATAAAGATATTGATCAAGAATAATAATATTACAAGTACTAAGTTGTGATTTAAAAAAACCCAAAAAAGTCATAATTTCATGAGAATATAGTCATAGCTACTATTTAGAGGGAAAAGTTTTATTATTACACAAATAAAGTTTACACTTACAAGAAAAGGTTGAAATAGTGCGTTAATTATTTTTTATGCAAATTTACAAGGTCATTCTTGGGATATTACAACTTTTTCTCTTTAAAGAGTTTAACTTGATTCTCTTAATTACAACTTAATTTACATAATATTAGTATGACCTTATTTTTTTTAACATCTCAGATTTTTCTGTGCTTAATGTGGCCCTGGTACTCTGTCATTTGAGAGAGACTTAGAACATAGAACATAGAAAACAACCAGCATACAGTGACTGTTATGCAACCGTTATCAAAGCATTGTCAAAAATTAATGGAGACATTTAAGAGTCATAAGATAGAACATTAAATTCTCCCTACAAAATAAGACACTTACAATGGGAGTTCTTTCGAAAGTGAAAATGTGCATAATACCTGTAGCCAGTCTTCAGTTTCCAGTGTTAAGAGCATCATTTTATAATTGTTAGATTTAAATGACAGATTTGAGGACGTTTGGAAGAGGGGAGCTTTTTAATTATAAGTCTGTAAAACAGTCATTGCAATGAATCCTTTGCCATCACCCTAAACTAGCAATCTTGTCAGAAACACACAAAAACTTTTTTTTTTTTTTTAAAAAAGGGATGCAAAATCTAGCATCCTGTATCAAGCATCGGTGCAGAAGCCACTGTGTCCTCTTCATTTTCAAAGTCAACCTCTTTGGCACCATCTGCTGGTGCTCCCTGGGATTTCACCTTGAACACATCCCACCTCCCAGGAAGAATCCCCTTGTTAAACAGGAGTGAGGCCACATAGGAAACCATGAGAATGGAGACCAGAGCAGACAGCATGCAAATGGTCTTGACAGGAGAGCGCTGAATGTAAACACCATCCTCTAAAGTGCAACCCGGGAACTGCAGGAACACTGGAAGGCCTAACAACGGCTCTCCACACAACAGTCTCATTACCACTGCAACAAGGTAGCCTGCGATCGCCCCGTAACCGTTGGATACCTCCGTAAAGAGGACGCAGATCAGTTGAGGGAATAAAATGGTGTAGGTCAAGTCTGAGCCCAGGATCCAGAACACTAAGATGCCGCCGTCCAGGTAGGTGAGGGATGTTCCAACAAGTCCTGCAGCCACTATGGAGAGACGAATCACCCACTGCAGCTCTTTATCTGATGCCTGCAGAGGAAAATAATACATAAGCAGATATTTACAACTCAAATGTTAGGTTAAAAATTGCTACTTCCACCCCCCTGCTTCTGCTACCTGACTCCTGATGGTCTGGTAGATGCTGGTGGTGAAGATGGTGGTTGCAGATAAGAGAAAAGAGTCAGCGGATGACATCACTGCAGCCGCAACAGCTCCAACACCAAAAGCAGAAATGTAGCTTGGGGTCAAATGCTGAAGGATGATGGGCAACACCATGGCCGCCTCCCCTCGCTCATATGGAGAAGGAGAACCATATGTGGTGGAGTTCCAGTCTTGAAACAAAAACAAACAAGAGTTATGGCTGCATTTACCAATATGGAAAGTTAAAGATACCATGAACTCATAAATTTACCAGTTGAAGCTGCGACAGCAGCGATCAACACCGATGGAAGTCCTGCAATGATGACTCCACCTGCTGCTATGAAACAGATGATTCTGGCTGTGGATGTGGAGCTGGAGGAGAGAATCCTTTGATGGAAATCCTGAACGGCCATATTGCCTACAGTCTGGACAAACGAAGCTTTTAAACAAACCAAAATAACATTCTTTAAAATAGGAGGATGATGCACTTTTTTCCCCACAAACAAATATGGTTGAGAAGACACAATCCAATATACTGTTATTCATCTTACCATCAATAGGAAATCATCAATCCATCTTCCGATGTCATGAGACTCAAGCTGGCCAAGCCAGGCGGCCTGATATGTGTGGTTCAACGCTGTTTTAGTGATGTCAGTATAAACGTCACTTGTCATAGCAAAGGGGACACACAGCCACTGTGAGAAGATGAGCTTGTTCTTATTTCAGAAAATTTTCAAACACCCCATTCATTGCATGAGAAATTTGTTTTCACTGTGTAAAACTCACCAAGCTAAAAAGCACAAGTAACAGCTGGATGACATCAGTGTATGCAACTGAGTAGAGACCTCCAAGAACGGTGTAGATGATCGCCACTGCAGCAGAGATCCAGACGCAAACACTAAAGGGCAGATCCAAGATGACGGTCATGGTCGCCGCTGCAACAAACGCATGAACAAATATGAAGGATACATTGGATGTATAACTCAGGCAGTGAAATCGATGTTGTAGTACTTGAGATCAGTTTTGGTATTGAGACCACCTTTTTAAGGTTCCGGTCTCATCTTGGACTCAGCTGCATTTTTACTTCGTCTTGTCTTGGTCTCAGATAAAGAGGACTCTTTATTTCAAGACCAGTCAACATCACAACTACAGGGTTATCACTGAATTGCATGTGCACAAAATAAATAATGAAATAAAATAAAATAAAAATAAAAAATAAATAAAAAATTAAACATTCATTAAGAATTAAATAATTAACATATTTAGTAAAAAGAAAAAAAGGTTCAATGCCAAATAAATAAAAATGGAAACAGACTTGTTATAATATAATGTTTAGGTTTATCTTTATCCCCTATTGTCAATAAGTTATCATGAGTGATACACTTCATAAAAAATTCAATTTTATACACATTATGAGTTTGTTGTCCATTCACACATATTGTTTTGTGTCCTTGTCATACATATCTTATATTTTTCAGTTTCTGCCACTAATGTCAAGGTTTGTCGCAAAATGTAAGAATTCTTACTTTATTTCACCGTTGTTTTCTTTTTATTTATTTGGTATTGATCCTTTGGCTTGTTACTAAATATGTTACTAATTTATAGTTTACATTTATGTCTTTCTATTTTCTGTGAATGTGGTTTTTGTGTAGTCGGGCTACACCAATATATAGTGTGACCTGTGTCACATGACCCTCACATGAGCTCTTAAATTGCAGACCAGTTTCCAATGCATTTTACAACCTGATGAAGACTCTTTAGACTCTTCTAAATGTGTTGGTTTTATGTATTAATAAAGTCAGGGTGCCTTGGATGCATTTTTGAACTGCCTGCCTGTATCATGGACTTTTGCACTGAGTGAGCTGGCCAGGTGTTATTTTTTATCTTTCAGTAACTCTTTGCCCTATCCTTGAAAAGCACCTGATTTTTTTTAACAACTACACAGAGCCTTGACCCAGAGCAGCATTCCCTATTTTTTTCTAGTGATAGCTGGGTTGATTTCTGCTCCTTTGTAAACTTGTATTTGTGTCTGCATAGAAGACAAATGAAAATTCCCAATGCAAAGACTGCACCTCTGCAATGCCACTTGATTATTTCATCAAGAAATTTCACATATAGAAACACACACATACACATATGACATAAAAGTGAAGGCAGAGAAATCTTCAGTTGTTTTCTGTGGGTGTTTTTATGTGAATATGGATATGCCAGATGATCTTTCAAATTCATGTTATCAGAAGAGAGCCATGCAGTGCCATGCAGTTTGGGACTTGCACTGGTTTGGTCTTGGTCTTGACTCAGTCTCAATCCCTAAAAGTCTTGGTCTTGTATTTGTGCCTATACAAGCTTGTCTTGGTCATGACTTGTTCTTGGTCTCAACCCCGGAAAATTTTGTTCTTGTCTCGGTATCAATACACTCTGGTCTTGGTCTTGTCTTGGTCTCAACCCCCCAAAGTCTTGGTCATGACTTAGTCTCTCCCTGCCTTGGTCTTAGTCTTGACTTATTCTCAACCCCTCAAAGTCTTAGTTGTGAACTTGGTCCTGGTCTTGGCTTGGTCTCAGCTTATGAAAGTCTTGGTATTGTCTTGGTCTCAATATAATCTGGTCTTGGTTTTGACTCATTCTCAACCCCTCAAGGTCTTGGTCTTGACTTGGTCTTAACCCCTGAAAATCATGGTCTTGTCTTGGTCTCTATACAATCTGGTCTTGGTCTTGACTCAGTCTTTCCCTGCCTTGGTCTTGGTCTTGACTTGGTCTCAACCCCTCAAAGTCACGGTCTTGTGTCTATCTCAATACACTCTGGTCTTGGTCTTAAATTGGTCTTGCCCTGTTTTGGTCTTGGTCTTGACGTAGTCTCAATCCCTCAGAGTAATGGTCATGACTCAATCTCGTCCTGCCTTGGTCTGGGTCTTGACTTGGTCTCAAACCCTCTAAGCCTTGGCCAATATACTCTGGTATTGGTCATGACCTGGTCTAGGTTTAGGTGGTCCTGACCTCAACACTGAGAACTGAAATTGTATTATTCAGTGTGTTTGCATAATTTTACCCAAAGAGATCAGTAATCCAGGAACCCAGATGATTTCAGCTATGACTGGAACAACGGCGAGAACCGCAGTCAGTGGTTTTCCATACTTCCTCTGAAAGGGATCCATCATACTTATGTAATTATTCTCCCTCATTGGCTTTGCAAAGAACAATCCACCTTTAAAAAAAAAAAAAAAGACAACTTGAGGATAACGTTTGAATATTACATTTTTCTTGTAAAAAAAATACTGAGAGTCTTACCAATAATAAAGGAAAGAGAGACCTGCAGAGGAACAAGAGCCCAGATTAGACCTTTGGTAGGATCATACACAGACTCTGCAACACCGATGATAAAGGCACCTCCAACCCAAGTAGCTGTGGCAGGAGATAAACACACAAAGAAGCAATAACTAATGTTGTAAATGCTCTTCAAAGGAAACAGACATAAAATATCAAAGTATCATGGACTGTTGTGAAGAATATAGTACATAGTATAATCAGTCTAGTGTACCTCAACTCACCTGTCATTGTAAATACTCCCAGTAGCAAGCTGACCCTGCGGTTAGCCAAAAAGGAAACTTCTACATGACTACCGAGTGTGCTTTTCTCTATCATTTTAGATTTCATGGACGCCCAGATGCCGGTTCCCAACACCAGCACATAGAAAGCTACCATCATTATCATCCCTGGTATATTGAGACCCATCGTGGATCATGAACACTCTCTCAGGTTAACTAATTACTCAGCCTGAGTGAGCCCCAGCCTTTTAGCTTCTTGCATCAAATGCAGATAGTTTGGCTTGTGGCCAAAATAACAGTTATGGAAATAATGAGAACATGGAAATGGATGCAAGGGGACACACCAGAACATATGGAAATCAAAGTTTTGCATTTGTATTACTCCAGTGAAGTTGAATGCTTTTTTATGACCTTGATAAGGTAAGAACAAGAAGGTTATTTTAGGTGAAATGTCCAACCAAAAGGCATAAAGGGAACATTGAACAAAAACCCTGCAAACAAACACACCCTTCCCATTGTGGCAAAATTCGAACACTTCAAACAAAAACTTCAGGTACAACGTCAAGGCAGGCAACTTACTTGAGGACCCTGAATTTTACAATTTTAACAAAAGATAGTGGGCATCCTTCCTAAAAATAAATGACTGACTTGAAATAGCACCATCACTACTTTGGGAAACAGGGAAAGCAGTGTTAAGAGGTAAAATCATATCATACTCCACACACAAGAAAAAGAAGGACAGCCAACAGGAAACATACTTAGAACAAAAGATTAATGAACTAGAACATCAACGCAATAAATTCCACAGTATAAATACAAAATCTACAGAAATACAGACTACAACAGAATGAACACTTAAACAAAAAAACTAAATTCCTCCAAGAAAGATTCGACACAAAAACTTTGCATACAGTAATAAATCTGGAAAATACTTGGCCAACCAAATCAAACGAAACAAAGAAAAAAAACAACAATTACAACAATTATGAACTCAGCAGGGAAACTTGTACATACACCTGAGGAAATAAATAAGAAGTATTTACACCAATTTATATTCATCAACACACAAACCAAACCAAAAAAGACATAGACACCTTCCTACGCAATATTCATCTGCCTCAGCTCACAGAAGACCAAGCTAATACTCTGGATCAACCATTTACAATTACAGAACTCCACCAAGCATTCAAACCCATGCCCAACAATAAATCACCAGGACCTGAAAGCTTCCCTGCTGAGTTCTATAAACACTTTTGGAATATTTTAGCCCATATATTTAATAGAGTAACAACCGAAATTAAACAACAATCCAAACTTAAAACCAGACAAAGACCCCATATCCCCCTCAAGCTAGCACACCCCTGTCTCTCCTCAACACCGATATCAAAATCATCAGCAAAGCCCTAGCATTACGAATTGAAACAGTCACTCCATCTATCATCCACTCAGACCAAACTGGCTTTATGAAAGGGAGACACTCATCAAATAACCTACAGACTCATTAACCTTATCCATTACTCATCACACACAAACCCATTAACAGCCATACTATCACTCGACGCCGAAAAGGCATTTGATAAGGTAAACTGGGAATTTTTGTTTTCTACACTAAAACAATTTAGTTTGGTTTAATCATTTATCCACTGGGTAAGGATATTGTACAGTATACATCACCAAAGGCCTCTATCACCACTGACGGAATAATATCACAACATTTCACTTTGCACAGGGGCACTAAACAAGGATGCCCACTCTCTCCATCTTTGTTCGCAATATTTATCGAATCACTTGCAGCAGCAAGTGTTTTAAGTATTTTCCATAATCAGGGAGAATCACTTTCTAGAATTTCTCCAGATTAAATCCTCAGTTAAAGTGAAAATCAACATTACCTCATCCAACTTAGATCTCCTCCCACTAACATCGGACCTGATCAGCATCTCTACTAGAAAAAACTACTGTCCAAAATTTATATCCATAATAATAATAATAATATCCACACCCATCATTCAATAGTATAATAATATCACAACATTTCACTTTGCACAGGGGCACTAAGCAAGGATGCCCACTCTCTCCTTCTTTGTTCGCAATATTTATCGAATCACTTGCAGCAGCAAGTGTTTTAAGTATTTTCCATAACAACACTTCGGTCTCATTTCCTCATTTGCTTCAGAAGTACGGCATCAGGGAGAATCACTTTCTAGAATTTCTCCAGATTAAATCCTCAGTTAAAGAAAAAAACCAACATTACCTCATCCAACTTAGATCTCCTCCCACTAACATCGGACCTGATCAACATCTCTACTTAAAAAAAACAAACTACTGTCCAAAATGCATATCCATAATAATAATAATAATATCCACATCCGATCATTTAATAGCCACCCCCTCAGAAAAATGAGAACATGACCTGCAGATCACCCCCGGTGCCAACTTCTGAACCCAAATATGCAAAAACATATTTTCCATGTCCACTAATACAAACACACAACTGATTCAATTCAAAATTATTCATAGCGTACACTACACAGGAGAAAGAATGTTTAAAATGGGGTTTGTAGACACAGATATCTGCCCACACTGCTCACAACACACCACAGACCGTGCATGCCACATGGAACTGCACACCTATCAAACAATTCTGGCAGGACATTACTGACAACCTCTCTCTTTTTCTGGGCTGCCACATCCCACTCTCCCCCTCTCTCTGCTTACTTGGCAACATGTCCACTATAAACCTCAACAATACATCCAGCAGAATACTCTCCATTGCCTGAACCATCACCAAGAAAACTACCCTCATAAACTGGAAAACAAGGAACAAAATCTCCATCACACGCTGGTAAAATCTACTAATCGAATACATATCAATGAAAAAATGATCTGCTTCTATCAAAAAACAAGCTTCTGATTTTGACATAACCTGGAACCTATTCATCAATATCCTCAATCCATAACACTCCCACCCCAATGCCACCTTCCCACTTACCAGCTTTATTGCCTGTGCACCACCCACAATACACATGTCAACCATCATTCAGACACACCACACACAGACATTGCAAACATACACCCAACAAATACATAGAAACCTACCCCTTTTGTTATGATTATATTCATTTGTTAGATGTTTTAATTTATTTGTTCTCTGGTCTTGCCCCGAAAACTGTTGTTGTGTTAGTGGTGCTGGCCGGGGGCCTTGCCAAACATGGGAGTGGCACTGTTGCTGTTGTTGATTAATAAATAGAAAATTAATCAATAAATAAATGACTTAATAAATATTAAAATCCCCTTATTTAATTTTTTGTTATTTACTTATTTACTTTTTTTCTCTGCGATCCTATAGGTAGATATACAAGACAGAGGTGTGTGCATTTTTAAAAAACAACAAAAAACAACAAAAACAAAACATCCAAAGTCACTCACCGCCTAAAAATATTCATCATCCCAATGTCACCCACACATCCACAGTCCTACACAAAGACGCACACGCATGCACACACACTATGAGGGGTCAAACGTTTCACCCAACAACACTACAATGCGTCACTTGTGCCTACTCAGGACACATCAGATCTGTGTCCTGAGCGTTACACACACACCTGCTACATGACGAGCAGGCGTTGTTCGCTCTACTCACATGGCGCGCTTACACGTCTTACCAGTAAAAGCGTGCACAGCGCGTTACAAACGCCACACAAACACTACACTTGCGTGTGAATCTCGCACACACATAGTGCATGTACACATCATTTTTTTTTTTTTTTTTTTTTTTAGTGAACGCGTCAAACAAGCTTTTGGCAAACTGTCTGTCTCCATAGTTTACATGTGCAGACAGGCGTCTGTGTGTGTGTGCTTCGCAAGAGTGGAATGAATAAATGAATCAAGTCGCTGCACACATACGTGTGCATATACACACGCATGATTTTTTTTAAGCTTTATTCTATCCTCACAAATCAGAGCTACTGACCACCCTCGATGTCTGGCTGTGGTTTAAAAATATTTAACTAAGATAATATATAGGCTACAACAGTCTAATTGTGAATATATAGCTTATTATTGAATTGGATCCTAAATGCTGCAAACCTCCATCTGTATGTTTTTAATCAATAGTTGTGTTTTCATAAACATTTTTTTCGCATTTTGCCCTTTTGCAAATTTGACTGTTTGTGGAAACAGCTTTTCAGACATCCGGAACTGACCCCCTTTCCACGAGAGCGGCTAATAGAGTTTAGATCGGGCCCAAAAAATCCAGCCCGACTTGACCCAAGCTCGTGCACGTTATGTTCGGGACCGGCCGGCCCGTCCAATTAATTGTAATTATGGGACCGAGCCCGATTTAAACCTGACATTTTTCAATAAGCTGGCTGTTATAATTAAGAGCATTAAACCTCAATTTTTGTTATTTGAATGGCGCAACACGGAAGCATGATTATGTAATAAAACAGGTGTTTATTTTAGGATGCAGGTGGTGAAGGGCTGTGCGCACACAATGTCCCAACAGGGGACAGCCTTCCATTCCGAAACCCCCCCACTCCGAAATTGATTTTCAAGTCCATATCGAGTTTCCTGCATCAAACACTGCCACCCACTTGCGACGGAGTCACTCGCACAATTCTGAAATTCGCTGTACTACAAAAGCTTGAAATTAATGTTCAACTCATTGTTTTTTATTTAAAATATGTCACTGTCTTCATTTATTATGTATAATTTCTCTAGCAGCAAACACATCTAAAAGGAGACGCTTGTCAGGCCTTTGTACGCACGCTGTCCGTGGTGCTGTAATCCCCCCTGGAATTATTCTCTAAAATGTTACTGTTTATTGTCCCCACCAACCAGGGGCGCCGCCAGGGATTTTGGGCCCCATGAAAAGAATTTTTACCGGGCCCTATACACAGCTGGCTGTGAGGCCGTCGAAAATTTTTTATGTTATTTTACATAAAACTATGCATTTTGATGGTATTTTTGACTATCATTCCCATATTTGTGAAAAAAGAACAATCTCTTCCTGGAATGCCACATTCCTCCCTGACAAACCTGAAGAGGATCCTGGACCTGGCTCTGTAGAGTGTATGTGACATAGCCTACATAAATTATATAGTATTTCCTATAATGTAGCCTAACTATTCTAATAGCATCATAGCCCCCGTTTCAGGTGGCCTCCCACCATTTTGTTTGCTTTCAGTGATTTGACAAAAAATAACAAAAGAAAATGTGATTTTCACTAACAATCCCCCACTGCTCACTGTTTCCTCTTGTAGGTCTAATTTATCTCCAAAACTGTAGACTCACAGGTGACATACTGTCGACCCTTTGCTTCTTTCTCCTCTCCTAGCTTCCTTTCTTTCTGTTTTTGGCTACCTGATTTTTGAGGCATATTGCCGTCGCCTCCTTACCCGCTGTCTGTGACAAATTACCAGCGCACTGCAGCAGATCCAGTCTGACTGAACCATTTTATGTAAATAGAGAGGGCGGGTGTTAATGTTTCCAAAAGAAGTAAAGTTGTTGTTACCAGTACATTGTAAATAAAATATATTTGTGATTATTAGTTAGTTAATAACTTAGTGTCATATTATTTTTTGTCAGTATTATAATTTTATTAGGCCCCTCTTAATCATGGACCCCTAGAATCCTTCTCCTTTTTCCCCCCTTTTCGGCACCCCAGTTTTGAGGCATACTGCTGTCTCCTCCGCTTTGCCCGCTGTGGCGCTGTCTGTGACAAATCGCCTGTGCGCTACCTGCAGCTGATCCAGTCGGACTGAACCATTTTACGTAAATAGAGGGGGGGAAGGGGGGGCCCTGCAGGGGTTGATGCTTCCAAAACAAATAAAGGTATTGTTACCAGGACATGGAAAATAAAACATGTGTGATTATATGTTAGTTAATAACTTAGTGTCATTATTTTTTTCTGTATTATAATTTCATCATCATTAGGGGCCTCTCTGGGCCCCCCTCCATCATGGGCCCCTAGAATCCGTCTCCTTTACCCCCCCTTTACGGCGCCCCAGCCACCAACTATGAAATGGGATTTTTGCCCCTGGCTGGCACACCGAGCGGCTGACAGTGTGACAGACGCCCGCATACACAAAGCTGGAAAGCGGGAGGACGCTCCTAATTCCCTGATCCTTAACTAACCTAGCTACCCCCGGAACTTCTCCACCTACGCTGGCTGTCTTCGTCAAAAGTTTGGACACACCTTCTCATTCAATGCGTTTTCTTTATTTTCATGACTATTTACATTGTAGATTCTCACTGAAGGCATCAAAACTATGAATGAACACATGTGGAGTTATGTACTTAACAAAAAAAGGTGAAATAACTGAAAACATGTTTTATATTCTAGTTTCTTCAAAATAGCCACCCTTTGCTCTGATTACTGCTTTGCACACTCTTGGCATTCTCTCGATGAGCTTCAAGAGGTAGTCACCTGAAATGGTTTCCACTTCACAAGTGTGCCTTATCAGGTTAATTAGTGGAATTTCTTGCTTTATCAATGGGGTTGGGACCATCAGTTGTGTTGTGCAGAAGTCAGGTTAATACACAGCCGACAGCCCTATTGGACAACTGTTAAAATTCATATTATGGCAAGAACCAATCAGCTAACTAAAGAAAAACGAGTGGCCATCATTACTTTAAGAAATGAAGGTCAGTCAGTCCGGAAAATTGCAAAAACTTTAAATGTGTCCCCAAGTGGAGTCGCAAAAACCATCAAGCGCTACAACGAAACTGGCACACATGAGGACCGACCCAGGAAAGTAAGACCAAGAGTCACCTCTGCTTCTGAGGATAAGTTCATCCGAGTCACCGGCCTCAGAAATCACAAGTTAACAGCAGCTCAGATCAGAGACCAGATGAATGCCACACAGAGTTCTAGCAGCAGACCCATCTCTAGAACAACTGTTGAGAGGAGACTGTGCGAATCAGGCCTTCATGGTCAAATAGCTGCTAGGAAACCACTGCTAAGGAGAGGCAACAAGCAGAAGAGATTTGTTTGGGACAAGAAACACAAGGAATGGACATTAGACCAGTGGAAATCTGTGCTTTGGTCTGATGAGTCCAAATTTGAGATCTTTGGTTCCAACCGCCGTGTCTTTGTGCGACGCAGAAGAGGTGAACGGATGGATTCCACATGCCTGGTTCCCACTGTGAAGCATGGAGGAGGAGGTGTGATGGTGTGGGGGTGTTTTGCTGGTGACACTGTTGGGGATTTATTCAAAATTGAAGGCACACTGAACCAGCATGGCTACCACAGCATCCTGCAGCGACATGCCATCCCATCCGGTTTGCGTTTAGTTGGACGATCATTTATTTTTCAACAGGACAATGACCCCAAACACACCTCCAGGCTGTGTAAGGGCTATTTGACCAAGAAGGAGAGTGATGGAGTGCTGCGGCAGATGATCTGGCCTCCACAGTCACCGGACCTGAACCCAATCCAGATGGTTTGGGGTGAGCTGGACCGCAGAGTGAAGGCAAAGGGGCCAACAAGTGCTAAACACCTCTGGGAACTCCTTCAAGACTGTTGGAAAACCATTTCAGGTGACTACCTCTTGAAGCTCATCGAGAGAATGCCAAGAGTGTGCAAAGCAGTAATCAGAGCAAAGGGTGGCTATTTTGAAGAAACTAGAATATAAAACATGTTTTCAGTTATTTCACCTTTTTTTGTTAAGTACATAACTCCACATGTGTTCATTCATAGTTTTGATGCCTTCAGTGAGAGTCTACAATGTAAATAGTCATGAAAATAAAGAAAACGCATTGAATGAGAAGGTGGGTCCAAACTTTTGGCCTGTACTGTATGTATAGATGTATACGTGCACACAATATATTAGTTAGTTAAAATGACATTTTTTTACTGACGTTTTCCTATTTCTTCCTAGTGAGATATTGTTCAGTTTATATAATAATTTTGCTGTTGTAAACATTAACTTTGCTGCTGTGAAAGCAATATTATGTCATATTTAAAATGTAAATCTATTCTAATCCTGTTCTGAATGCATTTTCTTTATAAAATATAGAAATAGTGTGTTTTTTTTAAATATTGTAATTATAATAGTCCAACATTATGTGAATATGCATATTGCATAGTCTCAGTGAAATATTCACTCTAAGCGTCTGACGTCACGCTCTGCGTGCGCCAATGAAGAGCGCCATGACGGATGGCGGAAGTAAAGCATGTAAGCCGGCAAATCCCGTAGTTCATTATTTTTCCTTCTCTCGTGGTGGAAAATACGGTGATTTCTTGCTGTGCGGTGGGCTGTGCAAACAGGCAAGGTTACAAAGCTAATTTAGCTTTTTATCGTGTACCTCTTGATGCCGAGAGAAGACGGAAATGGGTAGCTGCAATCAATAGAAAGGACTGGCAGCCCTCAAAATACTCCCGGGGTTATGTCCCTACTGGTTTCCAATTTAACTGGTTTCCTTACTGAACAGCTGCAGATGTGCTGCGCCTCCGTCAGCAGATTTGTCACAAATTCACAAACATACACAACATATTACTGGCGATTTTAAAGTCGCAGCCCACATCTACCACAGAGAATATGCTTCTGTAAGTGAGCACTACGTACCAGCGACATTAAAAAAAAGAAAGTAAAGAAAATATGACATACACAATTTGCATCAAGCTGGACTCGATTTCACGTCAACAAAAGACAGTATAACACAAACTGCATGTCTGCCTGTGTGAGCCACTGAGACTCACAGAACGCACAGCTTTCCTCAGGTATTCGTAAATTACGTCAGCATCCAGGTAACATTTTGATTTGGGCTGACCTGAGACAACTGGTTACTTGCCACTTACTTGGTAACTTGCCTTGAAAATACCCAAACATAGGATTATCAATGTTTCTTGTTCTTTTTCCATGAGTCTACAAACATATTCAGTGCCACATTACAGTCTGCACAACACTGCACACTATGACATGCCGCATTAACTGCCGCTGCCTATTGGAGCCAAGATTGGAGCCGACGTCCCAGCCGGCCGCCATCTTGGATGGGTCGCCTCCACAGTGCATTCACTTCTATTGAGGAAGTGCACAAGTAAAATAGAGTAACTCACTGAATTTTCAACTGATTTTCATGCGGTTTGGTTTGTTACAAATGGCACACATGTAGTTATGATACAGGATGCTTTTGTACATTAAACATGCGGGATTTCATGCTTTAATACTTTCTGCAGATAGCAACAGCATGTTATTTAGGTCACAACACAGTTCTTTTATTCACCTCAACCCCAGAGTGGAATATATATATATATATATGTATATATATATATATATATATATATATATGTATATATACATATATATACATAGAGAGAGAGAGAGAGAGAGAGATGTATACACTGTATAAACACAATATACACAATACAAAACATAGTATAACATATTATGTATAGCACACCTTGGTGCACATATTCACTTTTCCACCAGCTGTGCTGCAAATATCCCCTGCTGCTCATCCTTCTGTATCTTTTTTCAAATTATCTTGACCACAGTCCCATTTTCATAGTTATAATACCAATACCAAAATTAATTTCAGTGTTAATATAAATATTGAAAATGTTTTTGTTACTATTTTTGAGGGATCACAGCAGTCAGTGTAATAAGAATAAGAAGAACTTTATTAATCCCCAAAGGAAATTTCAAATAAGTCTGTAAGATCATCTATTTCACAAAGAATTATGAAGTCTGATGGCTGTGGGTATAATAGAGTGAGTGTGAGAAATAAACTCAACCAACAATCAAGCATTTTCTTCATTAAAATATATTAATAAATTAATATATTAATAATATATTAGTATTAATATGCTATACTATGTTTTGTATTGGTATATTGTGTTTATACAGTATGTTTACACAGTATACTGTATGTGTATATATGTATATATATATATATATATATATCCCACTCTGGGGTTGAGGTGAATAAAAGAACTGTGTTGTGACCTAAATAACATGCTGTTGCTATCTGCAGAAAGTATTAAAGCATGAAATCCCGCATGTTTAATGTACAAAAGCATCCTGTATCATAACTACATGTGTGCCGTTTGTAACAAACCAAACCACATGAAAATCAGTTGAAAATTCAGTGAGTTACTCTATTTTACTTATGCAAACAGCTCCTTCCTCAATAGAAGTGAATGCACTGTGGAGGCGAAGCGAGACCCATCCAAGATGGCGGCCGGCTGGGACGCGCTCAGGCAGTCAATGCGGCATCTATGTATATATGTCTATGTGATGGCAGCCAGGTCATTTTATTCAAATAGATTATTATTAATTATAATTAATTGTTAAATGTTATTGTTAAAGGGCACAGGCAGGCCTACACACACACGCACCGAAAAAAAAAATAATTAAAAATTAAAAATGCTTTGACAAAAGGGCACTTGCCCATCAAGGGGCAATGGGGCAGGTGCTCGAGCACCCTCCCCAAATGTACAATGTCCTCTCCTCAATACTGAAAAAAACATCCACAAATTGGAAAATTGAAGTGCCACAAGGGGGCAACATTTACCTTGACATTTATCATGACACAGGAAACGTTGCAGGATCATTCATTGCACTTTTCAAAAGATAAAATGTACTGGCAATTGGTGGATATTTCTTTTACTTTGAACAGCATGGTAATGTATCTAACAAGAAAAACTTTTATGTGTTAAAGAAGAAAAACTTAAATTGTAAGACATCTTTTTTTATGGGCTTTTTGCCTTTATTGACAGGACAGAGTGAAATGGGGAAACAGAGAGACAGTGGGGACTGACATGCGGCAAAGGGCTGTGAGCCGGATTCGAACCCGAGGCCGCTGCAGCGAGGCAATGCCTCTGTGAGGTGAGCCAGGTAACAATAGCTATAAGGTGCAACAGCATCTTCCAGCACTGCAATGTGTGGTGAGGCAGGAGAAAGCACCAGGCAAGAAGAACGTGAGGGAGAAGAGGCCACCTGTAAGAAGAACAGCAAGCATCTACTGACTGGAGCCTTCAAGGTAAAATGAGAATTTAATAAAGAAGGGAATTATAAAGACAGATGATATTGAAGCAGTGTAATCCTCCTAATCAGTGTAAATCCATTGATTGTGTTTCAGAATATGGACCAGGTCAGCATAATGTCAAAAATGGCATCCCAGAATGATGAAAGGGGACAGCTGTACCCATGCTTGAGCCAGCTATCAGCCATTGCTTTGACAGTGTCCATATCATCTGTGAACTGTGAAAGAGATTTCCCGGCGATGAACAGAGTAAGACATTTGGTCAACTGTACACTGTAAGTCAGAGATGGATTGCTTTCTCTTAATTTCTCAGATCTCACTTTTTTTATTGTATTTTTGTGTAGGTGAAGACAGACCTGAGGAATAGGCTGCAGGGGGGCCATCTGGCAGCATGCCTCCTACTCAGCATCAATGGGCCACCTCTGGCTGAGTTCCCATATCACAGAGCATTAGAACTCTTTTTCAAAAAAGCAAGAAAAATAAAATGCTCTCAGCCAGGCTGCAAACTAGGCCATTAGATTTACAGCTGTACAGTTGTGTGTTTTGTTTTTTTCCACTGTTCATGTTCTGCTTGTTGTGGACTCAGTTGAAAAACAAATAAATAAGTTATACATAAACATTCTTAGTTGTCATAATCATACATTTTTTCGCCTTTTTTTACCCCTCCCCTGCAGCCCACCACCACAGCTTCAAAAAAATCCTAGAGGAAACCCTGACTGGTAGTTTAGGCGTAGCACTCTCCCTGATTTTCTCTGCTGCATTCAGGGTTTCGAGCAATGCTGAGTCTTCTTTTCTGAGGAGTGGTGCAACACTTTGTGTCGTGATTATTGTGGTGACTTTCTATGTAGGCTATATCTGTCTGACAGTGTGCTAACAGGGCATGTAGGCCTACACCCCTGCTAGAAGAGTTCATTTCTTTGGTGCAGAGTGTCCAACTGGCGCATCCCTTTTTATCCACTTTCTTGAAAAAGTCTGACAATGGGAATGTGTGCTTGACTAACTTCTTCTCGATTGAAGCATCTAACAATCCAGCTCTTTCACAAGCAGTGCGTCTCATCAAACTCCCTCATTCTGAAAATCAATGCAGAGTTGAAGTTCGCTAAGGTAACTTTAAACAGCATGATGATTAACGCTAGCAACATACCCAGATAGCACACATACATCTGGCCGACGTCGGCCTGAGGACGACACATCGGCCCTGAATTTATAACGTCTTACAAGTGTCGGCCGCATGGGCAGATATCTTTAAATTTAATACTCTTTTGTCCCAGCTCTTCAAACGTCTCTGTTACGTCAGCTTTGGGTCGGCCCAGTGCCGTAGAATGTCTGCCCACATACAGAAGTCGGCACAGAGGCAGAGTTTCATCTAGTTTGTTTGGAACTGAGCTCGCAGGACACAGCATCTCATCGCAGTTAGTTTCAGGTAAGCTAACTGGAATAAATTGGCAGAAAATAGCTATGCTGTTTCTTCTGTGACTGTTGAAAGAGGTTCCTGGTGAGTGGCGACTGGGTGTATAGCACAGGTCCCCACCAGCTAACGTTATCTTTCGTTAGCTGATAGCTAGTTTAGCTGATGTTACCTAACAGGCTACAGCTGTGGTGTTATCATTATTATATCATTATTTTCCCTAGTTGATGTTATGTGCTCATCTGGTTATCGTGAGCACTCGTTTTGGGTTAAAGTGGAAGTGCCCGGAGCTGCCACCCATGGTCTCGCGGCCCCCTGGCCTGACCTCCGGGGCCCTGGACGTGTGCTCAAGTGTCTGGGAGAGGAGCAGAGAGGAGCGCGGAGGTAAGGTGGGGCGGGCTGACACTGTGTAACCTCAGAACGGGTGCTCAAGTGTCGGTGAGACCAGCGGAGAGGAGCGCGGAGGTGAAATAGTGAAGTTTAAGGATGCCTTCGGTATTCTGTTAATGTGATTTTATGGGCAATTTATCAGTCGAGGTCTCCTCAAGCAAACGGCCCCGGTGGCTACAGGTAATGGCGCAGTTTTGAAACCACTGTTTTTCTGAGATGAAGGACTGATTGTTGAGCTGCTGTTAACAGTTAACGAAGTTAACGCCAGATCCCGTTATTTAACAGTTTAAACACTAAATTAAGCAGAGTGATGGACCCAAAGCCATCAGTCTGGCTAATAGACAGCTGAAATGCTAAAAAAAACATACAGTGGTGAAGTTGGGTTTTGTTTCTTGAAGTTATGTGCTCATCATCTTTTCTGTGTCTTGCAGGCTGCCAGGAGAAGCGGACTGGCCATCAAATATTGTTTGTGGAAATTTGAAAATAAAGTTTGTCAAATTGACTTTTGTATTGTGCACACTTACACACGAAATAGGGTAACAGTCAGCTATTTTTGAATGTTAGCACTGATTTCTCACATTGAATGGTGAAATATTTGTAGTTTGAAAGATCCGACCTAAATGAATAAAGGTCGTAGTTAACGAAGCATATGAATATTAATGAAGGAGCGCCCACTGAGCGCAGCTTCTTTTATTGATCGTTTGAACGTTGCATGGTGGTCAATTTCAATTAAAGGCCGATGTCTCAGCGACGTCTTGGCAATGAGCAAACGCTCTCCCTGCTACGTCTTAACAATCTAAACCTGACACATCGGGCCGACTTTGGCCAGATGTATATGTGCTATCTGGGAATTGTCTTTTCACCAGCATGTTCACAATAATGCAACTTTTGGAGCAGTCCATTATCTCAGAAGGGGTGTTTTCATTAAAAGTAACAGGGTTTATGTGCGTGTAATTGCCATTGGCCATGGCAATCCGTCAGAACAGCAAGATCATAGGTATTCATTCCGCCAATTCAGAGCATAAAATTAATCTATTTGCCGACGACATTTTACTTTACCTACAAGAACCGAAATCGTCTTTACATGAAGTATTTAATCTCATAACAAATTTTTCTAAACTCTCGGACTACTCCATCAACTGGTCCAAATCGACAATACTGCCAATAACGGAGAACTCTTGGAATCCTGCAGACCAAAAATTTTCTCTCCCTGTGGGCAACATAAGATATCTTGGCATAAATATTTCATCTAAACTATCAGACTTGGTCCACCTGCACTTTAGCCCGCTGCTAGATAAGATCTGTGGTGACCTGAAGCGCTGGAATAATCTTCCCATCTCCCTCCTGGGTCGAATAGCCACAGTTAAAATGAAAATTCTACCCCAAATTAACTATTTTTTTTCCATGATTCCATTCACTCCCACATCGAAATGGTTCCTGTCATTAGATTCTGCAATTATAAAATTTTACTCAAAGAACAAAACAGCAAAAATTAGCCTAAGCACCCTTCAGAAAAACAAACTGGAAGGGGGTTTGGACGCTCCTAACTTTAAACATTACTATTTGGCTAACCAGCTACAATACCTATTGAAATGGTTATATCCTAACGAAGACTACAACTCCTGGCTCGAACTAGAACAGGCGGACTGCAACAATATAAAACTTTCTGACCTCCCGTTTATCACCACTACACTCAAGCGTCATAACTGTTTTAAGAACCCAATGATTGCTTCCACCTTTTCAGCCTGGTGGAAAACACTAGAAATCACAAGCTCTCAGATAGAACCTTGCTTGCTCTCTCCAATCTGGCACAACCCGGACTTTGAAATCAACAAAAGACCTCTCCATTTTAGCACATGGGAGTTGAAGGGAGTAACTCATCTCCATCACCTTTTCCAAGACAATACACTTATGACATACACAAACTTATTTCAAACTTTTGAAATAAGAAATGGAAACTTTCTACAATATTTACAACTGATAAAAACAATCAAGAAGAGAATTCCAGCGCCTCAGGACACTTTGCAGCCACCAGAATTTGCCAAACATATTACAAAGCTTTCTCCGAGTAATAAGAAGAACCTTTCCAAGATTTATAAATTACTGTCAAAGACCAGCTCTATACATTTACCAATTTTAAAATGGGAAAAGGAGCTGGGTGCTTCACCGGACCCTGACTTCTGGACTCAGATATGCAAAAATACATTTAAGATGACAAGACACACTAATATACAGCTTATCCAATTTAAAGTACTCCACAGAACACACATCACCCAACAAAAGATGAATAGAATGGGCTTTAGTCAATCTGACACATGCACTCAGTGTACTCAGAACACTGCAGACACCTACTTTCATGCGATCTGGTTATGTTCACCCGTCCAGCACTTCTGGTCAACAGTCACTCAAAAACTCTCCTCCATTTTGGACTGCAGGATCCCATTATCTCCCAACCTGTGCTTAATTGGTGACCTGATGACAATTGACCTCCCAAACAGCCACTGCAACTCTCTTCTTGTAGCTCTCGCCATCGCCAAGAAAACAATCCTAGTCAATTGGGAAGATAAACAGACCCTCAACATCAACCATTGGCTGAATCTCCTTGTAGAACATATTTCGCTGGAGAAAATTTCTGCCGGCCACAGAAATCAATTAACATACTTTACAGAAAAATGGTCACCATTTATTCTCTCACTAAACATGTCTGTATAGTGCCACTCAGCCTGTGAGCATATGCCACCTGTACATATAAATATTACAAGTCTGTAAAGACTGTTGTGTCATATGTAACCTGTTTCTGTTTCTGTTAATGATGTAACCCTTATTCCCTCTATCTCTCACACCACAATATACCACAGCGGTTCATCAGATTTCAAGGTCTTAAGCATGTGTTAGGCGCACCTTCTCCCTCTTGAATCCGGGCCTGCTCCCTGGCTCTGTGTGGGATTGCGGGGTCGGGCGGTTTCCCCTGGGGGCGGGTGCGTCTGGACTGCTCGTCCTGTGTGCCCGGAGGCGGCGGGGTCTCCTCGTGCTCCCTTGGCCGGGGGCTGTTTCCGCCCCGGGTGGTGCGGGGGGGGGGGGGGGGGGGGGGGGGGGGGGGGGGGGGGGGGGGTCCGCATCTGGCGGTGGGTGGGTGGGCCCTCCTGTCCCGCCTGTCTGGGGTGTGTCTCTGGCTCTCTGGGGGTGGGGTCTGGGCGCTCCTGTGGTCTTGGGGTGGCAGCCTGCCCCCCTTCCCCCGCAGGGCCGGCCCTGGACCCTGGTGTTGGTTTTCATAAACACATTGGGAGGGTTCAAATACACGCATGCATGTTCGTTACTTCAGCCCCGTGACGCATCACAAAGAACCGATGGGATCACTTAAAAGGGGCCCACTTGCTTCTCAAACCTTCCACACTGCGCTCTCTTTTCTCTACAGTCGGGCTTTCCCCCTCCACCAAGACTCACATTTTTGGTGTTCAGTATAGACTTCTCTTTTGTCTCTGTTTCTCAGTACAGTATAGTAGACATGTATATGTTTATTTCTGCTAATCTGCATGGAGCACAACTACCTCAAGGCCACAATACATCAGCTACACTGCCTGTTTCCCTTTTTTTTGTTTGTTTGTTTGTTTGTTTTCCCTCCTTCTCCTCCGCATGCACTGTCACTATGTAACTCAGGACTTGCACCTGCCCCCTCCCCCTTGCTTGTTCCTTACTCTCCCCTGAACACACCTTGGTGTATCACAGCCCTCTCTTGCTCATATTAGGAAGCTTTTCCAATAAAGGCTGATAGGCTAGTCTCCAGGGAGGGTGGGTAATGGTCACAACCACGCATTGTGGGTATAAAATACTCGACTGCAAGATTAACAGTGCATCAGTCTTCACAAGAAGCTTGCACCCTTTTGTGGCGCTAAGCTATGAAGACCAATGCAGACAAGTAGGAAGAAGAAGAAAAAAAAAAAAAAAAAAAAGTAACAGGGTTGACGACTACCTGGCGACCCAGCTAAGTTTTTTTTTACATTTTACATGTATTAAGAATAAAACTCATCCATGAATAATGAAAGGACACTTGAGGCTTTATATATAAGTTTATGTTTTTATGATAGTTTGACTTTTTGGGCTTTAAAGGGCCAGTGTGTAATATTTGGCATGGTTTATAATCAAATCTGAATCTGAATCTGAATATTCTACCCATTAATATGTTTATATAAGTGCATAATTGCTATAAAATAAAATTTGTTTGGTTTTCGTAGTCTTATAATTATGCTTTTATATATATATATATATATAACAAGGGCCTTGCTTTAGAGAGGTCGCCATCTTGCGCTGCCATGTATGTACGGCAGACCGAGCAGACAATCCAGCCAGCCAGAGAACGCGTTTTGAGTGTATAAATAAACGAAGACAGCGGGAGGAAGGAAGAAGGAGGAGGAAACAGCAGAGAGTGTTAGTAGTTCGTTGATAGAGAGTAGTGAAAAGTTTTTTTTTGTTATAAAGTTTGCGAGTGGACCACACTTACCACGCAACAGGAGAGAATGAACCCGAACCGTCATCTGCGAGGAAAAGAAGATGCAACTTCACTCCTTGTGATGCACTCTCTGCAGTGCTTTTTCTCCTGATGATATATCTCCCCAACGATGGTAGCACCGAATCCCATTCTGTGCAGCAAAATGGGAGCGGAGGATTCAGCCTCTCTCCTCGCCCGTTCAGCATCCAAGTTCCTCATCTGTATGCTCCGGCTCAAACAGGTATGGCTCTGGGTCTGTGTCCGCTACAAGAAACTCTTCAAAATCACGTTCAAAGTCGTCCATTGCAGCTGCTATATTCCAGAGATATTGCTAGGCTAAATAAACAGCTGAGCTCTGTTTACAGGCTACGCTGTCAGTCAGTGTGCGCGCTGGAGATTGGTGGAGCAGAGAGGGGAGGGGGGGTCCCTGCTAGGTACTGTAAACGAGTATGTGTGTGTGAACTGTGTGTGTTACGCTAGAAGAGTCAGAGTTTGGGACGGAGTCTTTTACCCTCTGGAGTGTTACCGGAGTTTTTAGAGTGCTCAATTAAATGGGCCTTTTTCCTGAACGCTATTCTGGTCTCCTGCTCGCGGGGGATTCATTACAATATCGTAACATGGTTTAGATTTCTAAATAAATATTCACCTCGTCCTAGATAGACCTACTCCTGAAAAAAAAAACTCGTGTCTGCGCAAGGCTTTTTGTCCCTACGAGGCCACCGTCATTTACCCGACGGGAGGGGTGAGCGAGTGAGCCCTGCAATCTAGAATTTGACCACTGATGTCACTGTTTTCAACCCATTTTACACACTGGCCCTTTAAGGGCACATTGGAAAACACCAACAACAGCTTTACCGATGAAGTAGGCTTCGTATGTGGTGTTCTTTTTCCTGAAGTAAGCATGACTGTGTAATGCATTTGTATGTGGTTATTGATTTTCAAAGCTTCCCCTCTCATTTATAAATGAATGATATATATATATATATATATATATATGTCAGATCCATAAATATTTGGACATTGAAACAATTTTCAGCATTCCAGCTCTGTACAACACCACAATGGATTTGAAATGAAACAATCAAGATGTGCTTTAAGTGCAGACTCTGAGCTTTAATTTGAGGGTATTTACATCCAAATCAGGTGAACGGTGTAGGAATTACAACACATTTTATATGTGCCTTCCACCTTTTTAAGGGACCAAAAGTAATTGGACAATTGGCTACTCAGCTGTTCCATGGCCAAGTGTCTGTTATTCCCTCGTTATTTCACTTACAAGGAGCAGATAAAAGGCCTAGAGTTCATTTCAAGTGTGGTATATTCATTTGGAATCTGGTGAGGTCATCTCTCAATATGAAGTCCAAAGAGCTGTCACTATCAGTGAAGCAAGCCATCATTAGGCTGAAAAATCAAAACAAACCCATCAGAGAGATAGCAAAAACATTAGGTGTGGCCAAATCAACTGTTTGGTACATTCTTAAAAAGAGAGAACGCACTGGTGAGCTCAGCAACACCAAATGACCTGGAAGACCACTGAAAATAAGTGTGGTGGATGACAGACGAATCCTTTCCCTTGTCAAGAAAAGCCCCTTCACAACAGTTGGCCAGATCAAGAAAACTCTCCAGGAGGTGGGTGTGTCTGTGTCCGAGTCAACAATTAGCAAGCATTAGCAATAATGATGAGGTTTTTAGCTTGGAGCTGGAGCGAGGAGAAAGAGGACTTGGTCTTGCTCTAGTTGACACAAGGGTGAGTGAAAGAGATGTATAAGCTTGGTTATCTGTTCTGCTGTTATTGAAGACACAACTGAGCACACCACGACCCCTCAACTCCCTCATGGACTTTCCTCTTTTGTTAAACTGTCATCCTGTGACAGTCCAGGGCTTATGGGAAGTGGTGCTCGTTTAAGGCTGCTATAAACAGAAGAAGAAATCAAAAAGATTCTCTGCAATGTCCTCATTAGTGATTTTTGTTGGGTAAGGACATTTTGACCTCATCTTCCAGGACACTTCCTTGAGCGTGAAAGGCATCTTTATCCATGCAGTGGTCTCAGACTCTCCTACAGCTCGGTATAAGAAGCTGGTACCAGGAGAAAGGATCCTGGCTGTTAATGGGGTCAGTCTCCTTGAACTGGACTACCAGAGGAAAGAATGATTCAAATCTGAGCCAACTCATATTTACCTAGAAGGGCACTCTGAGGGTGCAGGCCTCGGCCAAGACCAAAGGTACCGACAGGAGCAAACACAGTACAGAGGCCCAAAACATTTCCATTAGAACTGTGCTGCAGCATTAGTAGCAATGCCAATTCAAAACAAATTTTCCAAATCCAAAATAAATCCAACAATGGAAGTTTGCTGCAAATGAGAAAACATGCTGTAGAAAGCCCAAACTATTTGTTTTAGCCTTCTACTACATGACTGCAACAGAAAAACGCTGCATATTCAGTAAAAACAATGGAAGTTCTCTAGGCCTCTAGGGGGAGCTGTTGCTCTTATAATTTTAAGACTAAGGCCAAATGTAAACCAGGGCTGAATCCAAACGTCCCTTTTACCTCTGTGTCTCTTTTTTGTCTCTGGTAGCAGGAAGGAGTTGATCCAGTCATCAGGTGACGGACCGAGGTTACTGGTGGCCAGATCTGAATGGATGGCTAAGACTATACAGACTGCTGATGGCTTCTTTTCTTTTTGCATCATGAGCGCACAAGAGCTTGTTCAACATTCAAGTTCCAGACATGGACCTTAAAGGAAGTATATGGATGTTGTAAAGAAAGAAATGCACTATAAAATGAGCTGTGTCCTGGCTGAACAGCGTACCAGGTTCTAGCTGCTCAATGTATCTTTGCAGCTTTTACATTGTAATAGCGTGACAGTAATTAGTGATGTGTATATTTTAGGCTTTGTTCCGATAAATACAGCATTTTGATTCCAAACTGAGAAGAGTTTGCCTTGAATATTCTAAACTTTTTTGGTACTGTATGGTTGGATTGAAACATCACTGCAGCCAGTTGTTTTCCAGACACTACATTAGTCCACACCTAATTTCAAGCAGTATATTTAAGAATGCTTCCATACAGTCTCCCTAAACGCCACCACTGCAAGAGCTGCAGAGGTAAAAGAGCACTTATGATATTCTGGAAGCTTCAGTGAGGAAACGTTAGAAGTCTAACCCCATGTAGTTAGTCTGCTCTTGATTTGATGTGTGATGGTTGTTACATGTTGATGATAAGTGCCAGTCTGAATGATAAATGAAACACAAAAACATGTCACATTTTTTGTGTTTCTTCATTAACCAGATGGTTTCTTAACAAATCTCTTATTTTACATGTTGGCTAGTCACAGAAAGCAAGATGTTTATTTCAGCACCAGGGACATCTCCATATTTACTAAAGCAGGCTACTTTTAGAGGCAGCTCTGAAACGGTTTCTTACAGTCAAACAGTTTGAGAGGTGACCACAGATGCCTTGTGTAGGTTTTCTCTGATTAAGGGATATTGTATTTCATCAAATACCATGCCAAACACTGCTAAAAACACATGAAACTGCAAACTTACTACTTATAGTTTAAATATTGATAAACTTTTAAAAGGCAAGTCCGTTATTATTTATCAATTCATTTATTTTAAGATTTTCACTCTGTAGCATCCCAGTAGTGTTCCTGATGTATTCAAATTCGAACATTCAAATTTGGGTTAAAGTATGTTTTAGTGTCAGTATGCTTTTTCTCAAGCCCTTCTAAAATCACTTTCCCACATGACCTGAAGCAGGTTTCTGCATGATGATGTTGCTACACATAAACCCTCTGGCCTGCATAACATGCCTCTTTGTGACTGAGCTGAGTCGTGTTTGAGAATTGTGTGTTATCGATGTTACACATTCTTCTTCCTTTCTTGCATTTCAAACAGCACTTAGAAAACATTTGAACATCCACAACTCCCTCCCTCCAAAGTCCCATCCCCCTCCTCCTGCAACTCCACCTCCTTCCAAAACATGTACTTATCACATCTTTGACATGTCATTTCCTACATGGGTCAATACAAAAACAATCACTCACACAGAGCTCATTAGTACAGCTTCCTTGGAGCACTTCACCATTTTGTTCTGAGACAGCAACATGAAGAGACACTTCAGTGCAGCAGAGACTCTTGAGCCTGTACTCCCCCAAATAAGGCTTACCTCCAAGTCTCAAGTAAGTCCCAAGTCATTTTTCTTGGGCAAGTCCAAGTCAAGTCACCTTATTATTGTAATTTTACCTGCAGAATCTGATCTTAGCTATATATATATATATATATATACACACACACCTCATTAACTCAGCTGTTAACCCAAATCAACTTCATATGCTGTTTTTAAACTAAAAGTTGCTTCATTTTAAAATCCTATTTATTTCATGTACTGTTTTTAACATATTTATTCCATTTTAAATTATATTCACTTACTTTGCTAAGTTTTAAACCCATATTTTTGTCATGATCTGTTTTTAAGCAATATCTACTTTGTTTACTCGTGTTTTAGCATGTAATAATTACTCAATTTAAAACCATGACTTCATTTAGTCCATCTCAAACAGTATTCACTCAACTTTACAACCTAAGTTACTCGGGTTACTCAGTTTCAACCAAATTTTAGGTGCAATGTTTACTTTGCAGGGACGACCCCCATGTGCACACACACCACACTTACACACTTTCTGGGGTTAATGTTAGCTGTTACGCGCTGTGAGGCAAAAAGCGAGGCCAGGACCCAGTATGCAGAGAACAAGAGCACAAGTTTATTTAAACACAAAAGTATCAACACAAAGAAAACAGAAAATCACCACAAGGGGAAAAAAGGCTATGGAGGCTAGATGAGAACAAAAAAAACAAAAACAAAAATTAAAGCTCAAGAAAAATTTAACAACTAGAAAAACACAAAATCACCGTTATGGGAAAAGTAACAAGGCAAAAACAAAGTATCAACTTAAAGTCACCTTAAACAGGGAGAAGCTAGAGGGAACAAAGTATCAACAGAGAATCACCTTAAACAGAGAGATACTTGAGGGAACAAAGTAACAACAGAAAATCACCTACTCAGGGAGATACTCGTGATGAGAGAACAAAAGGATCACAGGCAAAAACTCGAGACCGAATGCGTGGCAGGAGCAGAGGGCAGAAGCGTGGCGAGACACAGTACAAGACAAAGGAATCTTCTGGCAATGAACCAGGGGTGAAGCTGGCTTAAAAAGCTACATGCTAATCAGCCTGATGAGGCTCAGGTGTGGTGAATGAGGCTCAGCCAACGAGTTCAGCCCCGCCCCCTGCCATGATCCAGCTCTGCAGAGGGAGAGTGAGAGGAGAGCAGAGGGGGGGGGGGGGGGGGGGCAACCACAGGCAGAAAAACAAAACCATAATATTGGTCAAAACAGAACCATGACAGTTAGCAAATAAATTAGAAAAAAAGTTCCACCAAACCAACAAACACTCAAGTCATTCAAGTCATCGTGTCTCAGGTGAAGTCAAGTCCCGAGTCTTTAACCTCCAAGTCCGAGTCAAGTCTCAAGTCTTCAAAACAGCGACTTGAGCGAACTCGAGTCCAAGTCACAATGACTCGAGTCCCCATCTCTGGTGACTGGTGATTTACAATGGTCCCCACAATGTTAAATAGGTGATTACGGCCCTGCATCACAGCGCAGCCGCTCAGAGGTTCAGTCGCATCAAACGGCAAAAATATGTTGAGGCTGAAACCTGCGTTTCACTCATCCATCTCAGAAACTGTCTCTGGGTCAGACTGTGGACCAGAGTCAGGTGCTGGCTCAGCTGGTACAGCCTCTCCTCTGAAGCGATGTCAACCGTGTTGGTGGCCACGACAAAGTGGCGGAGGTCTCCATCAAGAGTGAAGCCACCATCCTCCTCCAGGCACCGAGCCGCTTCTCCTCAGACAGAGAACAACAGACCAGGCACCAGGATCAAATTCTTGCAGTGGTGGCAGCACAACGCTCACACACTGACGGTCTTCATGGCTCTCTGATCTCCTCCACAGTGTCACTAGTCGTGCGTAAAAGCGCAGTGCGCCTTTATTGGAAAGTGCTGAAAGAGGGAGGGAGCGCCCAGCGGAACCCAACACTCATATTTTTTATTTCTAAGTTTTTCCCCCCAACATGGCTGTTCTCACTCAGTTGCATTTATGCTTTTTTGTTTACCATGTTCAGAGGCAGAGTCTATGCGCCACATAACCAGTGTGATACAAGTTTCAGACGATGACAGTCTCGAGCTGACTAGAAAGCGTTTAATGAATACAACTTAATTAATTCACATGATGATATCCTCATCAAGAAGAACCAAAAGCCGGCTGAGTAAACCGATTGTCAATAAGGCTGCTGATTGAGAAAAACTGTCCACGTGAATGCAGAAAAAAAGCGGAAAACAAAACACACACACAAAGAAAAAAAAGCCGCAGCGTGTTTAATAAATAAATTGCCGGTTTAATAAATGGCCACAAACTAACAGGTGGTATTGTTCCTGCAGTGGAGGACTGTCTGATGATGACGTAATGAGAGCTGTGAGGTCAGACGTGTTGTTAGGGACCTGATGGTTCCATGGTTGCTATGTGGTCTCTAAGTGCATCTTTTCACACGTTTAAACATTTCAGTCAGAACGAACTTTCTATCGGAGAGACAAGCAGCAACTCAACTTTCACTCGACGATTTTTCTGGAAAACAGACTACAAACTGAGACCTTTTGCTCCTGGACCTCTTCTTAAGACCTGCTGTCACTGACAAACGGACTCATTCAAGGTAGACGGGACATTTTGACACTTTTTAAAGCCCATGTTGTTTTCTGTGTATCTTACCGTTGAGACTTGACAAAAAATGCACTGATGAAGGTCAAATATGAGCAATATTGGCAATATTTTGCCCACATCACTACTATGTTAGTGTACATGAATCAAATTGGACTGATGTTTGACTGTTACCAAGTTTGAATAGGTAAATCTAAAGCTACTGTCTTTGGTTTACCAACTGTGTGTTTTATCTGTCCAACAAACAGCTCAGCATCAACATGCTAATAAAAATATAGCCCAGCTTATATATTTTGAACCATCAGTGCTGCAAGCAGTGACACAAGCACTGAGGCCTTATCATTTAAATATGCTCATGATTCAACAATTTTCTTAATATTTAGGATATTGTTCATTTATGAGTGTTTTACACAAAGCCTAATTTAAATATTATGATGTCATCATACTGTGAGAGCAACAGAGAGGTGTGAATCAACTGCACACAGAGATTTTTCTGATGTGGTGCTGGCTTTTTCTCATTCAGCAAGAGAGCTTCAAATTGGCATATAGTTGAATATCTGGCAAAAATGTCCCTCTGTAAAAGACAGCTATGTCTACTGTATGCATGGGCAGATTATGAGACAATGGGCCCCTGGGCACAGATATGCAAAAGGCCCCACCACCTCTCCTACACAGGGTCAGACACACAGAGTCTGTGCTGGTTGTGCCTCTTTTTTTGTTGTTTGCATCTCTCTGAGGTCATCTTGTGTCTCTCTGAGGTGGATTTGTGTCTTCTGTGGTTGTTTTGTGACTGAAGACCTGTAATGTTAATGGTTGAAGTGAACAAAATAATCATAAATATTAAAAACAATAATAGGACATAACTATAAAGATGACAGTGACAGAGAAATGTGTAGCTGAATATGATATGTTAGAATCTACAATGCATGCAGTCATTACTTACTGCAAAATATCAACAGCAGGTCTCTCAAGGATGACCTCCATCACTGGTGAGCTCAGTGAACAGCACTTTGTTTTATCTATATGGTTGTAAAAACAAGGAGCAAATCACCGCACTCACGACCTGAGTATGCCAAGGTGCCAGAAAACCATGTGTAAACTTGTGTAAAAATAGGATCTGCACACTTGGATCAATGCAAGTATCTTTAATAAACCAACCAAGCTTTCGGTCAGAGGACCTTCATCAGGGTGACAATCAGCACATGAGTTCAATGAACAGTCTTATGTGATTCATCAAGGCAATCAGTAGCACCTGTGCTGCACCACTCCTGCTCAGGTGGGAGATGTAGTTCAAAAGCAGAGTGTGTAGTCCTCTCTGCACAGCAATAGATTTCAAGCAAAGGAAACATTATAGAAACACTCTGCAAGAACCATATGCAGACACAAACAACCAGACAATAGAGAAAAATATATATACATATATACAAAACATAACAAGTAGGAGATTGACTATATACATGCCACTAAATAAAGGGTGTGGACATTGTATAAACATCAGGAAAACCGTCATAAAATGCAGTGCCTAACATAGATATACATAGAAAGGCTAGATAGCTTACCTACGCTGTGAGCCAATGGGGACTGACGTCGTCACACGGCGGCCATCTTACCTCGGGGCTGCTGGCCCACTGATAACATTAATGTCTATGGTGCATGTACTGTTTCAATGACCATATCCTGCTCAAATTTCAACTGATTTTCAAATGGATTGGTTTGTTATAAACGCCAGAGATGTAGTTATGTTTCTGCATATTTACGGATAATTATAACCATGGACTTTCATATTAAATTAAAAAAGTAGAGAGTAGAGCAATACCTGCCATAGCTGCACGCATACACACACAGTTAAAATTAAATTGTCAGTGTTTTTTTTTTTTTTTAATTTGCTTTAACATAAAAATAATTATACCACAAATGTAAAAAATTCCACGGCCTGTTGGAAATTATGTTTGTGTTATTTTAAGGTCACATAACAACTCATGTGTATAGTTTTAAAGATCAAGGGGATGGTTCGTTCATCTTACCCGTTCTGCTACATATATTTTAATATAAAAATTAAAATAAACACATTCAGTAACATGACATAAAGGTTCTTTTATTAACCAGATGTGCACAATTACAAAACAATTCAACATTCACTCCAAACCAACAGTCACACTAAACCATGCAACATTCACTCCAAATCAACAGTCACTCACCCTTAAAAACATGAGAAGATACCGAGATGTGAATTATTGACAACATTTTACACCCTTCTTACCTTTAACATTAATGGTAAAGACAAAAATACAGAGCTAAATTATGATATTGTTGGGGTAATTCATGTAGCCTATGCTTGAATGCCATTATGTAAACTTAAATAAGTCAATGACAGTAACATGTTAAAAAAAATGTGAAAAAGAAATATTCAATGATTATTATGTAAACAAATGGTAGAAGCATTTCTAAAACGTCAGGGTGAAAATAACTTGTATTGTACAAGTACAAATGTAACTATGTTAGTAACAATTATCCTAAATATGTCCCTCAAGTCATTTCTTACGAGTGAAAGGTGATTCCACGGGCTCTTGTGTGGACAGAACGTTCATTTGCGCATCCATGTGCCGCACTAAAGTCTGGCATCTTGAACTGTGTTGAGTATTTCTGTAAACACAAAGCCAGGCATTTACTGTATCACAATGAATCTAAATTAAGGATATATTTTACTAATGAAACAGCTTAGAAATCATATTATGTATGTTAAAACAAAGGAGTAATTCTGCCTTTCCCACCTGTAAAGAATTATGTCTAGGCTACTTTGTAATAGTCCCAGTTGCCCACTATGTCACATTCACAACCTCTTGTTTCTTTGCTAGCTAATAAACACAACTACATCCACACAAATCGTCATTTAGACAAAATATGTGGTTGTCACAAAAAATTTATTGGTCTCACGGAAACCTATATAATAATTGAAACTCCCAGATTGCAGCCTTCCAAATGGCTGTGACAGACACACAACTATGCAGCAAAATGAAATCGATTTTCAAAAAGAAAAGCTGCACTTTCAGCATGTCCGCGCGGCCTGAATCATAGCTTCGTTAATAAGGTTTTTAATAAACCAAACCGTTTGTAAATCCGTCAAGATTTCAGTGAGTTAAGTGTATTTTTGTTTGTGTCGGTCGCTCACCTTCCGTCCACTACTGTAGAGTGCGCGGGGAAAGTCCCCCTAGGTAAGATGGCCGCTCGGTGATGTCGCCGGCGAAAGTCCCATCAGCCATCTAGCCTTTCTATGTATATCTATGGTGCCTAAAGCCCTAAGAGATGAGTCTAAGGCAGATCTACACACATCATATTTATAGCATAACACTCATATCAAAATCCACATTTAAGCCCTTTGGGTGTAGAGAGTCTAATGTGTGTATCCAAAAGAGTTCTTTTTGACATAATATTTTGTCAATGTCTCCTCCACTTGGCAACTGTACATGCTCGATTCCCTGAAAACGGAGGGAAGAGATGGGATGAGAAAGAGCATTAAAATGACTGGCAACAGGATAGTTAGGATCGGCACGTCTGATGGAACTTTTATGTTCACTGATTCTCTGCTTCAGACTACGTGTGGTTTTGCCTACATGCACCATGTCACAGGGGCATTTGAGTATGTAGATCACATGTTTAGTGTTACATGTAATGAAACCTCTCACCGGATAACTTCTTCCAGATCTGGGATGTTTAAAGTCAAAAGATTTATGAGTATTATTACATTGGGCACAATTGCCGCATGGATAGTTGCCATTTCTCAGAGGTGCCAAGAGGGTCTGACTTAGAGCTGTTTGTATACTAGCCCTGACCACCCTATTATGGAGGTTAGGGCCCCGTCTATACACAAACAAAGGTGGGTCTTTGAATTTATTACTAAGTGAAGGGTCATTCGAGATTAAATGCCAGTATTTCATGATGGTATTTTTAATCACATAGGCTTTTGGAGTATAGGTAGTGATACATGAAACAGAAAACTGTTTATCCTTTTTCACATTCTTTTTTAATAGTTCGGAGCGTGGTGTAGAGAGTGCAGTGCTGTAGGCCTCATTAATACTTTCAGGAGAGTAGCCCCTGGCCAAGAAGCGTTGTTTCATATCAGAAGCACTAACAACAAAGTCCTCAGTTGAGTGGCAAATACGTCTAAGCCTATAAAATTGGCTCTTAGGTAGACCATGTATGAGTGCTTTAGGATGAGAACTACTGGCCAGAAGGAGGGAGTTACGATCAGTCTCCTTCTGGTAAAGAGAGGTGAGAAGTTTTCCATCTTCTAAAATGACCCACATATCGAGGAAATGCACACGTTTAGAATCAGACTCTGCTGAAAACTTTAGATCAGGGCTCATGGTATTGAGGTAAGTGGAAAAATCTCTAAACTCTGTTTGAGACCCTTTAAAGATGCATAGAATATCATCAAAGTACCTGAAATATTTTATGATATTGTGATTGAAGGGATTTCTGTTCTCATTAAAGATAGACAGTTGCTCAACAAAACCAACTTAAACATTGGCATAGCTAGGAGCAAAATTGCTCCCCATACTTGTACCTTTGACTTGCAAGAAATACTCTCCCTGGTGGAAAGAAAAAAAAAATAAGTTTGAGAATGAGTGATGCTAAATCACAAATGAAAGCACTTGGAGGGCAAGAATTTTCATGTCGGTCTTGTAAATAATATTCAAGTGCTACAATACCCCTCTCATGAGAAATGTTTGTATATAAACTTTCCACATGAAAAGTAGCTAAAATAGAATCAGGAGGGAGTTCATGCAGTTCAGAGACTTCATTTATCACATCAGTAGAGTCTCTCACAAAGGCAGGAAGCTTTTGAACATATGGTTTAATGTAGTGATCAACAAAATTGGATAACGGTTCCAATAGCCTAATGACTCATTACTAGCCACTGTAGGTCTACCCTTGGGGTTAGTCAGACTTTTATGAATTTTTGGGAGCATGTCAAAGAGAGGGGTCACAGGGTGTTTTCTATTCAAATACTCAAATTCATGTTTAGTTATCCAGTTTTGTTCTAGGGCTTGAGTAGTGAGATCACTGATAATCTTTTGGAAGTCAGCAGTGGGATTATTCTTTAATTTTCTATAGAATTGGTCATCGTTCAGCTGGCGATATGCCTCTGCTCTATAGTCAGTGCTGTTAAGAATGACAATGGCTCCACCCTTATCCGCAGGTTTTATAACAATATCAGTATCACATGCAAGCTCTTTAATAGCATTTCTTTCTTCCTGGCTAAGGTTACTTCGATGAAAGTACAACATAGACTGAGATGTCTCAAGGATTTCTTGTTCCACAACTCTACAGAAAGTTTCAATAGATGGACTAGACACATGGGGTATAAAAGTACTTTTTGGTTTAAATATAGGCTTAGCAGATGTTTGGTTTTCATTCTCAGTCCCAAACATGTGTCTTAATTTAATCTTTCTGGAAAAATGAAAAAGGTCAGTCTTAATGTCAAAAGCATTAGTCTGGTAAGTGGGAACAAAGCTTAGTCCCTTGCTTAAGGCCGAAAGATGGTGTGCAGTGAATACCTTATTGGACAAGTTTAGAACTGGGTCCTGGCTTGTAGGCGTGTGACCGGCCTGTAACCGGTGGTAAAAGATAAATGAGTCAGATGGTCAAAGTTCAGGACGTAACATTATGAGACAGTAGTATGTCTCGATTGTGTACAATACTGCATGCAACAGTGTCCACTTTTTCGGGGCAGCTGCAGTACATACTAAAGGTAAAAAGAAAAAGTATGCGATTTGGAACGCACCCGAAGGTGCCTCTATGTTTCAGTATCAGACACAGAGGGCCACTGACAAAGCGTCAGTACTTGAAGAGTTGGGAGTAAGACATATTTGTAGATCATCTATGGTCTACAAATTCACCTTGCTATACCCGTTGTTAAAAAGTGTATGAATGTTGTTCAGTTAATTGCTCGAATTACTAAACTATACATTTGTAGATTTGGGCCTTTTAAACAATCATGTATCTGAGCTCTACTTGTTGACAGCCATCAAGTGTTTTACAAGCCATGTTAGAGTCACATTATTGAACCAGAACAAGTCAAATGTTACACCTGCCCCCACGTGCAGAGGCGACTGTGACAACACACTTAATACTTTCATATAAATACCAAAGACAACAAAAAACTTCCAAGGGTGTAGATTTCATTAAAACAATTTATTTAACAATAAATTCAGTTTTTTCCCAGCTTGAGATGAAGTGTACGCTATTATGCTATCTCATAACTTTCAAATGTATTAAGTGGAAAAATTAAATGTAATAAGAGTGTTGTGGGATATATCACTGTCCATTTTGATCATTTTTTGTAAAGTGCTGGTATGTAGTTTTAAAAAGTCATATTCATAAAAAGCATAGTTCAGTATGTCATGCCTAAAAATAACATAATAAAGTCACAGTGTTCACTTTCCCTGTGCGCCCCTCAATCATACGCTGACTCCTTAAAATGGCACTCAGCCATCTAAACTGTGAAAACTCCTGATCCAAGATTTTGCTTTCAATTTGCTGTAAAATGTTCAGTTTACCTGTTAGGTTTCTAAAAATCTCACCTGAGGGGGTTACTGGTGATTTACAATGGTCTCCCCAATGTTAAATAGGTGATTACGGCCCTGCATCACAGCGCAGCCGCTCAGAGATTCAGTCGCAACAAACGGCAAAAATATGTTGACGCTGAAACCTGCGTTTCACTCATCCATCTCAGAAACTGTCTCTGGGTCAGACTGTGGACCAGAGTCAGGTGCTGGCTCAGCTGGTACAGCCTCTCCTCCGTAGCGATGTCAACCGTGTTGGTGGCCACGACAAAGTGGCGGAGGTCTCCATCAAGAGTGAAGCCACCATCCTCCTCCAGGCACCGAGCCGCTTCTCCTCAGACAGAGAACAACAGACCAGGCACCAGGATCAAATTCTTGCAGTGGTGGCAGCACAACGCTCACACACTGACGGTCTTCATGGCTCTCTGATCTCCTCCACAGTGTCACTAGTCGTGCGTAAAAGCGCAGTGCGCCTTTATTGGAAAGTGCTGAAAGAGGGAGGGAGCGCCCAGCGGAACCCAACACTCATATTTTTTATTTCTATTTAAGTTTTCCCCCCAACATGGCTGTTCTCACTCAGTTGCATTTATGCTTTTTCTGTTTACCATGTTCAGAGACAGAGTCTATGCGCCACATAACCAGTGTGATATAAGTTTCAGACGATGACAGTCTCGAGCTGACTAGAAAGCGTTTAATGAATACAACTTAATTAATTCACATGATGATATCCTCATCAAGAAGAACCAAAAGCCGGCTGAGTAAACCGATTGTCAATAAGGCTGCTGATTGAGAAAAACTGTCCACGTGAATGCAGAAAAAAGCGGAAAACAAAACACACACATAAAGAAAAAAAAGCCGCAGCGTGTTTAATAAATAAATTGCCGGTTTAATAAATGGCCACAAACTAACAGGTGGTATTGTTCCTGCAGTGGAGGACTGTCTGATGATGACGTAATGAGAGCTGTGAGGTCAGACGTGTTGTTAGGGACCTGATGGTTCCATGGTTGCTATGTGGTCTCTAAGTGCATCTTTTCACACGTTTAAACATTTCAGTCAGAACGAACTTTCTATCGGAGAGACAAGCAGCAACTCAACTTTCACTCGACGATTTTTCTGGAAAACAGACTACAAACTGAGACCTTTTGCTCCTGGACCTCTTCTTAAGACCTGCTGTCACTGACAAACGGACTCATTCAAGGTAGACGGGACATTTTGACACTTTTTAAAGCCCATGTTGTTTTCTGTGTATCTTACCGTTGAGACTTGACAAAAAATGCACTGATGAAGGTCAAATATGAGCAATATTGGCAATATTTTGCCCACATCACTACTATGTTAGTGTACATGAATCAAATTGGACTGATGTTTGACTGTTACCAAGTTTGAATAGGTAAATCTAAAGCTACTGTCTTTGGTTTACCAACTGTGTGTTTTATCTGTCCAACAAACAGCTCAGCATCAACATGCTAATAAAAATATAGCCCAGCTTATATATTTTTAACCATCAGTGCTGCAAGCAGTGACACAAGCACTGAGGCCTTATCATTTAAATATGCTCATGATTCAACAATCTTCTTAATATTTAGGATATTGTTCATTTATGAGTGTTTTACACAAAGCCTCATTTAAATATTATGATGTCATCATACTGTGAGAGCAACAGAGAGGTGTGAATCAACTGCACACAGAGATTTTTCTGATGTGGTGCTGGCTTTTTCTCATTCAGCAAGAGAGCTTCAAATTGGCATATAGTTGAATATCTGGCAAAAATGTCCCTCTGTAAAAGACAGCTATGTCTACTGTATGCATGGGCAGATTATGAGACAATGGGCCCCTGGGCACAGATATGCAAAAGGCCCCACCACCTCTCCTACACCGGGTCAGACACACAGAGTCTGTGCTGGTTGTGCCTCTTTCTTGTTGTTTGCGTCTCTCTGAGGTCATCTTGTGTCTCTCTGAGGTGGATTTGTGTCTTCTGTGGTTGTTTTGTGACTGAAGACCTGTAATAACAAGAATATTAATGGTTCAAGTGAACAAAATAATCATAAATTTTAAAAACAATAATAGGACATAACTATAAAGATGACAGTGACAGAGAAATGTGTAGCTGAATATAATATGTTAGAATCTACAATGCATGCAGTCATTACTTACTGCAAAATAACAACAGCAGGTCTCTCAAGGATGACCTCCATCACTGGTGAGCTCAGTGAACAGCACTTTGTTTTATCTACATAGTAAAAGATAAATGAGTCAGAGGGTCAAAGTTCAGTGCGTAACATTATGAGACAGTAGTATGTCTCGATTGTGTACTTACTGCATGCAACAGTGTCCACTTTCTCGGGGCAGCTGCAGTACATACTAAAGGTAAAAAGAAAAAATATGCGATTTGGAACGCACCTGAAGGTGCCTCTATGTTTCAGTATCAGACACAGAGGGCCACTGACAAAGTGTCAGTACTTGAAGAGTTGGGAGTAAGACATATTTGTAGATCATCTATGGACTACAAATTCACCTTGCTACACCCGTTGTTAAAAAGTGTATGAATGTTATTCAGTTAATTGCTCGAATTACTAAACTATACATTTGTAGATTTGGGCCTTTTAAACAATCATGTATCTGAGCTCTACTTGTTGACAGCCATCAAGTGTTTTACAAGCCATGTTAGAGTCACATTATTGAACCAGTACAAGTCAAATGTTACACCTGCCCCCACGTGCAGAGGCGACTGTGACAACACACTCAAAAGGAACCCCGACTAGTTAGACATGTAGGGCTCAATAAGCCACAATTTGTCTATTGTACAAAAATATGTTGTTAGAAAGACATGAAATGTTGTCATTGCTTTAAAATTGTTCAGTGTTTACAACATATTTTTACCATAGGAGGCCGCCATTATTTTACTCGTGCAATGCATGCCGGGGTGATGACGTAGAATGGTTGCTCTATTTAAGAAATTGAGTTGTTTACCTGTCGGCTGCTGCTACCTGATGCTATCACCAGAGAAAATGCCACATTGCGCTGCATTCGGATGTAATTTCCAGTCGAAAGACAACACGGCACATGAAGGAATGACTGCGGATTCTTTTCCCAAGCCAGCCATGCATCCACCACGTAAAGTGCATTAAAACCGACCGGATTCGACAACTTTTGGTGAAAGTTTTGTATTCACCCAGGCTTAGCGGACTGAACCGAGGCATAAAACTCACATAAAATGTTATTAAGTATGACTGCCGAGTGTGTTTTCAAATCCGTGTTCTTTTGTTTTTGGCAGAGAAAGTCCATCAGTATAGTAGCGGCATCCCATTCCTCAAAATCCTTGTAGCTACTCTCCAAATAAGTTAAAAGAAATGTTAAAATCAGGCACTTCTGTTTGTTTTTTCCCTCGGAAGTTGTTTGACAGCTGCAGTGTTGCAGGGCAGCGTCCCTAGCAACGCTGGGCTACATAGCAACTGTGTAATGACCGTTGCTAGTCAGAATACAGCATTTAATACAGCCGTGTAATAATTGGATTTAATGTTACCTATTGGTGACCCGGTTCCAGTTCGGTAGTCCAGCACTCTCCCGGTCATGGAGACTGACGAGGGCAGCCCACAGCACGTCTCGGTTAAGACAAACTGCCCCCAAGTTGTCGTGTGCTGTGATGCACGGGACATCTTCAACATATAAAGCATACGACAGTGGTGGATGCTAATCTCTGAGATCACTGATATTGGATGACGTTTTACAGTACCTTGAACAGCTGCTGAGAAAAATTGAAGCTCCTGACAACACACGCTCTCTCGCTTGGTTGTCATGGAGATGCAGTTTCTGCACTGACACCAGCTGTTTTGTCCCACTTGCACCTCATGTCTCTGTTCGTCTACTACGTCTTCGTGTATATTTCCTGTGTTGTCCTCCTCGCTAGCTTGTCGCTTGGGCTCAAATTGAAACGACTGAATAGCTTACATTTTTCGCGTAGTTACCAGTTGTCAGAAACAGCGGTTGCAACCATTTGACGTCACTACCCACACTGCATTGCGACGTAAACAACAATGGCGACCTACGAGTGAAATTATATTTTCTTTTTTTTAAAAAACAAAGACTTCTACAATGTTATTTATATCAAATTAATATAACGGACACTAATATTGATGATATAAGGCCTACATGTCTAACTAGTCGGGGTCCCTTTGATACTTTCATATAAATACCAAAGACACCAAAAAAAACTTCAAAGAGAGTAGATTTCATTAAAACAATTTATTTCACAATAAATTCAGTTTTTTTCCCAGCTTGAGGTGAAGTGTACGCTATTATGCTATCTATGTCATTACTTTCAAATGTATTAAGTGGAAAAATTAAATGTAATAAGAGTGTTGTGGGATATATCACTGTCCATTTTGATCATTTTTTGTAAAGTGCTGGTATGTAGTTTTAAAAAGTCATATTCATAAAAAGCATAGTTCAGTATGTCATGCCTAAAAATAACATAATAAAGTCACAGTGTTCACTTTCCCTGTGCGCCCCTCAATCATACGCTGGCTCCTTAAAATGGCACTCAGCCATCTAAAGTCTGAAAACTCCTGATCCAAGATTTTGCTTTCAATTTGCTGTAAAATGGTCAGTTTACCTGTTAGGTTTCTAAAAATCTCACCTGAGGGGGTTACTGGTGATTTACAATGGTCCCCCCAATGTTAAATAGGTGATTACGGCCCTGCATCACAGCGCAGCCGCTCAGAGGTTCAGTCGCAACAAACGGCAAAAATATGTTGACGCTGAAACCTGCGTTTCACTCATCCATCTCAGAAACTGTCTCTGGGTCAGACTGTGGACCAGAGTCAGGTGCTGGCTCAGCTGCTACAGCCTCTCCTCTGAAGCGATGTCAACCGTGTTGGTGGCCACGACAAAGTTGAAACATTTCAGTCAGAACGAACTTTCTATCGGAGAGACAAGCAGCAACTCAACTTTCACTCGACCATTTTTCTGGAAAACAGACTACAAACTGAGACCTTTTGCTCCTGGACCTCTTCTTAAGACCTGCTGTCACTGACAAACTGACTCATTCAAGGTAGACGGGACATTTTGACACTTTTTAAAGCCCATGTTGTTTTCTGTGTATCTTACCGTTGAGACTTGACAAAAAATGCACTGATGAAGGTCAAATATGAGCAATATTGGCAATATTTTGCCCACATCACTACTATGTTAGTGTACATGAATCTAATTGGACTGATGTTTGACTGTTACCAAGTTTGAATAGGTAAATCTAAAGCTACTGTCTTTGGTTTACCAACTGTGTGTTTTATCTGTCCAACAAACAGCTCAGCATCAACATGCTAATAAAAATATAGCCCAGCTTATATATTTTTTAACCATCAGTGCTGCAAGCAGTGACACAAGCACTGAGGCCTTATCATTTAAATATGCTCATGATTCAACAATTTTCTTAATATTTAGGATATTGTTCATTCATGAGTGTTTTACACGAAGCCTAATTTAAATATTATGATGTCATCATACTGTGAGAGCAACAGAGAAGTGTGAATCAACTGCACACAGAGATTTTTCTGATGTGGTGCTGGCTTTTTCTCATTCAGCAAGAGAGCTTCAAATTGGCATATAGTTGAATATCTGGCAAAAATGTCCCTCTGTAAAAGACAGCTATGTCTACTGTATGCATGGGCAGATTATGAGACAATGGGCCCCTGGGCACAGATATGCAAAAGGCCCCACCACCTCTCCTACACCGGGTCAGACACACAGAGTCTGTGCTGGTTGTGCCTCTTTTTTGTTGTTTGCGTCTCTCTGAGGTCATCTTGTGTCTCTCTGAGGTCATCTTGTGTCTCTTTGAGGTGGATTTGTGTTTTTTTCAGACGTTTTGTCCCTTAAATGTCGTTCTGTAACTTGGAGGTCATTTTGTGTCTCTTAGAAGTCAATTAATGTCTTTTTTTTAGTAATTTAGTGTCTCTTTTAGATCAAATTGTGTCATTATAATTATTTATTGTTTCAAAGGTAATTTTGTGTCTCTGTGGGGAATTGTTGTCATTTTGGTTCTCTGTCTCTTTGAGGTCATTAAGTGTCATTGCAGTTATTTTCTGACTCTCTGAGGTCATTTTGTTTCTCTTAAAAGTTTTTTTTGTGTCATTTCAAGGGTCAATTGATGTCATTCTAGACATTTTGTGGTAATTTAGTGTCTCTCTGAGGTCATGTATTGTCTCTCTGCTGTAATTTTGTGTCTCTCTTAGGTCATTTATTATCAGCAGTAAAACAGGAGGAAACTTCAAGACACTTCAAAATGGTCATGAACTCTGCTCACCAACTGTGCTTGCTGGAGACTTGTCAGTGCTGGAAAGTGGATACACGGCTTTGCTGGGAAGTTCGGCACATAACTTCAAAAAGGTAGGGACCGACGTGTGTGCTACTGTATTGTAGGGCACGATTGCTCTCTGGGATTTTTTCAGAGATGTTGTCTGCCCTGAAGGCCACTAGTCTGAGTTTTGCTTTCCAAATTACTCTGCTCCTCGTCCTTCTAGGCAAGCCCTTTGAATATGTCAAGTAGTCATTTAGGCGGCACGGTGGTGTGGTGGTTGGCACTGTTGCCTCACAGCAACAGGATTGCCAGTTCAATCGCGGGTGTGGGAGTTTGCATGTTCTCCCTGTGTCAGTGTGGGTTCTCTCAGGGTGTGAATGGTTGTCTGTCTCTATGTGTCAGCCCTGCGATAGTCTGGCGACCTGTCCAGGGTGTACCCTGCCTCTCGCCCGATGTCAGCTGGGATAGGCTCCCCCCCCCCCCCCCCCCCCCCCCCACTGGCACTACCAGATTAAGGATTACAAATATCTATAATTAAATTTCCTCGTGTTGATAAAGGACTGTGACCAGTGGAAATGTAGGCTACTTTACAATTTCCAGACTATTTGAATTTCACTTTAATATCAAGATTTGAATTGTGACTACTAGCAAATGAATTGTAGATATCTAAAATGTTACTTGCACTCTCCTTTGCTATCTACCCTGTCAACTGGAGAGAGGCGTTTCAATAGGCTCTTTGGATTTAACTATTTCATTCATAATTTCTGTTATTGTCATTGTAAAGACACCGAAACACCTTGGAAGAAAGTCTCTCCAATGTTATCTTCCCACAGAACGCTTAAATTTAATCTCATTTTTAATGTACTGGAGAGTTTTTCCCTGTCAACTGGAGAGAGACGTCTCAATAGGCTCGTTGAATTTAACTGTTATTGTCATTGTAAAGACACCTGTCATACTGATTACCTTTACTGTTGCATGGAAATATTGTGTTTATTGATGGCTTCGTATCAGTATCAGAGACCAGTACCAGAGACCAGTACTACTGGAGACAAGTACTACTGGAGACCAGTATCAGAGACCAGTATTACTGGAGACAAGTACTACTAGAGACCAGCATCAGAGACCAGTAACAGACAGCAGGATCAGAGACCAGTACTAATAGAGACCAGTACTACTAGAGACTAGTACCAGAGACCAGTACTACCAGAGACCAGTATCAGAGACAAGTACAACTAGAAAAGAGTACCACAAGAGATCAGTATCAGAGACCAGTAACAGAGACCAGTACAAGAGACCAGTACTACTGGAGACAAGTACTACTGGAGACCAGTATCAGAGACCAGTATTACTGGAGACAAGTACTACTAGAGACCAGCATCAGAGACCAGTAACAGACAGCAGGATCAGAGACCAGTACTAATAGAGACCAGTACTACTAGAGACTAGTACCAGAGACCAGTACTACCAGAGACCAGTATCAGAGACAAGTACAACTAGAAAAGAGTACCACAAGAGATCAGTATCAGAGACCAGTAACAGAGACCAGTACCAGAGACCAGTACTACTGGAGACAAGTACTACTAGAGACCAGCATCAGAGACCAGTAACAGACAGCAGGATCAGAGACCAGTACTAATAGAGACCAGGACTACTAGAGACCAGTATCAGAGACCAGTACTACCAGAGACCAGTATCAGAGACCAGTACTACTAGAGACCAGTACAACTAGAGACCAGTATCAGAAACCAGTACGACTAGAGACCAACATCATAGAACAGTACTACTAGAGACCAGAACTACTAGAGACCAGTAACAGAGAGCAGTATCAGAGACCAGTACTATTAGAGACCAGCACTACTAGAGACCAGCATCAGAGACCAGTAACAGACAGCAGGATCAGAGACCAGTACTAATAGAGACCAGTACTACTAGAGACCAGTATCAGAGAACAGTACTACCAGAGACCAGTATCAGAGACCACTAAAAGAGACCAGTATCAGAGACCAGTACTACTAGAGACCAGTATCAGAGACCAGTAACAGAGACCAGTGTCAGAGACTAGTACTACTAGAGACCAGTATCAGAGACCAGTACTACTAGAGACTAGTATTAGAGACCAGTAACAGAGACCAGTGTCAGAGACCAGTACTACTAGATACCAGTATCAGAGACCAGTACTACTGGAGACAAGTACGACTGGAGACCAGTATCAGAGACCAGTAACAGAGACCAGTGTCAGAGACCAGTACTACTAGAGACCAGTATCAGAGACCAGTACTACTAGAGACCAGTATTGGAGACCAGTAACAGAGACCAGTGTCAGAGACCAGCATTACTAGAGACCAGCATCAGAGACCAGTAACAGAGAGCAGGATCAGAGACCAGTACTAATACAGACCAGTACTACCCATCATGCCCATTGTGTTCAGGTACAGCAACCTTAAAGCATATTTTGTCAGGCTGTAAGGTTAGTTTGTCACAAGGCCGATATACATGGCGACATAACCAGGTGTTGAAATGTTTAGCTGCAGGAATCGAAGGGAAACGAAGAGAGGTCAATTCAGAAGGTTATAAAGAGAGGAATTTAGCAATTCAGTTTGTCCGTGAGGGAGAGAAATACAGAAGGGATAAGTTAGTAAGGAGGCAAGGGTGTGGCCGCCTAGTAGGTGCTTGTGATTGGGAAATGCAGGTAGATTTAGGGGGAAAGCTTGTTGTTCCCCAGGAAATAGTTTGTACTAAGCAGAGGCCTGACATAGTGCTGTGGTCATTGAGTCAACGGATAGTTTATTTCATTGAGCTGGCAGTTCCTTTCGAAGACTCAGTGGAAGAAGCCTATGAAAGAAAAAAGCTTAGATATGCAGATTTAGGAGCGGAAGTTGAGCAGCGAGGATGGAAGACTAGGATTTGTCCAGTGGAAGTGGGGTGTAGGGGATTTATAGCAAGATCAGCTATCTCGCTCCTGGGGGAACTCAGAGTGCGGGGACAGAGTTTGAAGAAGACAGTGAAGGAAATGTCAGATGAAGCCATGAGAACCAGCAAGTTCATTTACTACAGAAGAAACAATGTTAGTTGGGGGCCAGCAGAGGGAACTACGAAGCAGGGCACATAACTCCTGGAGATCTGGTGGAGAGATCCACTTCCTCTTAGGAGGAAATCCAGGAAGAGGAAGGCTATTTAAGTGTGGGAGTGGCCTAGTTGAATCCATTTTGTTTGAGGCCATGCAGCAGGGTGAGTGTGTTTGCTGATCCTGTGAGTTCATTTATCTCCTTTAACTTTTGCTTATATAGTAGTTATGTTATGTAGTGTGTGAACGAGAGTATGATGAATGTGCAAGGAAAGGTGGCAGTGTTGTTTGGACTGTGAAAGCCACGTGTAAATAAGGAGGAAGAGGAAGGTTATTTAAGTGTGGGAGCGGCCTAGTTGAATCCATTTTGTTTGAGGCCATGCAGCAGGGTGAGTGTGTTTGCTGATCCTGTGAGTTCATTTATCTCCTTTAACTTTTGCTTATATAGTAGTTATGTTATGTAGTGTGTGAACGAGAGTATGATGAATGTGCAAGGAAAGGTGGCAGTGTTGTTTGGACTGTGAAAGCCACGTGTAAATAAGGAGGAAGAGGAAGGTTATTTAAGTGTGGGAGTGGCCTAGTTGAATTCATTTTGTTTGAGGCCATGCAGCAGGGTGAGTGTGTTTGCTGATCCTGTGAGTTCATTTATCTCCTTTAACTTTTGCTTATATAGTAGTTATGTTATGTAGTGTGTGAACGAGAGTATGATGAATGTGCAAGGAAAGGTGGCAGTGTTGTTTGGACTGTGAAAGCCACGTGTAAATAAGGAGGAAGAGGAAGGTTATTTAAGTGTGGGAGTGGCCTAGTTGAATTCATTTTGTTTGAGGCCATGTAGCAGGTGGGGAGATCAGTTCTACTAGAGACAAGTATCATAGACCAGTACTACTAGAAACCACTATGAGAGACCAGTACTATCAGAGACCAGTACGACTAGAGACCAGCATCAGAGAACAGTACTACTAGAGACCAGGATCAGAGACCAGTACTACTAGAGACCAGTATCAGAGACCAGTAACAGAGACCAGTAACAGAGACCAGTATAATAGACCAGTACTACTAGAAACCACTATGAGAGACCAGTACTATTAGAGACCAGCACACCTAGAGACCAGTATCAGAGATTAGTAACATTGACCAGTATCAGAGACCAGTACTACTAGAGACCAATACTAGAGACCAGTTCTACTAGATACCAGTTTCAGAGACCAGTTCTACTGGAGGAAAGTACTACTGGAGACCAGTATTACTAGAGACCAGTTACAAAGAGCAGTATCAGAGAGCAGTAGTATTAGAGACCAGTATCAGAGACCAGTTCTACTAGAGACCAGTATCAGAGACCAGTTCTACTAGAGACAAGTATCAGAGACCAGTACTACTAGAGACAAATATTAGAGACCAGTACTACTAGAGACCAGTATCAGAGACCAGTTCTACTAGAGACCAATATCAGAGACCAGTACTACTAGAGACAAATATTAGAGACCAGTACTACTAGAGACCAGTATCAGAGACCAGTACTACTAGAGACAAATATTAGAGACCAGTACTACTAGAGACCAGTATCAGAGACCAGAAACAGAGAGCAGTACCAGAGACAAGTACTACTAGAGACCAGAACTACTAGAGACCAGTTTCAGGGACCAGTACGACTAGAGACCAGTATCAGAGACCAGTACTACTAGAGACCAGAACAACTAGAGACCAGTATCAGAAACCAGTACGACTAGAGACCAACATCATAGAGCAGTACTACTAGAGACCAGAACTACTAGAGACCAGTAACAGAGAGCAGTATCAGAGACCAGTACTATTAGAGACCAGCACTACTAGAGACCAGTATCAGAGACCAGTACGACTAGAGACCAGTTTCAGAGACCAGTACTACTAGAGACCAGTACAACTAGAGACCAGCATCAGAGACCAGTACGACTAGAGACCAGCATCAGAGAACAGTACTACTAGAGACCAGAACTACTAGAGACCAGTATGAGAGACCAGTAAAAGAGACCAGTATGAGAGACCAGTAACAGAGACCAGTATCAGAGACCAGTACTACTAGAGACCAGTATCAGAGACCAGTAACAGAGACCAGTGTCAGAGACCAATACTACTAGAGACAAATATTAGAGACCAGTACTACTAGAGACCAGTATCAGAGACCAGTACTACTGGAGATAAGTACTACTGGAGTCCAGTATCAGAGACCAGTACTACTAGAGACCAGCATCAGAGACCAGTAACAGAGAGCAGTATCAGAGACCACTACTATTAGAGACCAGCACTAGTAGAGACTAGTACCAGAGACCAGTACTACTACAGATCAGTTCTACTAGAGACCAGTAACAGAGACCAGTATCAGAGACCAGTACTACTAGAGACCAGTATCAGAGACCAGTACTACTAGAGATCAGTTCTACTAGAGACCAGTAACAGAGACCAGTAACAGAGACCAGTGTCAGAGACCAGTACTACTAGAGACCAGAACTACTAGAGACCAGTGTCAGAGACCAGTAACAGAGACAAGTATCAGAGACCAGTAATATAATTATTAGAAACCACTATGACAGACCAGTACTGTTTGAGACCAGCACTACTAGAGACCAGTATCAGAGATTAGTAACATTGACCAGTATGAGAGACCAGTACTGCTAAATACCAGTATCAGAGACCAGTACTACTGGAGAAACGTACTACTGGAGAACAGTATCTGAGACCAGTATTACTAGAGACCAGCGTCAGAGACCAGTTACAGAGAGCAGTATCAGGGACCAGTACTACTAGAGATCAGTTCTACTAGAGACCTATATCAGAGACCAGTAAGAGAGACCAGTGTCAGAAATCAGTATTACTAGAGACCAGTATCAGAGACCAGTAACAGAGACCAGTATCAGAGACCAGTACTGCTAAATACCAGTATCAGAGACCAGTACTACTGGAGAAACGTACTACTGGAGACCAGTATCTGAGACCAGTATTACTAGAGACCAGCGTCAGAGACCAGTTACAGAGAGCAGTATCAGGGACCAGTACTACTAGAGATCAGTTCTACTAGAGACCTATATCAGAGACCAGTAAGAGAGACCAGTGTCAGAAATCAGTATTACTAGAGACCAGTGTCAGAGACCAGTAACAGAGACCAGTATCAGAGACCAGTACTACGAGAGACCAGTATAAGAGACCAGTACTACTAGAGATGAGTTCTACTAGAGACCAGTATCATAGACCAGTACTACTAGAAACCACGATGAGAGACCAGTACTATCAGAGACCAACACTACTAGAAACCAATATAAGAGACAAGTAACATTGACTAGTATCAGAGACCAGTACTACTAGAGATCAGTTATACTAGAGACCAGTATCAGAGACCAGTATCAGAGACCAGTTCTACTAGAGACCAGTATCAGAGACCAGTTCTTCTAGAGACCAGTATCATAGACCAGTACTACTAGAGATCAGTTATACTAGAGACCAGTATCAGAGACCAGTTCTACTAGAGACCAGTATCAGAGACCAGTTCTACTAGAGACCAGTATCAGCGACCAGTGTCAGAGACCAGTATCAGAGACCAGTACTACTAGAGACCAGTACCAGAGACCAGTACTACTAGAGACCAGAACTACTAGAGACCAGTATCAGAGACCAGTACGACTAGAGACCAGTATCAGAGACCAGTACTACTAGAGACCTATATCAGAGACCAGTAAGAGAGACCAGTATCAGAAACCAGTATTACTAGAGACCAGTATCAGAGACCAGTATCAGAGACCAGTACTACCAGAGACCAGTATCAGAGACCACTAAAAGAGACCAGTATCAGAGACCAGTAACAGAGACCAGTGTCAGAGACCAGTACTACTAGAGACCAGTATCAGAGACCAGTAACAGAGACCAGTGTCAGAGACTAGTACTACTAGAGACCAGTATCAGAGACCAGTACTACTAGAGACTAGTATTAGAGACCAGTAACAGAGACCAGTGTCAGAGACCAGTACTACTAGAGACCAGTATCAGAGACCAGTACTACTAGAGACTAGTATCAGAGACCAGTAACAGAGACCAGTGTCAGAGACCAGTACTACTAGAGACCAGTATCAGAGACCAGTACTACTAGAGACCAGTATTAGAGACCAGTAACAGAGACCAGTGTCAGAGACCAGCATTACTAGAGACCAGCATCAGAGACCAGTAACAGAGAGCAGGATCAGAGACCAGTACTAATACAGACCAGTACTACCCATCATGCCCATTGTGTTCAGGTACAGCAACCTTAAAGCATGTTTTGTCAGGCTGTAAGGTTAGTTTGTCACAAGGCCGATATACATGGCGACATAACCAGGTGTTGAAATGTTTAGCTGCAGGAATCGAAGGGAAACGAAGAGAGGTCAATTCAGAAGGTTATAAAGAGAGGAATTTAGCAATTCAGTTTGTCCGTGAGGGAGAGAAATACAGAAGGGATAAGTTAGTAAGGAGGCAAGGGTGTGGCCGCCTAGTAGGTGCTTGTGATTGGGAAATGTAGGTAGATTTAGGGGGAAAGCTTGTTGTTCCCCAGGAAATAGTTTGTACTAAGCAGAGGCCTGACATAGTGCTGTGGTCATTGAGTCAACGGATAGTTTATTTCATTGAGCTGACAGTTCCTTTCGAAGACTCAGTAGAAGAAGCCTATGAAAGAAACAAGCTTAGATATGCAGATTTAGGAGCAGAAGTTGAGCAGCGAGGATGGAAGACTAGGATTTGTCCAGTGGACGTGGGGTGTAGGGGATTTATAGCAAGATCAGCTGTCTCGCTCCTGGGGGAACTCGGAGTGCGGGGACAGAGTTTGAAGAAGACAGTGAAGGAAATGTCAGATGAAGCCATGAGAACCAGCAAGTTCATTTACTACAGAAGAAACAATGTTAGTTGGGGGCCAGCAGAGGGAACTACGAAGCAGGGCACATAACTCCTGGAGATCTGGTGGAGAGATCCACTTCCTCTTAGGAGGAAATCCAGGAAGAGGAAGGCTATTTAAGTGTGGGAGTGGCCTAGTTGAATCCATTTTGTTTGAGGCCATGCAGCAGGGTGAGTCAATCAATCAATCAATTTTATTTATAAAGCCCAATATCACAAATACAATTTGCCTCACAGGGCTTTACAGCATACGACATCCCTCTGTCCTTTAGACCCTCACAGCGGATAAGGAAAACTCCCAAAAAAAAACCCTTTACCGGGGGGAAAAAAATGGTAGAAACCTTAGGAAGAGCAACTGAGGAGGGATCCCTCTTCCTGGACGGACAGACGTGCAGTAGGTGTCGTACAGAACAGATCAACATGATAAATTTAGAGTAATCTGTATGACATCCTCGGTAATGACAGTAGCACAGTTACAACAACATTCATGAAAGTAATAATACTGTCGTTATAGTTCTGGCTACTGTGGTACAATACGTTGAAAGTATATATTAGTATCAGGCAGTATACATGTATGATAATATCATATGTCTATAATAGCAGCAGAAGTATGACTAATGATTAATGATGGCAGCAGCAGCAGCAGCAGGAGGCATCTGGCAGGACCACGGCAGCAGCACAACCACACACGTCACACTATCCAGGCACCGCTGCAATACGAGTTAACCTGAGAGACAGTGGAGCACAAAGGCTCCGGAGAAGAAGCCGAGTTAGTAACATCCAGAATGGCCGAGTAAACAAGATGCAGTAATAGGATACGAGAGAGAGAGAGAGAGAGAGAGAGAGAGAGAGAGAGAGAGAGAGAGAGCGAGAGAGAGAGAGAGAAGGTGCCTGGTGCATTATAGGTGGTCCTCCGGTAGACTAGGCCTAAGTCAGCCTAACTAGGGGCTGGTACAAGGCAAGCCTGAGCCAGCCCTAACTATAAGCTTTATCAAAGAGTAAACTCTTAAGTCTAGTCTTAAATGTGGAGACTGTGTCTGCCTCCCGGACCGTAGCAGGAAGATGATTCCACAGGAGAGGAGCCTGATAGCTGAAGGCTCTGGCTCCTGATCTACTTTTGGAGACTTTAGGGACCACGAGTAACCCTGCGTTCTCAGAGCGCAGAGTTCTGGTGGGATAATATGGCACTATGAGCTCTCTAAGATATGATGGAGCTTGACCATTTAGAGCTTTATAAGTTAACAGTAGGATTTTAAATTCAATTCTGGATTTTACAGGGAGCCAGTGCAGAGAAGCTAAAACAGGAGAAATATGATCTCGTTTCTTAGTTCCTGTTAGAACACGTGCTGCTGCATTCTGAATTAGCTGAAGAGTTTTTAATGATTTACTAGAGCTACCTGATAATGTAGAGTTACAGTAATCCAGCCTCAAGGTAACAAAAGCGTGGACCAATGTTTCTGCATCTTTTTGGGTCAAGATAGGCCTAATTTTTGCAATATTACGCAGATGAAAGAATGTAGTCCGTGAGGTTTGTTTTAAATGAGAATTAAAAGACAAATCTTGGTCAAATGTTACTCCGAGGTTTCTTACGGTAGTGGTAGAGGCCAGAGCAATGCCATCGAGAGAAACTATGTCATCAGATAAAGAGTCTCTGAGTTGTTTGGGGCCAAGAACAATAACTTCAGTTTTGTCTGAATTTAACATCAGGAAATTGGTGCTCATCCAGGTTTTTATGTCTTTAAGACAATTATGAAGTTTAGTTAATTGATCACTTTCTTCTGGCTTCATCGATAAATACAACTGTGTATCATCCGCATAACAATGGAAATTTATAGAGTGATTTCTAATGATGTTACCTAAAGGAAGCATATATAGAATAAATAGGATTGGTCCGAGCACAGAACCTTGCGGAACTCCAAAACAAACTTTAGTACGTACGGAAGATTCATTATGAACGTCAACAAATTAAAAACGATAAGATAAATAAGATTTAAACCAGCTTAGTGCAGAACCTTTTAGGCCAATTAAGTGTTCCAGTCTCTGTAACAGAATTTTATGGTCAACAGTGTCAAACGCTGCACTAAGATCTAATAAAACAAGTACAGAGACGAGTCCTTTGTCTGAAGCAATCAGAAGGTCATTTGTAATTTTAACTAGAGCTGTCTCAGTGCTATGATGCGCTCTAAATCCTGACTGTAATTTCTCAAATGAAGTATTATCATGGAGAAAATCACACAGCTGGTCTGCGACTACTTTCTCAAGGATCTTTGACATAAAGGGAAGATTAGATATTGGTCTATAGTTGGCTAACACCTCTGGATCCAGGGTGGGCTTTTTCAGTAGAGGTTTAATTACAGCGACCTTAAAAGACTGTGGTACATAGCCTGTTAATAAGGATATACTGATCATATCTAATATATGGGTGTTAACTAAAGGTAAGACCTTCTTGAGTAGCCTTGTTGGGATAGCATCTAGGAGACACGTTGATGATTTGGATGAGGAAATCACTGCGGCCAATTCTTGAAGAGAAATTGGGGAGAAGGAATCTAAATAAATATTAGGTGTTACAGCTGTGTTTGAGGTTAGATAGGTACTATCTGAGGACAGGAGGTCATGAATTTTGCCTCTAATAGTTAGAATTTTGTCATTAAAGAAGCTCATAAAATCATTACTGTTTAGGGCTAAAGGAATACAAGGCTCAATAGAGCTGTGACTCTCAGTCAGCCTGGCTACAGTGCTGAAAAGAAACCTGGGGTTATTTTTGTTTTCTTCTATTAAAGCTGAGTAATAGTTTGCTCTGGCATTGCGGAGGCCCCTCTTATAAGTTTTGAGACTGTCTGCCCAGATTACACGAGATTCTTCCAGTTTGGTTAATCGCCAATTCCTTTCAAACTTTCGCGATATTTGCTTTAATTTACCGGTTTCAGAGTTATACCAAGGAGCGAACTTTCTTTGTTTTGTTAACTTCTTTTTAAGAGGAGCTACAGAGTCAAGTGTTGTTCGCAGCGAGCTTACGGTGCTATCAACAAATTGATCAGTTCGGGAGAGGTTAAAGTCGGGACGGGAAACCTCTGTTACTAAAGGACTTGGTATTGAATTTAACGACGGAGTAATCATTTCCTTAAATTTTGCGACAGCACTATCTGATAAACATCTGGTGTAGTAACTGTTGCTTAGTGGCGTGTAATCGAGTAAAAAGAAATCAAAAGTAATCAAATAATGATCCGATAGCGAGGGATTCTGTGGAAAGACTGTTAGGTTATCAATTTCAATTCCATACGTCAGAACTAGATCGAGGGTATGGTTAAAACAGTGAGTGGGTTCATGAACACCCTGACTGAAGCCAATGGAGTCTAATAATGTGATAAACGCGGTAGCCAGGGAGTCATTATCAACGTCAACATGAATGTAAAATCGCCTACAATAATAACTTTATCTGATTTAAGAACTAGACTGGATAAAAACTCTGAGAATTCAGATATAAATTCAGAATACGGGCCAGGAGCACGGTACACTATAACAAATAAAAGTGGCTGCGAGGTTTTCCAGGTCGGATGTAAAAGACTAAGGACAAGGCTTTCAAATGAATTATAGTCTAGTTTTGGTTTAGGGCTGATTAACAGACTAGAGTTAAAAATGGCTGCAACTCCCCCTCCTCGGCCGCTGCCTCGAGGAATGTGGGAATTATTATGACTGGGAGGAGTGGATTCATTTAGACTAACATATTCATCTTGACACAGCCAGGTTTCAGTGAGACTAAGTAAATCAATATGATTATCTGATATTAATTCGTTTCACTGCTTTAGAGAAAAGAGACCTGATATTTAACAGTCCGCATTTAATTCTCCTGTTTTGTCTTTCTGTCACAGAAGAGGTTTTAATATTTATGAGGTTGTTTTGCACAACTCCTCTTTGTTTAATTTTAGATTTAAATAAATTAGGTGGTCGGGGGACAGACACCGTTGGTATAAAACTATGGAAACTATGGCTGGGTAAGTGAACTAGAAGCTCAGAGAGGTGTATAGGACTGTAGCTCTCTGTCCTGGTCTCAAATCTGGGTTGTCAGGGATTTAATTTGCTAAAATTTTTTCCAGGTTTCATCCAAAGTGGGATGAATGCCGTCTCTCCTAATGAGACCAGGTTTTCCCCAGAAAGTTTGCCAATTATTAACGAAACCCACATTGTTTGCTGGACACCACCTGGACAGCCAGCGATTAAATGATGACATGCGGCTAAACATGTCATCAGAGGTCAGATTTGGGAGGGGTCCAGAGAAAACTACGGAGTCCGACATCGTTTTTGCATATTCACACACCGAGGCAATATTAATTTTAGTGACCTCCAATTGGCGTGTAACCGGGTATCATTGCCGCCGACGTGAATAACAATCTTACTGAATCTACGTTTATCTTTAGCCAGCAGTTTTAAATTTGATTCGATGTCGCCCGCTGTGGCCCCAGGGATACATTTGACTATGGCCGCTGGTGTTGCTAACTTCACGTTCCGCAAAATAGAGCTGCCAATAACCAGAGTTTTATTGTCAGCGGGTGTGTCACTGAGTGTGGAAAAGCGGTTGGAGACGTGAACAGGCTGGTGGTGAGCCGTGGGCTTCGGCTTGGAGCTACGCTTCCTGCGCACACTTATCCAATGTCCCGGCGGGAGTTACCGGAGGACCGCCAGCAGGAGCTAAGTCTATGCTATGTGGCTCCGCACCGGCTACAGGGGACTGGCTAACTACCGCAGCTACTGAGTGATTTTCCATGGTGCGGAGCCGTACTTCTAATTCACTAAGCCTCGCCTCCAATGCAGCAAATAAGCTACACTTGTTACAATTACCACTGTCACGAAAGGGGGCAGAGGCATAACTGAACATGTGGCACACCGGACAAGAGAGAGCAGAGGGAGAAGCCATCGCTAGCAGTAAAGCTAATGTAGCTACCAACTAGTGTGGGTTAAGACTTGGAGTAGACGTCTTAAGCAACTGAAGTGAGAAAGCAGAAAGCAGGCTAGTAGAATTCACCAGAGCACAGAGAGTACAGAGACGCTGCCACAGAAACACCAGAAATGACACAACTTGCTTACCGCAATACGTCAGCACGTCAGCACCTCGTCACCACGAAGAGACCAGTATCAGAGACTAGTCCTACTAGAGACCAGTTTCAGAGACAAATACAAGTAGAAACCAGTACCACAAGAGATCAGTATCAGAGACCAGTACTACTAGGGACCAGTATCAGAGACCAGTAAAAGAGACCAGTATCAGAGACGAGTACTACGAGAAACCAGGTTCAGAGACCAGTACTACTAGAAACCAGTTACAGAGACAAGTACAAGTAGAAACCAGTACCACAAGAGATCAGTATCAGAGACCAGTACTACTAGGGACCAGTATCAGAGACCAGTAAAAGAGACCAGTATCAGAGACGAGTACTACGAGAGAACAGGTTCAGAGACCAGTACTACTAGAGACCAGTATCAGAGACAAGTAACATAGACCACTATCAGAGACCAGTACTACTGGAGATCAGTTCTACTAGAGACCAGTATCATAGACCAGTACTACTAGAGACCACTATGAGAGACCAGTACTATCAGAAACCAACACTACTAGAGACCAGTGTCAGAGACTAGTAACATTGACCAGTATCAGAGACCAGTACTACTATAGACCAGTATCAGAGACCAGTACTACTGAAGACAAGTAAAACTGGAGAAAAGTATCAGAGACCAGCACTACTAGAGACCACTATGAGAGACCAGTACTACTCGAGACCAACACTACTAGAGACCAGTGTCAGAGATTAGTAACATTGACCAGTATCAGAGACCAGTACTACTGGAGACAAGTACTACTGGAGACAAGTACTACTGGAGACCAGTATCAGAGACCAGTATTACTAGAGACCAGCATCAGAGACCAGTAACAGAGAACAGTATCAGAGACCAATACTAATCGAGACCAGTCCTACTAGAGACTAGTATCAGAGACCAGTACTACTAGAGACCAGTATCAGAGACAAGTACAACTAGAAACCAGTACCACAAGAAATCAGAATCAGAGACCAGTATCAGAGACCAGTGCTACTAGAGACCAGTATCGGAGACCAGTAAAAGAGACGAGTATCAGAGACCAGTACTACTAGAGACCAGGATCAGAGACCAGTACTACCAGAGACCAGTATCAGAGACCAGTACTACTCGAGACCAGTGTCAGAGACCAGCACTACTAGAGATCAGATCTACTAGAGACCAGTATCATATACCAGTACTACTAGAGACCAATATCAGAGACCATTACTACTAGAGACCAGTATCAGAGACCAGTACTATTAGAGACCAGCATTTCTAGAGACTAGTATCAGAGACCAGTACTACTAGAGCCCAGTACAAGTAGAGATCAGGATCAGAGACTAGTACCAGAGACTAGTACTAAACGAGACCAGAACTACTAGACATCAGTTCTACTAGAGACCAGTATCAGAGACCAGTCCTACTAGAGACCAGTATCGGAGACCAGTAAAAGAGACGAGTATCAGAGACCAGTACTACTAGAGACCAGGATCAGAGACCAGTACTACTAGAGACCAGTATCAGAGACCAGTACTACTCGAGACCAGTATCAGAGACCAGCACGACTAGAGATCAGTTCTACTAGAGACCAGTATCATTTACCAGTGCTATTAGAGACCAGTATCAGAGACCAGTAAGAGACACCAGTATCAGAGAAGAGTATACTAGAGACCAGTATCATATACCAGTACTACTGGAGACCAGTATCAGACACCAGTACTACTAGACACCACTACGAGAGACCAGTAACAGGGAGCAGTATTAGAGACCAGTACTACTAGAGCCCAGTACAACTAGAGATCAGGATCAGAGACTAGTACCAGAGACTAGTACTAATAGAGACCAGAATTACTAGAGACCAGTACTGCTAAAGACCAGTATCAGAGACCAGTACTACAAGAGACCAGTATCAGAGACCAGTACTACTAGATACCACTATGAGAGACCAGTACTATTAGAAACCAACACTACTAGACACCAGTGTCAGAGATTAGTAACAATGACCAGTATCAGAGACCAGTATTACTAGAGACCAATATTACAGACCAGTACTACTAGAGACCAGTATTACTAGAGAAAAGTATCAGAGACCAGTACTACTAGAGACCAACACTACTGGAGACCAGTGTCAGAGATTAGTCACATTGACCAGTATCAGAGACCACTACTACTGGAGACAAGTACTACTGGAGACCAGTATCAGAGACCAGTATTACTAGAGACCAGCATCAGAGACCAGTAACAGAGAACAGTATCAGAGACCAGTACTAATAGAGACCAGTCCTACTAGAGACTAGTATCAGAGACTAGTACTACTACAGACCAGTTTCAGAGACCAGTACTACTAGAGACCAGTATCAGAGACCAGTCCTACTAGAGACCAGTATCGGAGACCAGTAAAAGAGACGAGTATCAGAGACCAGTACTACTAGAGACCAGGATCAGAGACCAGTACTACTAGAGACCAGTATCAGAGACCAGTACTACTCGAGACCAGTATCAGAGACCAGCACGACTAGAGATCAGTTCTACTAGAGACCAGTATCATTTACCAGTGCTATTAGAGACCAGTATCAGAGACCAGTAAGAGACACCAGTATCAGAGAAGAGTATACTAGAGACCAGTATCATATACCAGTACTACTAGACACCACTACGAGAGACCAGTAACAGGGAGCAGTATCAGAGACCAGTACTACTAGAGCCCTGTACAACTAGAGATCAGGATCAGAGACTAGTACCAGAGACTAGTACTAATAGAGACCAGAATTACTAGAGACCAGTACTACAAGAGACCAGTATCAGAGACCATTACTACTAGAGACCAGTATCAGAGACCAGTATCAGAGACAAGGACGACTAGAGACTACTATCAGAGACCGGTAAAAGAGACTAGGATCAGAAACCAGTACAACTAGAGACCAGTATCAGAGACCAGTACTATTAGAGACCAGTACTGCTAAGGAGCAGTACTACTAGACACCAGTATCAGAAATTAGTAACAGTGACCAGTATCAGACACCACTACTAGAGACCAGTATCAGATACAACTAACGGAGACAAGACCAGTACTAGTAGAGACCAGTATCAGAGACCAGTACTACGAGAGACCAGTATCAGAGACAAATACAACTAGAAACCAGTAACACAAGAGATCATTATCAGAGATCAGTATGAGAGACCAGTACTACTAGAGACCAGTATCAGAGACCAGTAAAAGATACCAGTATCAGAGACCAGTACTTCTAGAGACCAGGTTCAGAGACCAGTACTACAAGAGACCAGTATCAGAGACCAGTACAACTAGAGATCAGTTATACTGGAGACCATTATCATAGACCAGTACTACTAGAAATCAGGATCAGAGACAAGTAACAGAGACCAGTATCAGAGACCAGTACTACTGAAGATCAGTTTTACTAGAGACCAATATCATAGACCAGTACTACTAGAAACCACAATGGGAGACCAGTAGTATTACAGACCAGCACTACGAGAGAGCAGTGTCAGAGATTAGTAACATTGACCAGTAACAGAGACCAGTACTACTCGAGACCAGGTTCAGAGACCAGTACTACAAGAGACCAGTATCAGAGACCAGTTCTACTTGCGACCTATATCATAGACCAGTACTACTAGAGATCAGTTATACTGGAGACCATTGTCATAGATCAGAACTACTAGAGACCAGTATCATAGACAAGTAACAAAGACCAGTATCAGAGACCAGTACTAGTAGAGATCAGTTCTTCTAGAGACCAGGATCATAGACCAGTACTACTACAGACCACAATGTGAGACCAGTACTACTAGAGACCAGAACTACTAGAGACCAGTATCAGAGACAAGTACTACTACAGACCAGTTTCAGAGACCAGTACTACTAGACACCACTATCAGAGACAAATACAACTAGAACCCAGTACCACAAGAGATCATTATCAGAGACCAGTATCTGAGATCAGTACTACTAGAGACCAGTATCACAGACAGGTAAAAGAGACCAGTATCAGAGACCAGTACTACAAGAGACCAGTATCAGAGACCACTACTACTAAAGATCAGTTCTATAAGTGACCGGTATCATAGACCAGTACTGCTAGAGACCAATATTAGAGACCAGCACTACTAGAGACCAGTATCATAGACAAGTAACAAAAACCAGTATCAGAGACCAGTACTACGAGAGATCAGTATCACAGACAAGTAACAGAGACCAGTACTAGTAGAGATCGGTTCTACTAGACACCAGGATCATAGACCAGTACTACTAGCGACCACGATGAGAAACCAGTACTACTAGAGACCAGAACTATTAGAGACCAGTTTCAGAGACAAGTACTACTAGAGACCAGTTTCAGAGACCAGTACTACTAGAGATCATTAGTACTAGAGACCAGTACTACGAGAGATCAGTATCAGACACCAGTACTACTAGAGACCAGTACTGCTAGAGACCAGACCAATATCAGAGACCAGTACTACTAGAGACCAGAATAAGAGACCAGTACTACGAGAGACCAGTACTACTAGAGACCGGTACTGCTAGAGACCTATATCAGAGACCAGTACTACGAGAGACCAGTACTACTAGAGACCAGGTTCAGAGACCAGTACTACAAGAGACCAGTATCAGAGACCAGTTCTACTTTTGACCTATATCATAGACCAGTACTACTAGAGATCAGTTATACTGGAGACCATTGTCATAGACAAGTAACAAAGACCAGTATCAGAGACCAGTACTACTAGAGACCAGTATCAGAGACAAGTAACAGAGACCAGTATCAGAGACCAGTACTAGTAGAGATCAGTTCTACTAGAGACCAGGATCATAGACCAGTACTGCTACAGACCACGATGAGAGACCAGTACAACTAGAGACCACTATCAGAGACAAATACAACTAGAACCCAGTACCACAAGAGATCATTATCAGAGACCAGTATCTGAGATCAGTACTACTAGAGACCAGTATCACAGACAGGTAAAAGAGACCAGTATCAGAGACCAGTAACAGAGACCAGTATCAGAGACCAGTACTATTAGAGACCAGTATGAGAGACCAGTATCAGAGACCAGTAACAGAGACCAGTATCAGAGACCAGTACTACTAGAGACCAGGTTCAGAGACCAGTACTAGAAGAGACCAGTATCTGAGACCAGTACTAGTTGAGACCTGTATCATAGACCAGTATTACGGGAGATCAGTTATACTGGAGACCATTATCATAGACCAGTCCTACTAGAGACCAGTATCATAGACAAGTAACAAAAACCAGTATCAGAGATCAGTGCTACGAGAGACCAGTATCACAGACAAGTAACAGAGACCAGTATCAGAGACCAGTACTAGTAGAGATCAGTTCTACTAGACACCAGGATCATAGACCAGTACTACTAGAGACCACGATGAGAGACCAGTACTACTAGAGACCAGAACTATTAGAGACCAGTATCAGAGACAAGTACTACTAGAGACCAGTATCAGAGACCAGTACTACTAGAGATCATTACTACTAGAGACCACTACTACTCGAGATGAGTATTAGAGACCAGTAATACTAGAGACCAATATCAGAGACCAGTACTACTAGAGACCAGAATAAGAGACCAGTACTACGAGAGACCAGAATCAGAGACCAGTAGTACTAGAGACCAGTACTGCTAGAGACCTATATCAGAGACCAGTACAACAAAAGACCAGTACTACTAGAGACCAGAATCAGAGACCAGTACTACGAGAGACCAGAATCAGAGACCAGTAGTACTAGAGACCAGTACTGCTAGAGACCTATATCAGAGACCAGTACAACAAAAGACCAGTACTACTATAGATCAGTATCAGAGACCAGTACTTCTAGAGATCAGTACTACTGAAGACCAGTATCGGAATCCAGTACAACTAGGGACCAGTATCAGAGACCACTACTACTACAGACCAGTCCTGCTCGAGACCAATATCAGAGAGCAGTACAACTAGAGACCAGTATCAGAGACTAGTACTACTAGAGACCAGTACTATTAGAAACCAGTATCAAAGACCAGTACTACTCTAGACCAGAATCAGAGACCAGTATCAGAGACCATTAACAGAGAGGAGCATGAACGATCAGTAGTATTAGACACCAGTATCAGAGACCAGAACTACTAGAAACCAGTATCAGAGACAAGTACTACTAGAGGTCAGTACTATTAGAGTCCAGTGTGAGAGACCAGTACTACTCGATACCAGGTCTACTAGAGACCAGTATCAGAGACCAGAAAGACTAGAAACCAGTACTACTAGAGACCAGTATCATCGACCAGTACTACTAGAAACCAGTACCACTAGAGACCAGTAACAGAAAGCAGTGTCAGAGATCAGTACTACTAGAGACCAGTTCTACTAGAGACCAGTATCAGACACCAGTACTACAAGAGACCAGTTCTACTAGAGACCAGTACTACTAGAGATCAGTACTGCTGGAGACCAATATCAGAGACCAGTACTACTAGAGACCAGAATCAGAAACCAGTACTACTTGAGACCAGTATCAGAGATCAGTACTTCTAGAGACCAGCACTACTAGATACCAGTATCAGAGACCAGTACTACTAGAGACCAGTACTACCAGAGATCAGTATCAGAGACCTGTCCTTCTAGAGACCTGTACTACTGGAGACCAGTATCGGAATCCAGTACAACTAGGGACCAGTATCAGAGAGCAGTACTACTAGAGACCAATACTACTAGAGATCAGTATCAGAGACCAGTACTACTACAGACCAGTACTACTAGAGACCAGTATCGGAATCCAGTACTACTAGAGACCAGTATCAGAGACCAGTACTAATAGAGTCCAGTACTACTAGAGATCAGTATCAGAGACCAGTACAACTAGAGACCAGAATCAGAGACCAGTATTAATTGAGACCAGTACTCCTACAGACCAGTATCAGAGAACAGTACTACTAGAGACCAGTATCAGAGATGAATACTACTGGAGATCAGTATCCGAGACTTGTACTACTAGAGACCAGTACTACTAGAGACCAGTATTGGAATCCAGTACTACGAGAGACCAGTACTACTAGAGACCAGTATCGGAATCCAGTACTACTAGAGATCAGTATCAGAGACCAGTCCAACTAGAGACCAGAATCAGAGACCAGTATTAATAGAGACCAGTATCAGAGACCAGTAACAGAAAGCAGTATCAGAGATCAGTACCACTAGGGACCAGTATCAGAGACCAGTACTACTAGAGACCAGAACTACTAGAGATCAGTATCAGAGACCAGTACTACTAGAGACCAGTACTACTAGAGACCAGTACTGCTAGAGACCAGAACTACTAGAGATCAGTATCAGAGATCAGTACCACTAGAGACCAGAATCAGAGACCAGTACTACTAGAGACCAGTACTCCTAAAGTTCAGTATGAGAGACCAGTATTATTTGAGACCAGGTCTACTGGAGACCATTATCAGAGACCAGTACTACTAGAGACCAGTACCACTATAGACCAGTATCATAGACCAGTCCTACTAGAGAGCAGTACCACTATAGACCAGTATCAGAGATCCGTACGACTTCAGACCATTACTACTAGAGACCAGTACTATTAGACACCAGTACCAGAAACCAGTACTGCCAGAGACCAATATCAGAGATCAGTACAACTTGAGACCAGTATGAGATACCAGTACTACTAGAAATCAGTATCAGAGACCAGTACTACTACAGACCAGTACTGCTCGAGACCAATATCAGAGAGCAGTACGACTAAAGACCAGTATCAGAGACTAGTACTACTTGAGATCAGTACTATTAGAGACCAGTATCAAAGACCAGTACTACTCTAGACCAGAATCAGAGACCAGTATCAGAGACCATTAACAGAAAGCAGTATGAACGATCACTACGATTAGACACCAGTATCAGAGACCAGAATTACTAGAAACCAGTATCAAAGACAAGTACTACTAGAGGTCAGTACTATTAGAGTGTAGTGTCAGAGACCAGTACTACTAGATACCAGGTCTACTAGAGACCAGTATCAGAGACCAATAAGACTAGAGACCAGTACTACTAGAGACCAGTACCACTGGAGACCAGTATCAGAGATCCGTACTACCAGAGACAAGTACTACTAAAGTTCAGTATGAGAGACCAGTGTCATTTGAGACCAGGTCTACTAGAGACCAGTATCAGAGACCAGTACTACCAGAGACCAGTACCACTAGAGACCAGTATCAGAGACCAGTACTACTAGAAATCAGTATCAGAGACCAGTACTACTAGAGACCAGTATCAGAGATCAGTACTACTAGAGACCAGTACTACAAGAGACCAGTATCAGAGACCAGTACTAATATAGTCCAATACTACTAGAGATCAGTATCAGAGACCAGTACAACAAGAGACCATTATTAGATGCCAGTACTACTAGAGACTAGTACTACTACAGACCAGTATCAGAGAACAGTACTACTAGAGATCAGTATCAGAGACCACTACTACAAGAGACCAGTATCAGAGACCAGTACTACTAGAGACCAGTACTACTAGAGACCAGTATCGGAATCAAGTACCACTAGGGACCAGTATCATAGACCAGTATCAGAGACCACTACTGCTAGAGACCAATATCAGAGACCAGTACTATTAGAGACCAGTATCAAAGACCAGTACAACTCTAGACCAGAATCAGAGACCAGTATCAGAGACCATTAACAGAGAGCAGTATGAACGATCAGTACTACTAGAGGTCAGTACTAATAGAGACCAGTATCAGAGACCAGTATTATTTGAGACCAGGTCTACTGGAGACCAGTACTACTAGAGACCAGTACCACAAGAGTCCAGTATCATAGACCAGTCCTACTAGACACCAGTACCACTAGAGACCAGTATCAGAGATCCGTACGACTAGAGACCATTACTACTAGAGACCAGTACTATTAGACACCAGTACCAGAGACCATTACTACTAGAGACCAGTACTATTAGACACCAGTACCAGAGACCAATATCAGAGACCAGTACTACTAGAGACCAGTCCTGCTCGAGACCACTATAGGAGACCAGCACTACTAGAGACCAGTATCAAAGACCAATACTACTGGAGACAAGAATCAGAGACCAGTACTACTAGACACCAGTACTAGTAGAGATCAGTATCAGAGATCAGTACTACTAGAGACCAGTATCAGAGACCAGTACTACTAGAGACCAGTACTACTAGAGATCAGTATCAGAGATCAGTACTACTAGAGACCAGTATCAGAGATCAATACTACTAGAGACCAGTACTACTAGAGACCAGTATCAGAGGCCAGTATTATTTGAGACCAGGTCTACTAGAGACCAGTACTACTAGAGACCAGTACCACAAGAGTCCATTATCATAGACCAGTCCTTCTAGAGACCAGTACCACTAGAGACCAGTATCAGAGATCCGTACGACTAGAGACCATTACTACTAGAGACCAGTACTATTAGACACCAGTACCAGAGACCAGTACTACCAGAGACCAATATCAGAGACCAGTACTACTAGAAATCAGTATCAGAGACCAGTACTACTAGAGACCAGTCCTGCTCGAGACCACTATAGGAGACCAGCACTACTAGAGACCAGTATCAAAGACCAATACTACTGGAGACAAGAATCAGAGACCAGTACTACTATAGATCAGTATCAGAGATCAGTACTACTAGAGACCAGTATCAGAGATCAGTACTACTAGAAATCAGTATCAGAGACCAGTACTACTAGAGACCAGTACTACCAGAGACCAGTATCGGAATCCAGTACTACAAGAGACCAGTATCAGAGACCAGTACTACGAGAGACCATTACTACTAGAGACCAGTACTACTAGAGATCAGTATCAGAGACCAGTACAATTAGAGACCAGAATCAGAGACCAGTACTAATAGAGACCAGTATCAGAGACCAGTAACAGATGCCAGTACTACTACAGACCAGTATCAGAGACCAGTAACAGAAAGCAGTATCAGAGATCAGTACTACTACAGACCAGTATCAGAGATCAGTACTACTAGAGACCAGTACTACTAGAGACCAGTATCAGAGACCAGTACTAATAGAGTCCAATACTATTAGAGATCAGTATCAGAGATCAGTACTACTAGAGACCAGTACTACAAGAGACCAGTACTACTAGAGACCAGTATCAGAGACCAGTACTAATAGAGTCCAATACTACTAGAGATCAGTATCAGAGACCAGTACAACTAGAGACCAGAATCAGAGACCAGTACTAATAGAGACCAGTACAACAAGAGACCATTGTCAGATGCCAGTACTACTAGAGACTAGTACTACTACAGACCAGTATCAGAGAACAGTACTACTAGAGATCAGTATCAGAGACCACTACTACGAGAGACCAGTATCAGAGATCAGTACTACTAGAGATCAGTATCAGAGATAAATACTACTGGAGATCAGTATCAGAGACTTGTATTATGCTACTAGAGACCAGTACTACTAGAGACCAGTACTACTAGAGACCAGTATCGGAATCCAGTACTACTAGAGATCATTACTACTCGAGACCAGTATCGGAATCAAGTACCACTAGAGACCAGTATCAGAGACCAGTACTACTAGAGACCAGTACTGCTAGAGACCAATATCAGAGACCAGTACAACTAGAGACCAGAATCAGAGACCAGTACTAATACAGACCAGTACTACAAGAGACCATTATCAGATGCCAGTACTACTAGAGACTAGTACTACTACAGACCAGTATCAGAGAACAGTACTACGACAGATCAGTATCAGAGATAACTACTACTAGAGATCAGTATCAAAGACTTGAATTACTAGAGACCAGTACTACTAGAGATCAGTATCAGAGACCAGTACTACTAGAGACCAGTACTACTAGAGACCAGTATCAGAGAACAGTACTACTAGAGATGAGTATCAGAGACCAGTAGTATTAGAGATCATTACTACTAGAGACCAGTATCGGAATCAAGTACCACTAGCGACCAGTATCAGAGACCAGTACTACTAGAGACCAGTACTACTAGAGACCAGTACTGCTAGAGACCAATATCAGAGACCAGTACAACTAGAGACCAGCACAACTAGAGACCAGTACTACTAGAGACCAGTACTGCTAGAGACCAGTATCAGACACCAGTACAACTAGAGACCAGTACTACTAAAGACCAGAATCAGAGACCAGTACTACTCGAGACCAGTACTACTCGAGACCATTATCAGATACCAGTACTACAAGAGACCAGTATCAGAGATCAGTACTACTATAGACCAGTACTACTAGAGATCAATATCAGAGACCAGTACTTCTAGAGACCAGTAGTACTAGAGACCAGTGTCGGAATCCAGTACAACTAGGGACCAGTATCAGAGACCAGCACAACTATAGACCATTACTACTAGAGACCAATACTACTAGAGATCAGTATCAGAGACCAGTACTACTAGATACCAGGTCTACTAGAGACCAGTATCAGAGACCAGTACGACTAGAGACCGGTACTAATAGAGACCAGTATCGTCGACCAGTACTACTAAAGACCAGTATCAGAGATCCGTACCACTAGAGACCAGTACTACTAAAGATCAGTATGAGAGACCAGTATTACTTGAGACCAGGTCTACTAGAAACCAGTATCACAGACCAGTCCTACTAGAGACCAGTACCACTAGAGACCAGTATCAGAGAACAGTACTACTAGAGACCAGTATCAGAGATGAATACTACTGGAGATCAGTATCCGAGACTTGTACTACTAGAGACCAGTACTACTAGAGACCAGTATTGGAATCCAGTACTACGAGAGACCAGTACTACTAGAGACCAGTATCGGAATCCAGTACTACTAGAGATCAGTATCAGAGACCAGTCCAACTAGAGACCAGAATCAGAGACCAGTATTAATAGAGACCAGTATCAGAGACCAGTAACAGAAAGCAGTATCAGAGATCAGTACCACTAGGGACCAGTATCAGAGACCAGTACTACTAGAGACCAGAACTACTAGAGATCAGTATCAGAGACCAGTACTACTAGAGACCAGTACTACTAGAGACCAGTACTGCTAGAGACCAGAACTACTAGAGATCAGTATCAGAGATCAGTACCACTAGAGACCAGAATCAGAGACCAGTACTACTAGAGACCAGTACTCCTAAAGTTCAGTATGAGAGACCAGTATTATTTGAGACCAGGTCTACTGGAGACCATTATCAGAGACCAGTACTACTAGAGACCAGTACCACTATAGACCAGTATCATAGACCAGTCCTACTAGAGAGCAGTACCACTATAGACCAGTATCAGAGATCCGTACGACTTCAGACCATTACTACTAGAGACCAGTACTATTAGACACCAGTACCAGAAACCAGTACTGCCAGAGACCAATATCAGAGATCAGTACAACTTGAGACCAGTATGAGATACCAGTACTACTAGAAATCAGTATCAGAGACCAGTACTACTACAGACCAGTACTGCTCGAGACCAATATCAGAGAGCAGTACGACTAAAGACCAGTATCAGAGACTAGTACTACTTGAGATCAGTACTATTAGAGACCAGTATCAAAGACCAGTACTACTCTAGACCAGAATCAGAGACCAGTATCAGAGACCATTAACAGAAAGCAGTATGAACGATCACTACGATTAGACACCAGTATCAGAGACCAGAATTACTAGAAACCAGTATCAAAGACAAGTACTACTAGAGGTCAGTACTATTAGAGTGTAGTGTCAGAGACCAGTACTACTAGATACCAGGTCTACTAGAGACCAGTATCAGAGACCAATAAGACTAGAGACCAGTACTACTAGAGACCAGTACCACTGGAGACCAGTATCAGAGATCCGTACTACCAGAGACAAGTACTACTAAAGTTCAGTATGAGAGACCAGTGTCATTTGAGACCAGGTCTACTAGAGACCAGTATCAGAGACCAGTACTACCAGAGACCAGTACCACTAGAGACCAGTATCAGAGACCAGTACTACTAGAAATCAGTATCAGAGACCAGTACTACTAGAGACCAGTATCAGAGATCAGTACTACTAGAGACCAGTACTACAAGAGACCAGTATCAGAGACCAGTACTAATATAGTCCAATACTACTAGAGATCAGTATCAGAGACCAGTACAACAAGAGACCATTATTAGATGCCAGTACTACTAGAGACTAGTACTACTACAGACCAGTATCAGAGAACAGTACTACTAGAGATCAGTATCAGAGACCACTACTACAAGAGACCAGTATCAGAGACCAGTACTACTAGAGACCAGTACTACTAGAGACCAGTATCGGAATCAAGTACCACTAGGGACCAGTATCATAGACCAGTATCAGAGACCACTACTGCTAGAGACCAATATCAGAGACCAGTACTATTAGAGACCAGTATCAAAGACCAGTACAACTCTAGACCAGAATCAGAGACCAGTATCAGAGACCATTAACAGAGAGCAGTATGAACGATCAGTACTACTAGAGGTCAGTACTAATAGAGACCAGTATCAGAGACCAGTATTATTTGAGACCAGGTCTACTGGAGACCAGTACTACTAGAGACCAGTACCACTAGAGACCAGTATCAGAGATCCGTACGACTAGAGACCATTACTACTAGAGACCAGTACTATTAGACACCAGTACCAGAGACCATTACTACTAGAGACCAGTACTATTAGACACCAGTACCAGAGACCAATATCAGAGACCAGTACTACTAGAGACCAGTCCTGCTCGAGACCACTATAGGAGACCAGCACTACTAGAGACCAGTATCAAAGACCAATACTACTGGAGACAAGAATCAGAGACCAGTACTACTAGACACCAGTACTAGTAGAGATCAGTATCAGAGATCAGTACTACTAGAGACCAGTATCAGAGACCAGTACTACTAGAGACCAGTACTACTAGAGATCAGTATCAGAGATCAGTACTACTAGAGACCAGTATCAGAGATCAATACTACTAGAGACCAGTACTACTAGAGACCAGTATCAGAGGCCAGTATTATTTGAGACCAGGTCTACTAGAGACCAGTACTACTAGAGACCAGTACCACAAGAGTCCATTATCATAGACCAGTCCTTCTAGAGACCAGTACCACTAGAGACCAGTATCAGAGATCCGTACGACTAGAGACCATTACTACCAGAGACCAGTACTACCAGAGACCAATATCAGAGACCAGTACTACTAGAAATCAGTATCAGAGACCAGTACTACTAGAGACCAGTCCTGCTCGAGACCACTATAGGAGACCAGCACTACTAGAGACCAGTATCAAAGACCAATACTACTGGAGACAAGAATCAGAGACCAGTACTACTAGAGATCAGTATCAGAGATCAGTACTACTAGAGACCAGTATCAGAGATCAGTACTACTAGAAATCAGTATCAGAGACCAGTACTACTAGAGACCAGTACTACCAGAGACCAGTATCGGAATCCAGTACTACAAGAGACCAGTATCAGAGACCAGTACTACGAGAGACCATTACTACTAGAGACCAGTACTACTAGAGATCAGTATCAGAGACCAGTACAATTAGAGACCAGAATCAGAGACCAGTACTAATAGAGACCAGTATCAGAGACCAGTAACAGATGCCAGTACTACTACAGACCAGTATCAGAGACCAGTAACAGAAAGCAGTATCAGAGATCAGTACTACTACAGACCAGTATCAGAGATCAGTACTACTAGAGACCAGTACTACTAGAGACCAGTATCAGAGACCAGTACTAATAGAGTCCAATACTATTAGAGATCAGTATCAGAGATCAGTACTACTAGAGACCAGTACTACAAGAGACCAGTACTACTAGAGACCAGTATCAGAGACCAGTACTAATAGAGTCCAATACTACTAGAGATCAGTATCAGAGACCAGTACAACTAGAGACCAGAATCAGAGACCAGTACTAATAGAGACCAGTACAACAAGAGACCATTGTCAGATGCCAGTACTACTAGAGACTAGTACTACTACAGACCAGTATCAGAGAACAGTACTACTAGAGATCAGTATCAGAGACCACTACTACGAGAGACCAGTATCAGAGATCAGTACTACTAGAGATCAGTATCAGAGATAAATACTACTGGAGATCAGTATCAGAGACTTGTATTATGCTACTAGAGACCAGTACTACTAGAGACCAGTACTACTAGAGACCAGTATCGGAATCCAGTACTACTAGAGATCATTACTACTCGAGACCAGTATCGGAATCAAGTACCACTAGAGACCAGTATCAGAGACCAGTACTACTAGAGACCAGTACTGCTAGAGACCAATATCAGAGACCAGTACAACTAGAGACCAGAATCAGAGACCAGTACTAATACAGACCAGTACTACAAGAGACCATTATCAGATGCCAGTACTACTAGAGACTAGTACTACTACAGACCAGTATCAGAGAACAGTACTACGACAGATCAGTATCAGAGATAACTACTACTAGAGATCAGTATCAAAGACTTGAATTACTAGAGACCAGTACTACTAGAGATCAGTATCAGAGACCAGTACTACTAGAGACCAGTACTACTAGAGACCAGTATCAGAGAACAGTACTACTAGAGATGAGTATCAGAGACCAGTAGTATTAGAGATCATTACTACTAGAGACCAGTATCGGAATCAAGTACCACTAGCGACCAGTATCAGAGACCAGTACTACTAGAGACCAGTACTACTAGAGACCAGTACTGCTAGAGACCAATATCAGAGACCAGTACAACTAGAGACCAGCACAACTAGAGACCAGTACTACTAGAGACCAGTACTGCTAGAGACCAGTATCAGACACCAGTACAACTAGAGACCAGTACTACTAAAGACCAGAATCAGAGACCAGTACTACTCGAGACCAGTACTACTCGAGACCATTATCAGATACCAGTACTACAAGAGACCAGTATCAGAGATCAGTACTACTATAGACCAGTACTACTAGAGATCAATATCAGAGACCAGTACTTCTAGAGACCAGTAGTACTAGAGACCAGTGTCGGAATCCAGTACAACTAGGGACCAGTATCAGAGACCAGCACAACTATAGACCATTACTACTAGAGACCAATACTACTAGAGACCAGTATCAGAGACCAGTACTACCAGAGACCAGTACTGCTAGAGACCAATATCAGAGAGCAGTACTACTAGAGACCAGTATCAGAGACTTTTACTACTAGAGACCAGAACTATTAGAGACCAGTATCAATGGCCAGTATTACTAGAGGTCAGTACTATTGGAGTCCAGTGTCAGAGACCAGTACTACTAGATACCAGGTCTACTAGAGACCAGTATCAGAGACCAGTACGACTAGAGACCGGTACTAATAGAGACCAGTATCGTCGACCAGTACTACTAAAGACCAGTATCAGAGATCCGTACCACTAGAGACCAGTACTACTAAAGATCAGTATGAGAGACCAGTATTACTTGAGACCAGGTCTACTAGAAACCAGTATCACAGACCAGTCCTACTAGAGACCAGTACCACTAGAGACCAGTATCAGAGATGCGTACTACTAGAGACCATTACTACTAGAGACCAGAACTATGACACACCAGTACCAGAGACCAGTACGACTAGAGACCAATATCAGAGATCAGTACTACTAGAGACCAGTACTACTAGAGACCAGTACTACTAGAAATCAGTATCAGAGACCAGTACTACTAGAGACCTGCATCGGAATCCAGTCGTACAAGGGACCAGTATCAGAGACCAGTACTACTAGAGACCAGTACTACTAGAGATCAGTATCAGAGACCAGTACAACTAGAGACCAGAATCAGAGACCAGTACTAATAGAGACCAGTACTACAAGAAACCATTATCAGATGCCAGTACTACTAGAGACTAGTACTACTAGAGACCAGTATCAGAGATCCGTACTACTAGAGACCAGTACTACTAAAGATCAGTATGAGAGACCAGTATTACTTGAGACCTGGTCTACTAGAGACCAGTATCATAGACCAGTCCTGCTAGAGACCAGTACCACTAGAGACCAGTATCAGAGATGCGTACTACTAGAGACCATTACTACTAGAGACCAGTACTATTACTCACCAGTACCAGAGACCAGTACTACTAGAGATCAGTACTACTAGAGACCAATATCAGAGATCAGTACTACTAGAGACCAGTACTACTAGAGACCAGTATCAGAGATCAGTACTACTAGAGACCAGTACTACTAGAGACCAGTACTACTAGAAATCAGTATCAGAGACCAGTACTACTAGAGACCTGTATCGGAATCCAGTACTACAAGGGACCAGTATCAGAGACCAGTACTACTAGAGACCAGTACTACTAGAGATCAGTATCAGAGACCAGTACAACTAGAGACCAGAATCAGAGACCAGTACTAATGGAGACCAGTACTACAAGAGACCATTATCAGATGCCAGCACTACTAGAGACTAGTACTACTAGAGACCAGTACTACAAAAGATCAGTATGAGAGACCAGTATTACTTGAGACCAGTATCAGAGACAAATACTACTGGAGATCAGTATCAGAGACCAGTACGACTAGAGACGAGTACTGCTAGAGACCAGTACTACGAGAGACCAGTATCAGACAACAGTACTACTAGAGACCATTACTACTAGAGACCCGTACTACTAGAGATCAGTATCAGAGACCAGGATGGCGCACGTCGTTGTTTTTATACAGGCCCTTCTGGAGCATGCTCTGCCTGACCGGGTTAGAATACTTTACATCTTGGACACTGCAATGTGGGATAAGACTTTTGTTATAATAGTGCATAATAGTTATTGATGTGAGCCGCATGCAAAAACAAGGATCAGATAAGTTGTGCAACTAAGGCTCTCACCACTGAATCACCTTGCCACTGTCAACAGAGGCCTCTCCACTGCCAGTAGTCACACTCTCAGGTGGCAGTCTGGTGGACGGTCCGGCCTCAGCACTGGCAATGGTCAGAGGGGGGACTCCAGTCACAATCAAGTGATGACGCTCCAGCTCCTCAATCAGTCTTTCAATCAGGAAAACAAGATATTTTAAAATGGTTAATGAACTACAGTGTGTCAAACAAAACTCAAAGTAATAGTAAAAGGGGATTGTGATGAAAGATAAAAAAATAGTTTTGAGTTTGAAAGGTTTGGTATGAAGGCTTGTCACACATACTCACACAGCAGCACAGAGCTATCAACCACAACAAAAGGAGGGTCATAAATCGAAACAATGTGGAAGCCACCAACCTCTTGAGTGGATTAGTATCAGCCGTAATTTGTGCAAGGACTGTGTAACTAAAAGCCCTGCCATTCTGCAGGAGGTCCAAAACATCAAGCTTGGCCTTTTCAACCATGGCTTCAATGGCTGCTTTGGTGCTGTTCTTCAAGCAGGCCCTCCGCAGATGGCATGACAGGCCTTCTTGCGTTTTAAGACACTCTGGGCAAAGCAGATAGTGCCTGTGTGGAGGTTTCCTGGAAAAAGACAAGGCATTAACTATAATCTTGTTAATATAGGAATAATCGTCATCGTCATCGTTTTCGTCGTCGTCGTCCTCCGCTTATCCGGGTCCGGGTTGCGGGGGCAGCAGCCTCAGCAAAGAAGCCCAGACAGTCCACTCCCCAGCCACTTCTGTCAGCTCTTCCACGGGAACCCCGAGGCGTTCCCAGGCCAGCCGGGTGATGTAATCCCTCCAGTGTGTCCTGGGGCGGCCCCGAGGTCTCCTCCCGGTTGGACACACCCGAAACACCTCCCAAGGGAGGCGTCCGGGTGGCATCCTTACTAGATGCCCGAACCACCTCAACTGGCTCCTCTCGATGTGGAGGAGCAGCGGCTCTACTCCGAGTCCCTTCCGAATGTCCGAGCTCCAAATCCTATCTCTCAGGCTGAGCCCAGCCACCCTGCCGAGGAAACTCATTTCGGCTGCTTACACTTGCGATCTCATTCTTTCGGTCACTACCCAGAGCTCGTGACCATAGGTGAGGATTGGAACGTAGATCGACCGGTAAATCGAGAGCTTCGCTTTTTGGCTAAGCTCCCTCTTCACCACAACAGACCGGTTAAGCGCCCGCATCACTGCTGACGCCGCCCCGATCCGCCTGTCAATCTCCCGCTCCATCCTACCCTCACTCGTGAACAAGACCCCGAGATACTTAAACTCCTCCACCTGAGGAAGGACCTCCCCCCCGACCTTGAGAGGGCAATCCACCCTTTTCCGGCTGAGGACCATGGCCTCAGACTTGGAGGTGCTGATTCTCATCCCAGCCGCTTCACACTCGGCTGCGAACCGTCCCAGCAAGAGCTGGAGGTCACTGTTCGATGGAGCTAGGAGGACCACGTCATCTGCAAAAAGCAGGGACGAGACCCTCCCGTCACCGAACCTGACACCCTCCACCACTCGGCTGCGCCTAGAAATTCTGTCCATAAAAGTTATGAACAGAACCGGTGACAAAGGGCAGCCCTGGCGGAGTCCAACCCTCACTGGGAACAGATCCGACTCGGTACAGGGACTGGATGGCCCTTAGCAAGGGGCCACCAACCCCATACTCCCGGAGCACCCCAAACAGGATGCCCCTGGGGACACGGTCGTAAGCCTTCTCCAAATCCACAAAACACATGTGGACCGGTTGGGCAAACTCCCATGCCCCCTCCAGCACCCTGGTGAGGGTAAAGAGCTGGTCCACGGTTCCGCGTCCGGGACGAAAACCACATTGCTCCTCCTCAATCCGAGGTTCAACTATCGACCGGACCCTCTTCTCCAGCACCCTGGAGTAGACCTTACCAGGTAGGCTGAGGAGTGTGATCCCCCTGTAGTTGGAACACACCCTCTGGTCCCCCTTCTTGAAAATGGGGACCACCACCCCGGTCTGCCACTCCAGAGGCACTGCCCCCGATGTCCACGCAATGTTGCAGAGACGTGTCAACCAGGACAGCCCTACAACATCCAGAGCCTTGAGATATCCAGGACGAATCTCATCCACCCCTGGGGCTCCGCTGCCTCGGAGTTGTTTCACTACCTCGGCAACTTCTGCCCCAGAAATTGGACGACCTGCCCCAGATACCCCCATCTCTGCTTCCTCACAGGAATACGTGCTGGTGGGATTGAGGAGCTCCTCAAAATATTCATTCCACCGCCCGACAATGTCCTCAGTTGACGTCAGCAGCTCCCCGCCCCCACTGTAAACAGTGTGAGCTAGTTGCCGCTTTACCCCCCTGAGGCGCCGGACGGTTTGCCAGAACCTTCTTAGAGCCGATCAATAGTCTTCCTCCATGGCCTCCCCGAACTCCTCCCACGCCCGAGTTTTTGCCTCTGCGACTGCCGCCGCTGCACTCCGCTTGGCCCGCCGGTACCCGCCAGCTGCTTTCGGAGACTCACAGGCCAACCATGCCCTGTGGGCTTCCTTCTTCAGCCTGACAGCTCCCCTCACCTCTGGTATAGGAATAATAATAGGTTAATTAATAATAGGTTGATTAAATAAGGTGCATGAAATGTACAAACATTGCAAAAGCAAAACCTTCTGCACCTTTTTCCAGTCTAGTATCTAAGCAGGTATTAGAACTGTTAGTTTTCTTACCTTGAAGCCATTTGACAGGAATGAGTAAAAGCAAACTTTGGAAAAAATTGAAAAATAAAACAAGGTAAAACAGCACAAAAATACTAACTAAACTCTGGAACTCTGAGAAAAAGGCTCAAAGGCAGAAAGCTAACTAAGGAATACTAACTAACTTGGAATAAATGCTCTTTAGTAGCAATCAAAATTGCTTTTGTGGCTTCAGGTGGTGTGTAGATCTCTGACACAGTCTCGAGAGGGAAACTCAGGGTCAGTGAAGACAGTTGGCCTGGATCGATATTTATACCAACAGAGAGGACGTAGTTGAGGACGGCTACTTACACGTAAGCCCAACCCATCAACTCTCATGTATGTAAACACACCCGAGGAAATGTGGGTGGGGCTGTAATGTACCAAGTATAAGTATAGGCAAAACTCCTTCCTTGTGACCCCGATTCCTCCACCATCGACCAAAGAGCTCTTTTTCTGGGACAAATCCTCCTCACCACCCAGGAAAACACAATAAACCTCAAAGGAGTTCAAAATGGTCCAAAGAATCTTCCACCTTCACTGATACACCTGATAAAAACAAAAAGGAAACTAAGAAGAGAGTTCATGAAAACAAGATCTCCAGAGATTAAACAAAGAGTTAATCAGTTACAAACACACAAAGAGAAATAAGGAAGGAGAGAGAAAGAACATGGGACAGGTTTTACACAGACCTTAATAATGACCCGAACCCAAAAACATTCTGGCAAAAAAATTCATCAACTAAATGGAAAGAAAAACAACTCTAAAGTCTCAGTATTAAGAAATAATGACAAGATTATTGAAGAAGAAAAAGAAAAGGCAAATGTTTTTAAAGAGCACCTGAAGAACATCCATTCATGCCCAGAGGACCCTTTATTCGACCCAGAGTGGAAAGAGATTGTAGAGCGGCAGGTCAGTCTGCCTACACATCTACCCATAACAACAAATACAGATACAAATTATAGCTGCTGCGCAGCAATGGTTCGGGGCCGGGCAATTTTAGGCAAAATTAGGCAATTCTGAGCAACAAGCAGAGTGTAGGAAGATGAAAAAAGGTGGCATTCTAAGCATAAGAGACTATGCTCTATCTGAGCTAATTAGCAAGAGACAACTCTGCGGTATATATGTTTAAAACTTCTTCTAGCTTATTATAGGAATTCAACAGCTGCAATGATTAGTCAATAAATCAATAAGTCAAGCACATAATTAATCCATAACTATTTCATGATGGATTGATTGTTTCAGGCATCAGTGTTGGAGTTACCTTTGCAGATTTGAGGATATCCTCCTCAAATCTTCCTTTATCATGGTTTTGGACCTTTAGTCAGACAAAGTGAGATGTTTGTGAATGCCAGATTGGAATTGGGGAAAGGTGATGTGAATTTTATATAATTTTATAGACAAACATTTAATATAGAAAATAACTGGAATGCTAACCAATAATGAAATGATTCATAGCAGACATAGGCCTATTTGTAAAATTGTAAATGCACCATTACAGCTTCATTTTAAAAGGAATCAGCAGCAAATAAAATAAAATTAGGCTAAGCAGAAAAAACAGGGAAAAGAGACAAGAGATAACAGGGAAAAGTGTTGATAAAGAGTATTTGTCTCTCCGCGAAACTGCCTGGATCATAATTATACTAACCTTAGTAGTCTCCGATCCACAAAGCATGATGCCTGAACATAGGACTTTCACATTAGAATGTCCGTTCTGCCTTTGCTGAGGCTTGAACTCACAACTTCTGAGACTGAGGTCCATCTTCTATCTCACTGAGCTAATTGGCAAGTGGCAGCTCATGTGTGGCTTCACAAACTGACTAAGCCAAGCATCAGGGTGCCAGACAGTAGCCACCCATGCCATGGAAAAGCAAATTTCAAAGTGAAAGTTCCAAAGCTGTAGCACATGTGGTTGATTTGTTATGAATTTTCAAAGTTTTGAAATTTAGAGGCTTGCTGTAGCGCCACCATCAGGACTATTGTCTTGTGTTTCCAGTTGACCACATCTGGCATGGGACTGGACCTTTATGAAAAGTTTGACTAGATTTCTCATATGGAAATGTTGCATGAGCTAAAGCCTGAACTCGTGATCTTCAACACCAAGAACCATCCTCTATCTCACTGAGCTAATTGTCAAACAGAAATGTCACATGTAGCTTCACAAATTGACTAAGCCAGTCACCTGTGTGCAAGACAGCAGCTGTTAGTGTGTAAAGGCAGATTTTAAAAAAATTCAGTTATTAAGACAAAAATTCGAAAATACACAAATTGCATCTGGACAGCATGGAGATGTTGGTAATTTGTTTTTAACAATGATTTATTGGCTCCATAAGTGAAAAACCGATGTTTAAAAATGCCATTTTTGCATTAACTCCAATTGTTAGCATGAGAGTGAAATTCAAAATGCTGTAAAAAATTCAGTTTTTGAGATAAATTTCTGATATTTTCCAAACATCATCTACCATGACTCCAAAATTTTGTCATTTTTTTCATGAACATTGAAAATGTATTTAGCAAGAATTTGCAAGTATATGTTTACAGTACCGTTTACGGTCAAACATTTTGATGCACTGCAGGCTCAATTTTTGATAAATCAAAAATCTGTGTGGATCGTTTGTGTAGGACAGTCAGAAGATGCTCTGTAGCAAGTTTGGTGTCAATTGAGCAAAAATTGTGGGAGAAGATAGGTTTAATAAGTGTTACAGTTTTTGAAAAAAACAGAGTGATGGACTTCATAATTTGCAAGAGGTTTCAGTGTACAAAAGTTTTGTCAGTATTGGGGCTACATTTTGGTGAAAGTTGCAAATCTGTAGCACATATGGTTGATTTGTTGTGAATTTTCACATTTTTGAACTTTAGAGGCTTGCTGTAGCGCCACCATCAGGACTATTGGCCTGTTTTTGCAGCTGTGGCAATCTGGCATGGGACTGGACCTTTGTGCAAAGTTTGGTCATTTTTCGCGCATGGGAAGTAGGATTTCCTCGGAAGAAGAAGAAGAAGAAGAAGAACAATACGGTCCTGGCAGCTTAGGCTGCCCGGCCCCTAATTATTTGGTTTTAAGTTTTCTTTTTAAAGCCTTTGGAAACACAGCCTGAAATAGTAAAAATGCATATATTATATCAAAGTTGAGTGTCTCATTAATCATCCACAAAAGTCTGAGTGAAAATAACCATTCATAACTATTAGAAAACCTGGTTTAAAAACAGCTCATTTTGCTGTTTAGACCACTTGCCATGACAGAGTGGGCGTGGCAGATAACGCTCTGACTGACAGCTCCCTCGTTTTGATTGACATCTCCCTGGCTCAGCAATGGCTGCCATAAATTTAATCCAGCCGTACATGTTTGAGCCGTCTGATGATTCAGAGGACGAAGCAGAAGCTGAAAATGACTCCTTTTAGGTAGTCACTGAATAATAAGTTTGAAAATGTTTTGTGATTCATATTAATGTTACTTCGTAGAATAGTTAGCATAACTTTTACATGCAGTGTTAGCTGAGATGAATGACAGCGGGAGGCTGGCGCTTTGCCTTTCTTCACTGAGATACGTTTTCATTGAAAACATAAATCTGCTCCGTTTTTCTGATAATAGCCTTTTTCATTCAAACACATCCAGTCTTAATATATTAGATATGTCTTTACTCTGACACACACACCGACCCTCAAAGTGGGAGAGACCGGTGCTGGCCGGCCGTCTCTCTGGCGTTGTGGAGAAGTATTTGCCCGCCTCGAATAATGTTCCCCTCTGGCTAAAATTGTATTGTTTCCTGCAGCATCACCTCCGCGATTGGGGATATGTTTATGCATAGCAAAGCTAACTGCTTGAGATTGGGGTTAGGGGTGAGGAAGGGTGCACATTACGTCCCCTCCCCGCGAGCCGACACCAGCACCGGGCCCGGGGGGCAAGCCCAGCCGCTCACAAGCCGATCAATAGATAGATCGATGGATAGATAGATAGATAGATAGATGGAAAGATAGATAACGTTAGCTAGCTAGATTGCTAACGATAGCTAGCTAGATAGCTAACGTTAGCTAGATAGCTAACGTTAGCTAACGTTAGCTAGCTAAATCGCTAACGATAGCTAGCTAGATAGCTAGCTAACGTTAGATAGATAGATAGACAGATAGATAGACAGACAGAGATATATAGGCCATATAAAATTAGTTGGGTGGCTAATCGTAAATGGCTATGAAGAGACGAGTTGGCTCAGACTCAAAGAGACAGATTTAGCTGGAGCAGAAAGGTTTTGTTGCGCTGCCACTGGGGGGCGGGATGAGACAACTGATGGATGATTTATGATTGGTTTCAAATTTATTGCGTAATAAATCTGAGAGATAAGCACGGCCCAATCAAACCCAATTTCAAGAATGTACAAAACCTTAAAAGACAGATATTTCGAATTTGGATGAAAACTGATTTCTAATTGTTTTACATGTTTAATATTATGTACATAAGACCCTAAATTACATAGTTCGAAGGCTATTGTGGATTTGAGTTTCCAGAGGCTTTAAATAGGGAAATTACTCCTGGGATCGCGGGGCTAGAGGCTTTGGGTGGAAGGAGAGTGCACCTCCTGTCTCATTTGCAATGCTGTGGGGATTGTAGTTGAAAAGTGTCTTGTCACCAATCTTTAGAAAAATCTAACCTGAGCCTTAAAACCAGAGCTCTGTACTGCGAATATTTACTGAATATTTACTTTTACAAATATCATCTAGGTGCTGAAAAATCCATTTTATACTACTACAGCTGAAACAGTCACACATACCATAATAATAAATCTAAGCAGCACATTGATTTCATGAAAAAAAATATATAATTCTATCAGATCTGCCCTGATGATAATATTATAACTTGCTCATTTACACATTCACCCATTTTTTTCCAGATGTCCTGCTGCTTTTAGCCTGAATATGTACTACAAACCTGAACAATAGTGCCATCTGAAGTTGGATCTTTACCAGTTGGGTCATCGGAGAGGATGGAATATTGGACACAATACACAATCATCAAAACGGTATGTTGGATTTTACACCCACAAGTACAGTAATGTAGAAAGATCCAACATAGCCCCCGAAACCCCGAACCCTAACGTATGACCAACGCAGAATACGTACAGGTCTATAGCCAATGGGATACCGAGGACTTGATTACAGTTGCTTTAAGTCTAATAGTTTGTCCATGCAGCTGCTCCCCCTCCCCCTTCTGCTCACACACGTTTAGTCAACTGGCATAAATTCCAACATCTTTCCATTGCTCTCCTTGGTTGAAGAAGACTTTGGGCTTTGCTGTGATCTCAGTCTGCTTTGCCTATTGCCTACCTTTTTAAAATTATATACAATAAAAAAACTTGGATGATTGGACGGAGATGCGCTACAGCAGGAGGCACCAGCACACCCGCCAACCCCGGTGGGACGGGTGGTACGGGTGGTTTCAGAGGCGGATATAAAGGTATCAAGTATCAAGTCTCCTACCCTAACCTCCATATTCTGAGGATTATCACAACAGTCCCTCATCTAACCGTAACCCTCCCCGGGAAGGAAGTGTCAAACCAATCTGTGCAGATTCCTAATCTTTGTATAATTTATATACATTTGTGGAGCCTGTCACTTTTTCAGACATGTTCTTGGCAATCAGTCGATGACAATGTTGAAACGTTACAGGCTTTTGGATCAAGGCAACGACCAGGGGAAGGACCTTTAGGGGGCAGGCTCAGTCTCCATACCCATAACCTAGACAGCCAGAGAAGCAACATCCAACTATTGTGCGTAAGCCTGAACCTGACGAAAATACAAGCCGAACATGTCAAGACACGTTCCCCGATTCGAAATGTAAAGACAGATACGATTAGGGATGGGGTGTGCCCTTCCCTTCTCCTTCGGGAGAGGGTGTCAGTACCCCATCCCTAACCCCCTAACCCTAACCCAGTGACTGAGAAGCTCATTGCATCGATCACGAGAACAAACAGCATGCCTTTCTCCCTCCAAGCCATTGGGTTTATTTCAGTTTTTTTCGTAATCATCCAGAAATTGATTCAATAGCTGTACTGCCTGACTATTGTACTGTAAAAAAAACCCCTACCCTAACCCTATAAAACGCGGCAAATCAGAGAGAGCTCGGGCCAATTCCAATTCCTATCTTAACCCTCAATCTTAACCCTCAAGCTCAACCCTCAATCTTAGTAGCCCTGTTAAGGGCTATTTTGTGACTTAGAAATGGGACACCCCTCAAAGGCAAATACGTCTTAAGACTGTGGGGGGCCAAAACTCTGTAAAGTCTGTCAGTTCAAAGAAGAAGAAATATACATCATCAGTAGTCGTCAATAAAAAGATGCAACGATTTTTTTTCCCCCAACACTTTAGTTCAATTCTTGTACAAAACAAGCAGTGACAGACATGAACGGAACAAATATGCCAGGGTTAAGAGAAAAGAAAGAGAAATAAGATAAACAAATAAATAAATAAAAAAGTTCAGCAGCTCAAACCATTAAATTGTTTACATATTTTCAGAGTCTTTATAGCTTTGGAGTTTGTGGAGTGCTGAATGGTTTCTAAGTATTGCTGCATTTCATTCATAAAAAATTTGAACAAGGATTTTCCATTATAAAATTTACTCCTATGAATATAGAATTTTGCTAAGATAATAAATAGATTAATGAAATAGAATTGTTTTTGTTTAGAAATGCTGACATCATAAAATCCAAACAGCACATCTTTGTACAGTAGTGAAAATAGAACATAAATGTTACAATGAATATACTCGACAAAATCTTTCCAAAAAGTGACCGTATAGGGGCAGCAAAACAAATGTGCAGTTACCAAACAATAATCTGCTGCCGTCTGCAGCTGTGTTGATCTCATATTGAAACAGAATGCTTGATCACTAGGGGAACAGTTGAAATTGTGACTGAGAATTATGTTATGAATATGAACAGTTCACAAGTTACAAATTACTCACTCCCATAGTTTTTTGGAGCTTGCTTGCTTTTTGTAAACTTGTCTTCATTGGTGGCCCTGAAATGAATCAGGGCTTGTGTTTTGTCTGGTGGCCCTGAAATGGAACAGAGATAACAACATTACTTTCTTTTATTTTTTTGGCTACCTGTCAGATATTCGTTAAGTTATCAGTTTAGTTTCATGCAGTATTGCAAGTATTATCACAATGAATACTGTAGTCAACATCCAGCAGAACTGGTGAGGCTGTTTACACGGTCACACAAGTGTTATCTGGTGACTTTCATCCACGTTAACGTTTCACTCTTTGGGTTATAAGTTGATATTCAACCAAATAATCTGTACCACAACAACAGACGTAACTTATTCAGCAGAAAGTCACCAGATAATATGATCACTAACGTTAACCTGCAGCTGTAACGTTACCAGCTGCAGACTCTACAGCTACAGGAGATGATACCGTCCGGTCATCTTACAAAAATGTCAATGCAAACATTTCACGTATATTAAAACAACTTAACAACTACATTATCACTGAGAAAAATGACTTTTTGTAACTGAATGACAGCATACTCAGTTATCAGAGAACCGAGGTTACGTGCAGGGGCAAGCGCCCGCACCGGCTTCGTTAGCTAGCCAAAAGATATGTGTGCTACACTACATAGAGGTCTATAGTCCATAAAATGACGTTAAACTAAGATAATGCAATGGTTATCATAATTTTAAAACAACTATTAACGAGGAAAATACTCACATTGATAACTCCGCTTCCTTACGCTTGTCGCCGCCATCTTGCATTGACTGAATCGTCTGTACTCGGACGGGCTCGGCTGGGCTCGGCGGATGATGCACAAAGGATTCTGGGATAGCACTCATTACCAAGGGTGGTCCTGGAAAATCTTAAAAGTGAGGGACATACAGTCCTCAAACTTGCCCCTCAACTTAACGTTCTGAGAATCGGGTCAGCACTTGCACTTCGCGGGAGTGCGCATTTTTGAGATTGAGGGTTAAGATTGAGGGTTAAGACATGAATTGGAATTCACCCCTCATTTCTGCTCTGACAACTGAAGGAAAAACACCTACCAGACAGTCAAAGACTGCAAGCCTTTCCATTTAAAGTGTGCCTTGACCTGAGAAAGACTTGGCATAGGTCGAATGTCGTCCATGCTCACTTAATTCGTGTGTTGTCTGTGCGAATGAGAGAGGGCTACACCATCAGAGAAATCAGCCTAACAAAATGTGGGAGTTGGCTGGAGGTGAAGCTGGTGCTGTTATGGAAACACAACATGCATATGGAGCACTTGGCAATTGGACACCACTGAGAGAAAAACCTGTGTGGAGGTGACAATGGAGGGAAGCTATGCCATCCTGCATGACATCAGCTACACCCAGAGGAAACCCATCACCAGCAGGTACTGCACCTCTGTCATCCGACGCTTCTGGAAGACACTGCAAAAGCATCAACCACACTGATTAGATGTTGGAGCGCCTCCAGTCGTTTAACTCAATTCCTGACAACTACATGATTCCTGAGAGTAAGTAATAGGGCTGTCACTTTTTATTCGAAATTCGAAAATTCGTTTGAAAGTGTGGGGAAAAGTTCGTATTCGAATGTAATGACCAGTTTGAAATCAAAATGTACAGTCTTTAAGCGGAACAGACCGTTTGAAGTAGTTCGCCTTGTGATCCAGCAGAGGGTTCTCCAAAACTTTACTATCAGCTTGACCTATTGCACGCCCTATTGGCCCTTGACCTATCAATTCAGCTAGTAATATTTTGTTGCTTGCTACGAAAATGGAGGATGGGGGGATGTATCATCGTGGTTATTACCCCTATTCCCCTAACCCTTCAGAAAGAGACAAAAGATGGCAGTCATGTTTGTACTGGTTGGGAAATGACTTACAGCGCTGAAATAAAATTTGTTCTTTTAGTTGCCCAAACACACATCGACATGTGGACTGGAGGAGCCGGGAATCGAACGGTCAATCTTCCAATTTGAGGACGACCACTCTACCTCCTGAACCATATATGTGTGCACACCCAGAGCCATCAGTGCTGGATGTGGCATGTGAGAAAATCGAAGCACAACAAAAACTTGATAAACGAGCTGCAAAGGAGACTGGAGGAGGTGTCCAGGATCCATCCATCTAAAGTGCCTTTTTGTGCTACGTTTCGACTGGATTTAGTCGTCATCAGGCTGAGGCACAATGGAGGGAAGATTCATTAGACACTGTGGTAGGTCTTCTTCCCAAGTGGCTGGTGAGATGTTTCCCCTATAGTGGTTGAGGCATGAATGAGCTTTCTTAATCAACAAACTATGAAGTCTACAGTTTACTCCCAGTAACCTCTGAGACGACAATTAAACGTTATACCCATTAAGTGATATTTTCTGCGACCCTGATATTTTATTTATTGGACTCTTTTGTCTGGCCCCGGTGATACTAGGGACTTGGACACTCCCTAGTATCACCGAGGCACGCAAGCCTCCACGCCACGTCAAGGCAGAGTCCATGTGGAGGTATCTAACTATCTATAACAAACTATAACTAACTATATTTATAACTATAACTGACTATATCTAATTCTAACTATAAGTAACTATACATAACTTAACTACCTATATTTAACTTCTTAGTCGCTGTCACTCCTCTCTCCTCTTTGGAGGATCCCTTTCTGCTGGAGAGCAGAGCAACCTTGTCTTTCACAGACACCCTTGTCTTGGTTTTGCTTTCCTTGTCCAGCACTTCCAGACCACCATTGATTTTCTTCAGCATTTCATAACGCTCATGACCACGAACATGCAGAACAAAGGCATTACGGGGTTAGGGTTAGAAGTTTTCTTATTCCTAAGTTTCATAGTAACAAAGTCTCCCCCTCATAGGGTTAGGGTAGGGATCCAATGTGACCTTGGCGTCTGTCTTCAGGGCTGCGGTCATCTGAGCCCTCTGGAGATTCCTGAGATGCTTCACTGTCATCTCCAGGATTTCCACCTTCTCCAGTTTAGAGTGTCTGTAGTTATCTTTTTTGAATGCATCCAGGATGAGAGTTTTCAGCTTGCCCAAGCTCTCGTTCAGGCTCTTCTCCTCTTTTCCATAATTGGCTTGGGTGAGTTTCTGTCTTCAGAAGTCTCATCTGGCAGCATGTCAGTAATCTCCTTTAAGATCTGCAGCTTTATTTTCATTCCTTTTCTGAGGCATATATATATGTATATATATACGTATATATATGTACAATCCCCACAGCATTGCACATGAGACAGGAGTTGCACTCTCCTTCCACCCAAAGCCTCTACCCCCGTGATCCCAGGAGTAATTCCCCTATTTAAAAAGAAAACTTAAAACAACATACTTCACAGTTAACATCGTGGTCTTTGACAAATGTTCAAACTTTTCTGTAAATGGTCTTGAAGGACCAAAATTGTGACATGTAGCCAACAACTGTGCGTATTCCATTGTATTCTCGTGTTCTCCCAAAGGAGAAGGAAGGTGCTGGCTTTGTTGCTCCTGCAATAGCTCAGTGCCTCTTTTGTTCCACATGGCGGCTGCTGGCACCAGACTTGCCCTCCAATTTCTCAGGCTCCCTCTCTGGAATTGAACCAATCTAAAGTTGATAAGGCAGACATTCGAATGAGACATCACGTTTTTTTTGTTGTTTTTTTCATACTAAAAAATACATTTTAATTTAGCGCTGTAAGTCATTTCCCAACCAGTACAAACATGACTGCCATCTTTTGTCTCTTTCTGAAGGGTTAGGGGAATAGGGGTAATAACCACGATGACACATTTTGAGGATGATACATTCCTGAATAACTCATGATAGGAAGGTCGTAGAGAGCTGACTTAAAAGGGGGAGGGTTTTGGGTCAAAAAGCTTAAAAGTCAAGCAAAAGATTGATGTTAGAGTTATTAAACACAACAACAATGATCTCACTTCTCATCATGTTACTCTAAATTATTAATCCTGGTTGTTTTTCTTTTAAAATGTACTTGTTATTTTTTTTGCACAAGTATTATTGATGTTGCTGTTCTTGTCTACTCATCCATGTTGGAGTGTGAGTATTGCTCCATACTATCCAAGAGGGAACCTCTGTTAGCAGGTTTTCTCTTCAACCAAGCAGCAGCACACCAGACCTGACTCATTTAAAGCAGCTGTGCGGAACTTATCGTTTTGGTTGATTATAGCGCCCCTTTGGTCGAAGCGGTACGACACGCACAGCCTGGTGTCGTAGAATTCCGACTGCAGCCGGCAATTACCGCATGCATTTGTTTTGGAGAGCGAGATAATTAAGTAACGTTAGGTCAGTCCAAATAATTAGTGGAAACAGCAAAATGACTCAGTAAATTCTCCTGTCATGTTTCTGTTCTGATCTAATCTAATCTGTTGTGTATTTTGAGCAACTAAGCCTGAAGTTATTGTGGGTAATGTAGTAACCGTTGTTGTGCTGCTGGAAACAATGAGAAGCAGCCGTGTACGGTCGGTACAAGGAGGAATAAACAGTTAACAAGTTATCTGCTGAGTCCGCATTATTATGTGAAAAGAATACTCAGACAATTTGGGAGCTATGCCCTTTCTCTATCATTTTCATATTGAGACAACATGATCGATATCTTTTTTTGTGTCTGTCTGTCCAGTGGCTGGGTCTCAGCGTTTAGCATTGCACTTATAGAGGGTCAGTACATCCTGCGCTGTGATCCGCAGAGGGATACACCGGTGAGCAGGCACAGATGTAGCTTGTAAACAAAACTCAGCTGTTTATTTAGCCTAGCGATATCTTCGGATTTTAGTAGCTGCAATGGACGACTGATACGAACTAGGGACAGTTTTATTAATGGTAAAAAGTTCCGCACAGCTGCTTTAATCAACTGTCTGCATTGTCATTGCTCACCTTAAGAGGGAAAAAACAGAGGAGAACTGAAGAACACACACACACACACACACACACACACACACACACACACACACACACACACACACACACACACACACACACAACAGCATAATATCAAAACATAAGACATAAGTACTAATATGAGGCTGTGAGGATGAACAACCATGTCCATCTCGCCTGTAGCTGCTGCCTCCTCTGATCTTGAACTTGTAGATTAAACTACCAGTGTAACGACCTCAGACACAAAACTGGTGGTCTCAAATGCACGACTCGTAGTAGTAAAGTATTTTACTTGGCATAATCAATTAAACAAAAGGCGCTCTCAAGGAGGATATTCAAAGTACAAAACAAAACACTCACAATGAGGATCAAAAAATATCACAACCTAGAATCAAACCTGATGACATGAAAACCTGGCATCACACAGACTGAACAAGACGAACTGGCAACAAGACAAAGGGAGACAAGGGCCCAATCCCAAACCACTCCCTACCCACTACCACTTCACTACTTAGTGTCACTGCAAATCAAGTTACACTCGCAGCTGTGGAGGGCACTCCTGATTAAGGGGAAGTGTAAGAAAGAGAAGCCAAACCATGGGACGCCCTCGCCACTCTACCGGAAGAAGGAAGCAGATGTAACCATGGATACCGACAGATGCTTTGTGAAAGCAAACTAGAGCAACAGGCTATTAAAAAAAACATGTAAACATTAATTAAAATGAGTTAAATTAAAAAAAAACCTTTAATAAGTCATATAAGAGATACAGTGCAGTGTAATCAAAGTCATTAACTTGTTCATATTTTCTAGACACAGTTCACACATTCACAGATGAACTTTATTAATTAATCTGGGCAATCTTACTCCCATCCCTGCTTTGCAGCATTCCTCTTTTTAGTAAAGAGACTCATTTTTTATTCGTAGATTGATTCACTGCTTTGTTTTTTCTTCTGTCCCTGTGAACACATAATTATATATTTTTTAAAAATCATGTGAATGGGATGAGGATTTTTTTAGACAGTTTTAAATAGTTTATTTAAGCATATGGACATGTAGGTTTTCATCTTTTGATACCAAACATTCTGTGAGTTTGTTTGAGACTGTAAAGTCAGTGTGAGGAAAACAAATGTGAGTGTTTGATCTAAAATATTTTACAAAGTAGAAAGACGGAACTCTTACAGTACGTTATTTCCTCCATTGTGATGTTGTGCTTCCTGCCGGCTCATCAGAAGCCTGCACTGATGCACACTCGCTATCTAAGGCAAAGAGCATGGATACCAAGAGGCGAAGCTTCGTTGAATTTCTGCCAACAGCCACCAGGGGCGCTGCTGTAGCGCTGCCGCCATCTTGGACTGTTGCGCACAGACAACATGCAAGATGTCAAGGAGAGAGGAGAAAAAAAGTAAAAGAAAACAGTGTAGTGCAGTTAACTGCAACAACTATCAGTGGAACACCTCGCACCTGGCCTTCCACCGTAGGATCCCGACAGGTAAGAACTCCTGAGGTGTAAGTTTTAATAAAAAGTGTTTTAATATCAATTTAATATGCCAGTTTTGGAGGGAAGGTAACACACACACACACACACACACACACACACACACGTGTATACACATGTAGATCTATATCTACATCTACATATATATATATATATAAATATATCATATTAAAATAACCTATAAATTATTATTATTATTATTACTGTCCCCTTACTGTACAAACTGTAAATAAATCTTTATTCCTGACTATGTGACATCGCCATTAATGTGTTTCTAGTTAAAATATTGATTTTTTTTTTATTTCTTTATTTTTTTTATTTCTTTTTTTGTAGATTGGCTTATGGGGTGATTTTGAAGGAGTAATTAAGTTAGTCTTCTCATAACTGGATGTAATATGTAGAGATGCCGTCTAGGCGGTTTTTTTTTTTAAGTCTACATTTTGCTTTACAAAAACGTGAAAAAGCAGCTGTGACCAAGCTATCACGAGGTGAGTAGCATTGTAAGCATAATTAATAGCGATATACTTCAGTTTGTCTGTGTGTTTTTGTATGCAAGCGGGTCTGCTGCGGTCTGCTGACAGTCCAAAATGGCGGCGGTAGGACGAAACCATGGACGAGTCTGTTGCTATGGGGCGTTCTGTTGAGCTCTTGGTATCCATGCTCTTTGTCTAAGGGCTGAGCAGTCCACTCGCACTCAGCAATAATTGGTTTGGGATGGCCCTTAATATGGCGGAGCTCCGCGTGACCGTGCAAACAGAGGGGAAGTGAATAGGGCGAGAGGATAGGGGCCGGTTTGGGATTGGGCCAAGGACTATTTATACATGAGGTAGGGGAACACAGGTGAAACCAATCAGGGGTGGGGTAGACAATCACAATGGCGGGAAAATCACACAAAGGGAGGAAGTCAGGGTCTGAAACGAGAGGGAAAAGGTGAGTACAAAATAAAACAGGAAGTGCACGACGAGACTGGACATGAGTGACTTTAACTTAACATAACATGCTCATGACAACAAAGGACTGAACATGAAACTAAACTAAGGCATGACATAAAATATGAAACACTAAATATGAACATGAATAAAATTAACATACTTGACGAGACACAACAACCAGCTCTGATGAAGTGGGTTTCAGGGAAAGGGCAGGAGAAGGTCTGCAGTGTCTTTTTTTTTTTTTAATAAATGAAAATAGCCGAAGTTTATTTGTAACCCCCATGCGAAAAAATAACGGCATGTCAGCTGTACATTTGTACAACATACTTTTGTAGAACAAAGTACAACATGTAGGAGTAACACCTAATCCAGTTCTATGACTTCATCGCTGGACAGAGGAAGCTTTGGATCCATGAGCTCCTCCTGGTAGGGCTAGGGTTAGGTAAGGGTTAAAACTGGGAATACAAATCCACAATCAGCAAACATTATCCTTGAAGAAAGTTTATTTCATCTCCCATAATCTTCCTAGTCTGACTGATAACTCCATTCATAGCAGTGTTATTTTACTCACTCATGATCATCTAAGCACCACAGGGATAAAGTTGGGAGAATAACAACTCTTAGACTCTTCTCACGAGGCAACATGTTGCTTTGAGCTGCTCATGTCAGTCTCTAGATGTTTGATGTGAAATCAAAGAATATCCACTGTTTTCAGACCTTAAAATTTCACCTTATGATCAGATCTGAATAGGATTAGAGAAGGGGACTCAATAACTTCTCCCGAAGGAGAAGGAAGGTGCGCGGTCCATCCACCCGTCAGATCTCTCCCGTACCCCTGGTCCCAGCGGGGCTGGCGGGTGCGCTGGCTCCTCCTGCCATAGCGCACCTCCGTCCAACCGTCCATGTTGTTGTTTGTGTTTTTGTAAAAAAAAAAATATATATATATATATATATATATATGTATATATATATATATATATATATATATATATATATATATATATATATATGTACATATTTAAATGTTAGAAGAACAGTTTAATCATACATAGTCACAGTTCTGCTTCCAAAAATGAGTTTGTTTTCTTCATCTAACATCTGGAAATGTACATAAGGCCACCTGAAAATGTACATGACTTTGACAGTGTGACAAAACTCATATGTTCATATTTATATAATTGACAATGTAGTGGCAGTTTGTTCAAAAGAGTAATCCAAATCAAACACATGTCAAATAAAAAACAAAGTACCACTGCCGCACCATGGGCATGTAGTGTACGCAGGCAAAAGAAAGTCATTGTCCATGCAAAGTTTCTGTGTTTCCAGTGGTTTATTCAACAAAAACAAGCAAGCAAACAAAGAACAAAGAAATCCCTGCATGCCTCTCCCGCTCTGGTGAAAAAAAACATATATCCAATCCATACCGGAAGTTAATCTTCTTCGTGTCTACGATACCAAAGAGCATGGATAGCAAGAGGCGAAGCTCAATAGAACGCCCCATAGCAACAGCCATGGTTTCGTCCTACCGCCGCCATTTTGGACTGTCAGCAGACCGCAGCAGACCCGCTTGCATACAGAAACACACAGACAAACTGAAGTATATCGCTATTAATTATGCTTACAATGCTACTCACCTCGTGATAGCTTGGTCACAGCTGCTTTTTCACGTTTTTGTAAAGCAAAATATAGACTTTAACAAAACCAAAACGAAGAAAAACGTCCCTTGCTGGTGGGTGTATTCTCAAGGTGGCGAAACGTAATGGAACCCCACAGACGACTTACCCGCACAATGTACAAACAAATCCGAAATTCTCCTTTTACGAGAATAAGTCAGATTATTGGTGGAGGTAATAGTACACCAGTGATGACATATTTATGAATGCAGACATTAATTTTTGCCAATAAACTACTGGTTACACAATGTCCCTTTAACACCTACGGACAATTTAGAGTTAATTACTCTAAAACTGCATGTCTTCGGACTGTGGGAGGAAGCCGGAGTACCCGGGGAGAGCCCACGCTGGCAAGGAGAGAACGTTCAAACTCCGCACAGAAGGGCTCCCAGAGCAGCGATCGAACCTGCAACCCTCTTGCTGTGAGGCTACAGTGCTAACCACCACACCAACGTGCCACCCTTTTAAGTCTGTCTTTTTATATTATTTATTTTAGCAATACATTTACAAACTTTAGAGCAACCAACAATTATAAATATATCTATATATTATAAAACAAATAATAATAGTAGTAATAATAATAATACAATTATTTCAAATACAATCATGTTTTGTTTGGAATAACATTGACCTCATCAAGTTAAACCGACAAAAATTGCAGAAAATCAGCAAACACATGAATTTTAGTTGGATTAATTTTTAACAAAGATTAAATAAATTGAGCACTTTCATTTATTATTAACCGAGACCTTTTGTTGTTTAAATTACTTTCATCTGGTATCAATGGAAAATTCTATAATGCTATAAAAGCCCTTTATGGAGACCCCATTGCTTGTGTACAAGTAAATAACTTAAGAACGGACTGGTTCCCAACGCCTTCTGGGGTGAAGCAGGGAGATTGACTTTCTCCTTCTCTATTCGCTCTTTACATAAATGAACTAGCTCAAGAAATTAAACAGGTTAATCTTGGTGTTTCAATAGAGGATCTGAATCTTGCCATTAATAGTGAAAAAAACACAAATTGTTCATTTTAGGAAAAAAAGCGAATTACAGAGTAAGCGTACATTTCAGTTTGGCTCTGTGCCTTTAAAGTACACCTGTCATTATAAATATCTTCGTTTTGTCTTTGATGAAAATATGAAGTTTTCAGAGGAAAGAAAAATATTAGCAGAGTCCGCTGGAAGAGCGTTAGGCTATGTGTTGAGTAAAATGAAGTCATGTACGGATCTTGGTTTTTCTACATTTAAACAACTTTATAAATCCTTGGTTGACTCAGTTTTGTTTTATGCTGCAGGGGTTTGGGGCTTTGAAGAAGTTTTTGAGTGTGACTCGGTTCAGAATCGTGCTTTGAGGTGTTTTCTTGGTGTGCATAGGGACTGTGATAACAACATTCTGACACCATAATGGCAAATTTCAGACGGACAAATCAGGATAAATTTTACTTTGTTCAAGACCTGTTTCTGTCTCAACAACACACTCTCGTGAGATCTGGCAACAGATATCTCCTCTTTGGTGCTGAAATCAGTGCAGTTTCACCAAAGATACTGGATTAAAAAATATTTTTTTCCAGCGAATGTCTGAGTTACAGCTTGATTGAGCACACCATAATGTACCTCTGTGGCACCTAGTGTATTTAGCTTATTCTGCCAATTTTACCCTGGATTTCAATTTAATACTAATCAAGTTTAATTTGAAGACAAGTGCGCATGAAAACACTGGAAACAGATTTGAAGACAGGCCAAGATTGTTGATCAATGGCTGTGCTTGGATAGATGTGACCAGCAGAATTAAGCCCTTTTCAGACAGAGTGCACAAAGCGCAGACCTCCGCCGATGAACCCATTCATTGTGTATGTGCTACCGTGGCGCAAGAGCGCAACGCTGTGCTGTCGAGCTGAGTGGTGCGCGAGAGGGCGCATGCCGCGGCGTCTGCCCGCCGCCAGCCTGCGCTGGAATTGAGAATTTTTAATTTTACCACAACGTGCTGTGACGACACCTCGGCGCGTCCAATAGTAGAGACGAGCCTGAAGTAGACCCGGAAACGGTCACCATGGAGCTGTAGCTGCTGAACGAGCCTGTACTCCCCCAAATCCTGTCTTGCTCTCCGCTTGCTCTGCTCCCTACCTCGCGGTGAGCGCTGCGAAAATCGCGCTGTGTGTGAAAGAGGCTTTTCAGACCCAGCTTATGACAGGAAATTATATTATCAGTTATCCTCTTATACGTTTTTTAATGTGTGCACCATACCATCCCCATACCATTGTCACAAGTGAATAAGGAAAACAGCTTTGCAGCAATGCTCCACATGCAAAGTGGACTTGCAAAGACATCAAGAAGTTAATTAAAGTCTATGCTTCAGTGACTTATAGCACATCTTAAAATACTTCAACTATCAGCTTTTTTAAATAAGCTCGCCCACAAATTTTCAGCAGCAAATTTTCCCTTTTCTGCTTCTTCTGTCCTTTATCTTCAGAGGCCTGCTGAAGGACTCACCCAAAGGTCCTTCAGAAAACGATTGAAGCATCAATTGCAGATACTATGGCGTTATATTTGTGTCATATGTCGCACGAGCGGATAACACATCTACACGCGCGCAGATCTCTCTCTCGTGTAAATTATTTCGTGTCAGGTGCGCAGATTTCAACTGCGGCGCGCACTTGTTTGATCTTCGAGCACATATTCAGCAACAGAGTGAAGCAGAGGCAGGTGCGAGCGAGTAAAAGCGACACACACATCAACATTGTGCAGCTGCTTTGCGCGCGCTGGCTCGCTCCTGCTCTCTCTCTCTCTCTCTCTCTCTCTCTCTCTCTCTCTCCCTGTGCTCGCTCGCGGTGGAGCTCTGCTCGCTCAAAGCAAGGACTTTTGACACTTTGGGGGCGGAGACCAAGGCTGACCCCGGCCCTCTTATGATTGGTCATTTTCCAGCCCCCCACGTGGGTGCTTTTTCGGTTTTCTGCTGATGACAGCTTCCGTCACAGACGGGAAGCTCAGTGTTTTTTTTGTTTTTTTTTAAAGAAGCAACAGACAGCATTTTTGCCTATATATATCATTATTGAAATAATGTGGGTTGCACAGGGTAGTATACACAGCAAAATCAGACTATCAGCATTTACATAGGTTACTTAGTGGCTTTGCAATCTTTGCAATAAGCTTCTGCCACCGGGGACGAATTTTCGCGGAAAAAATCTGCTTTACGGCAGGAAATGCGTCATGTATTGTGAAATTGGTCGGTCAGCCAATCAGGGACTGGAGCTGGTCCTTATGAGAGCTGTTTCTCAATATGCGTTCTTGTGCAGACTTGTGTTCTTGTGGACTTGTGACACGTCATCCGTCACAGCCCAAGTACTGTTCCAATTCAAAGTTCACATCTGGCCAAGTTCAGTCCAAATGCCCAGATGTGTTCTCGCCACACCCATTTCACAGGGGATGCATCTGAGCAGACTTGTGTGGACTTCAGACAGCCAACTATCCCAGCATGCATTTCGCAACAATCATCGGAAAATGACAAGTGAGGGAAAGGCGCACAATTGTAAGCCATAATTACCGATATGTGACTGTTGTTTTGTCACAGGACCTAGTGTTTTCATGCGTAGTTTAAACGTCAGACCCGTGGTCGATGTTTTAATATAGAGCCCAGTTGTGACTGAGGTCAGCTGGATGACAGCGGTGTCAGCGCTCATAGATAATAAGCGTGTGTGTGAGCGCTCAGGCTGCCCCAGAGAGCAGCCTCTCTCAGGTAGTCCTTTTGAAATTCATGGCTGATATCTCTGTAGTGGTTAAATATGAAATGTAATTCGTTTGGGGGATGTCTAATGGGCAACATTCAGTCTCAGTATAAGATATATTCTTGTGTTATTAAATGTTGTAACATGTTATTGTTCTTTGCATTCTTTATTTAGGCCTATGTGTTTTTACCATTCAATAATGATTTTAAGAATTTATTGTAATTTATTTATTGTATTTATTGTAGACCTATTTAAAGATTAATTGTCTTTATTGTAGTATTTATTCAACAGCATTTTAAATATTGATCATCTGATATGAATTGTATACCCGATGTCTGAAGTTTGGCTGAATAAAATTTTCCTCTTCACATCTGACCTGTTTGATCCCATTTATATTGGTGAGGATGGACTAAATGAGAAACTGCTGTCAGTGTAATCCAGTACAGTTCAACAGCACCACAATCTACAACTCAACACTTCAGTAAAATGTCAGACTGAATACAATATTAAACTGCTGTTGTTTTTTCTAGGTGAACCAAGTAAACTGTCAAGTCTCCATTAAAAATAGACAGAAAGCATAATGATGAGACAAATGCAGTGATGGACAGTAACTAAGTATATTTACAAGAAGCTACTGTACTTAAGTACAAATTTGATGTACTTTGGGTATTTCCTTTTACTTAGAGGGAAATACTGTACATTCTACTCAAGCTACATTTATTTGATAGCTATAGTTACTGTTCAGATAGTTTGTTTTATATGTAGTTGTTTCATATTTACAAGTTGCTGTGTGTTGTTATAGATCAGACTAGTGCACCAGTGAACGGTGTTAAAATTAGTTCTACCATGACAACATTTAAATGCTGTTTACATGTAGCCTACGTTGATCAATTAATATTCAATTCATATTCATGTATATGATGATCACAACACTTGAAATTGGGTCACTCTGCATCACGAGTACTTTGAACTTTTAATTTTAAGCAGTCCTACATTTTGCTGACAATATTTTTTACTCAAGTCAGATTTGGTGTGCAGCACTTTTACTTGTGACTGAGTTTTTGTTCTTTGTTGTGATATTCCTGGGTACTTTGTCCACAACTGGACAAATATATCGAACAGACATGCAAGCATCGCACGTCTCATCCTCATCCTCATCCTCCGCTGTCTTTCTGGGATCTGCCTCCTCAGCTGGGCAGCCTCCTCCTCAGTCCTGCTGCAATAACTGTGCCAAGATGCGTTCTCCGATCCGTTATTGATTTTTGATTTCCATCTCACCAATGCTCACAATCACAATAACCACCAACTCTCCACAACTTTTCCCCCTGCACTTGACTTTTGATTATAATCAGAAGCCAGCTGCGGGGAAAAGGTTTTAAAATATATTTTATGAAAATGTTTTGGCTATTTATATGTTTTTGTATGTCAGTTATATATGTTGGAACTTTAAAAACATATACATATTGATTTCTTACAGTGTCTATGAAAAGACGCAGGGCTGGGCTGTGTTTATATTGTTTTATTCTAAATGCATGTATACAACATAGACAACAGCCAAGGGGAGCGGAGGTGGTGACATCATCAAGTTCACTGCTGTTCCAAAAGCACAAATGACTGTACTCCCGTCCTCCCGTTCTTGGGAAGTCCGGACTCTCGCGTGGACTTGCCAAGTCCACAAGTCCAAACTGCTTAGTTAAGTTATGAGATAAGTGAAAAACGGCCTAGCAAAAGAAAAGGAGCTCCTCTGTGTGAGGAGGCAAAGAAGAGGAAAAACGAGTAAACCTCAGTCAGGCATTCAAGAGATGGAGGGAGCTCCGTGACCAAAGAGGCTTCAGAACCCATGTCCTGCTAGCTTTCTTTCTAATGGATCAGTAAGTAACACGGCTAAATGTTAGCTAGACCAGAGAGGACTGTACTGTACTGGCTGCTAGTTAGCTCCTAGCTTGCTAGCATCGCAAATCGCCGCAACCAGGGAGCGGGTAGCCAGTGTTGGTCGGCTGACATCCTGGTTGCCATTCTACGGCAGCCCTCGGACAGTGATACCACCCCCCCGCCAGGCCGCCACCGCAGCTACTGGGAGTAGTGGAGTAGTGTTTTCATAATCTTTTACTATAGTTGCTTTCTTTAAATAATGAGATTTACGTTTCCAAATGTAGTCAAAGTTTAATTTGTTTATGTTTTTATCGCTTTATTTGATATAGAAAGACTTCACTTGATTTGTCATCTTTTGTAATATGCACACCTAAATATTTGACCGTAGTTTTGATGGGAATACCATTTGTCGCCAGAAGATGGCAGTCATGAATGGCTAATAGTTCACATTTCTTTAAATTCAGTTGTAAACCAGATGCTTTGGAAAATAAATCTATAATCTGAATGGCTTTTGGGACTTGTTGAATATTTTTTTAAAAACAGAGTTGTGTCATCTGCCAGTTGACTGATGACTATTTGGCTCTCAAAGGCATTTAACTGCTCAATATCAGAGTTTTTAATGACAGACATCATTTCTGCTGCAAAGGAAGCTCAGTGGTTGCGGTGGCAAATTGGAGGAAGAAGAAGAAGAAGAAGAAGGCACCCACGTGGGGGGCTGGAAAATGACCAATCATAAGAGGACCGGGGTCAGCCTTGGTCTCCGCCCCCAAAGTGTCAAAAGTCCTTGCTTTGAGCGAGCAGAGCTCCACCGGGAGCGAGCACAGGGGGAGAGAGAGAGAGAGAGAGAGAGAGAGCAGGAGTGAGCCAGCGCGCGCAAAGCAGCAGCACAGTGTTGATATGTGTGTCGCTTATGGCAAGCCGTTTGAGCATTTATTCCATATCGTTGATATCAGGTGTCAGTGTCGTTCACTAGTTCGATCATTGTCAGCACTAGTTGGACATCTGGTCACACTAGTTAGACATTTTGTCCAACTAGTTGAACAAAGAGTCTTACTAGTCACTCTTTTTCAGCAACTTGTGACACTTTTGTCAAACTAGTAACAACTTAAGCCTGACTAGTGAAGCCACAGAGCCATACTAGTGGCACCAAAATCCAAACTAGTCAGCTTTTTGACAGACTAGTGGCCCACTGGGCTGAACTAGTAATGCTTAGAGTCTTACTAGTGAACTAGTGAGCTGCAAAAGCTCTCACTTGTTAACTAGTAGCAGCTATTCACCTCACTAGTTTGCTAGTAACCTCAAGTTTTTTGCACTAGTTACACATGTAAGAGCCAAAATCATCACTAGTGTGACTAGTAAGGATTTACACCACTAGTTAAACTAGAAAAAGTCTCATTGACCTTATTAGTTAAGTAGTGGGGGCTTAAAAAGTTTACTAGTTGAACTAGTAGAAGCTTTCTTTCCCTTTTTTACTTGTGTGTTGAAAAGTAAAATAAAATGTGACCAACAAACTTTCCAGGTTGGGTGTTTTTTAATGTTTGCCCACTCAAACTGGCAACAGAAATGTTTAAAGAATGTTAGTGTTATGTCCAAACAGTGTTTTCTTTAAACATTCTTATTTTAGTTTATTTCGTTTATTTGTATAGGGACAGTGCACATTAATAGCATTTCAGTAAATGTGCCAGTTTTAGCTGTTTAGTCTACTGAAATTTAATTTCTTTTTAGTGAAAGTTTTTTTGCAAACACTAAAATGTTACAGTATCATGTTAAAAAAATGTTATTGCTAATGCTTTAGGAACGCTGTGGCTGTATATTTCTATAACATAGAACATTCTCTATCATTAAAAAGAATGTTCTGGGAACCAAATAAAAACTTCCCACTAGAAACATTACCAGAACATTATGTGTTAATATTCTCAGAACGTTTTTTGAACAAACAAATATTCTAGCTGGATAACATTATAACTACGTTATCAAAAAACATTTTTTAACAGTTTTTTTGCAAACACTCCTAAAACGTTAGAGTACTATGTTAAAACATGTTACTGCTTAATGTTTTAAGAAGGTTGTGGCAGCATGCTTTTATAACATTTACACAGAACATTCTCCTACCATTAAAAGGAATGTTCTAGGAACTAAATAAAAACTTCCCGCTAAAACATTACCAGAACATTGGTTTTGAGACTGCCAGGCGCCTTTAGAGAATAACAGTTGTGACGGCCTTACTAATGTGTCTGTTCCTTCACAGCTCTTCCTTGTGGTTGAAGAGGCCGTCCGTCCAATCTTCCTGGCCACACCTGAGGGTGTGGTCTTACCTTATAAATAGGCCTCAGTTGTCAGCCTGCTCTCTCTCTCCCCCTGACTGAGCAGCTGACTGCCACATGGCCATTATGGTGTAGTTTGGTTTGTCTTGTCTTGTCTTTGTTTCATTTGTTCTGTTTTACACACACACACACACACACACACACCCTCTGCAGCCACTCATGACACGACAACAAGCTTTACTTCTTATTGTGGAGTAGGTTTAGTTAAATAAATCACCTTTGTATCTTAAATTGTTTGTGTAGACTCTCTTTTGTTGCAAACTGTGAGCCAAGTTTGTAACACAGTCAACTTATGGATAAAATGCTAAATTAATGACAGACGCAGGCCTCTGTAAGATGCAGAGACGAAAGGCCGTGACCTCGCTTGAGGGTCGGAGGGTGATACCGTCGGAGCTGCGGAGGCGGGTAGCTGATGTCTGACGCACCGCTCTTTCGGAGACTGTAAACTCCCAGCGCAGTCGCAGTCTCACCCTGGCCACTGCGCCCGCGGGTAGCACTCTCCTCCGGGGAGAGAGGGGGGTTCAGTGTCAATGCTGTACCCCATTGCGTCTAGCCAGAGGGCGGAGGGACCGTGGTTATGTCTATGTTTATGTCAGACAAAAATGTACCATGCAGTCCCAGAAACAATGGCACTTTCTCAGCTAAACCATGGTTGCACTATTTTATAACTAAACACATCGTGTGCCGCTCCGACCTCACAAATTGCATGAGTGCTCCTGCAGCCAGTGACACACTTCCTATCAGGAATAAATACCTTGACACAACACTGACATCACCATCTTAGACCCTCATCACATACAATTACAAAGTAATTGTCATAAATGTAATTGTTAATATGTTTTCTTCTTTAATTTCAGGGCTCCATCTGGGAATCTGGTGCTCCATTCAGCAGGAGAGAGGAGCAGGAGAAGGAGACGGGCAGAGCAGACGCCTGTCTGGATGGAGGGCAAACCATCCACTTGATTCATATCAGTACCCACGGCTCGCTCCGTGAACGGCGTTTGTGAACGTAGTTATTTGTATTCTTTTTACGGAAAGAGGGGCAGAAGAGTGAGTGTTATTCCATCGTTGAAATTATGATACCATTATGTTGCATACTCCAGTCCGGGTTTTGCTGCAAGGGTGGGACCTTTCCCTAAAAGCTCCAATGGAAATGTCTACCTGATTGTCTTTGTGAATTATTACACCAGATGGGTTGAGATGTTTCCTCTCCGCGAAGCAACAGCCGAGACAGTATCCCAAATCCTAATCAAGGAGATTCTGACACGCTGGGTTGTTCCAACTTACATCCTCTCAGACCAAGGTTCCCAGTTTGTATCATCTGTTTTTGAGGAAACCTGCAGGCGGTGGAACCTCAAACAGAAAAGGACTTTGCCTTACCATCCTCAAACAAACTTGACTGAGAGGATTAACCGCAACATAAAGGCCATGCTTTCTTCGTATGTGCAGTACAAACACAAGAACTGGGACAAATACTTGGTGGGGTTTCATTTTGCACTGAACTCAGCGGTGCATGAGTCCACTGGAGTTACACCTGCGGAGCTCAACCTTGGTCGTCCACTGAGGGGTCCCTTGGATGCTGAGTTGAGCCCACAGCTGGGTGATCCGGACACACCTGCATACGGTACGGCTGGCCAAATAGCAGAGTTCCAGAAGCTTGTGCATGGAAACCTAACAAAAGCAAGACAAAGACAAAAACAGAACTATGACAAAGGAAGACGAGATGGGAGTTTTTCGGACAAAGATCGTGTCTGGGTCTGTGCTCACCCCTACTCAAAGCTGATAAATCTTTTACAGCAAAACTTGCCCCACAGTGGAAAGGTCTGTATCGGGTTACCAGGTGAGTTGGTCCTCTAAACTTTGAGGTGGTCCTGGAAGATACTGGTGAAGACCTGCGTGTTGTCCACGTGGCTCAACTAAAGCCTTGCTATCCTACTGCTGACGAGATGGATCGAGAATAGCGTCGGCGGATTCTCGAAATCTTTGAAGAGGAAAGCAATGACAAAGATTTCTGTGGATTTCCTACAGTGGATGTGGAGGAAAACAGAAAGGAAAAGCAAAAACAGTAATATTTGTTTGGGATGGAGTCAGCCTCACCTAGTTCTGGCTTCTTCCAGGGGGAAGGAGTGTGACAGCTGGTGTTTTTTTCTCATCTACCTCGTCGCCTGTTCACACCCCAAACACACCCAGCTGCGCAGGGATTTGTTCCCGGTTCCCGCTTCCATTCAAGCACTCCCATTTATTCCCATTTGGAACAGCTGATTTCACTCGCCATTCATTCAGCAGGAGAGAGGAGCAGGAGAAGGAGACAGGCAGAGAAAGTGTGACGATCGGCCGGAGCAAACTGCTCATAGTGCGAGTAATATCAAAAGTGAGGTTGTTTAAACCCTTGTTCTTCACCGCCGGGGCCATTATCTTTATCATCATCATCATTACTGCTGCCTTCTTGAGATCTCGGGTTTCATTAGTAAACCAGGGATTAGATTTCTTTGGTCGTCTTGTCTTGGTAGAGACCGGTAGCACAGAATCGAGGAGAGAAACAAGTACTAGGGTAACTTAATTTGTGAAACTTTCCACAGGTTTTGTCATAGTTGCAAAAGGAGCCAGGACCCCAGGCAATTTATCACTGAGCGTCGCTATAATTGCTGGGCTGATATGACGAGAAGTAAAAACATTTGTGTCACTGACATAGGGACAGGCTAATGAAGCTTCAAATGTAATTAGAGAATGGTCCGACACAGCAGAGGAGACAGAAGCAACGTTCAGGGCTGACACATCTAGTCCGCGGGAAATTATCAAATCCTGAGTGTTACCACTGGAATGAGTAGGTTCATGGACAAGCTGAATGCTGAATCCTGCATCACAGGAGTGGCGTCGCTGTAAAGCAAGTAGATGTGCCTTCACGGTGTGAAACATCTGTGACCAACATTATCATATGCACTTTAATGCATGTATCACACTTAACACTGGTGTTATTATTGCTTACATTCAAAACGTGCACATATAGACATACTGAGAGAAGAACTGTAAATATCACCGCCTCCAGCAATGTACAAGCTTCTTTTTGCACCGTAACTGTAAGGCCAGACGTTTTTAATGGTCTTAATTCCTTGACTAAGCAATGCAAGTGAACAAATAAATAATGCAAGCACACACGGTATCTAATGTGAGTTAAGACATACAATTTCACAAACTGTGTTGTCATTATGAGCTATAGCCCTGCTGAAATCGAGTGTTTTTCCAATGATAGACCATTCACAGTGAAACTCTGCCAAACACTGGATGGACTAAGCTGGTAGTTATCCGAACAGTCGGACTGTTTTGGTAAAAACTGGTAAATTTGGTAAAAACTATTTCTGTGTGATACTGTACATTGTTGTGAGTGTCTATGTTTTTCCACATTGTTTGTTCATGTAAGATTTAAAGATAATGTTTATGGCAAAAAAAATAAAAAATAAAAAGTAGATGTGCCTTTTTCTCTCCCTGTTTCTTTCAGAAAAGTCAAGTCAGTAGCTCGCTCTGTTCATCCAAAACAACAAGAAGTACACTTAATCCGTAAATTTCCACTCCAAGAGAAAGGTAAAGGCACTTTTTTTTTAATATGTCTTGTTGTGGAATGCTAGAATTACAAGAGAGGTTTTAAGTTTCAGTAAAATAAGAGTTGTAGCTACTAGAGTTGTTTGTACTATAGAACAAACAAACTGTTAGTGTGTTCATCTGAAAACATTAAATGCTGCAATTTACTATCCAGTATATGTAATGAAGTGTCATGAACTTGGGTTTTGAACGAATAAGTGATGGGATTGACAAATGACCTTATTAACTGATGGTCATCAGGGGCGTCTCTAGGATTTTGACACATCCGGGGCTTAGCCCAGAAGAGTTAAGCAGATGCGCGCTCAGAGCGCGCGCCGAAGTTTTTAGACATAGAAACATTCTCCACATACCCTACAGGTACCTGCTCTTCTGGACTGAATTGAATTAAGGCATTTCATGGTTACCAGTTAATACCAAATAGGCTAGCAATTTTCACAAACTTCCCTCAATAGCCCAGGCACAAAAATGCCCCATTCATCATGTTGAACATACCAACAGCAACCATTCAGCAACAGTAAACATCTTGTCATGTTCAGTATTTACATTGTTTTACTTTGTACATTTAATGCTCTTTACATACTCATATGTATTTATTCTTTAACATTCTTTAACATAACATACTCTTTAACATAATATTTGTATCTCTTACAGGTCTCAGGTTAGGTCTCTGCTTTAACTGTTCTTAACTCTACCTATTGTCTTTGCTTCTTGTACTTAACTTTTATTAATGTACTCTTTACATCTTTTTTCCTTGTTCATTTGTCTTTAGTTTAACTTCAAACATTTGTCTTGTACAGTATATCTGTCTTAACTTGCACTCTACACTTGACTTTACATCTTGTTTTTCTTTTTCTTTCTTCAGTCATCATGTACAATTAGGTCTCTGCATTAACTCTTACTCTACACCTTACAGACAGATGCTAATAATAACAGATCGTTTTTTTCCCATGTAATATCAAGTAGCTGCTAGCTAGCTAACATTAGCTACTTCCCTCTAGTAGTTCCAGCTGCAACACTCTTTTCGAAATGATATATTTTTACATAATTTCTATTCCCATTACCTCTTTGGTTGCTGACCACCTTTGGGGGGAAAAACATGGAAATCTTTTTTTGTGACATCCCAAAGACAGCTGAACAGCTTGCTGTTGTCAAGCCTGCCTGTTGTCAAGTGCGCCTGTTACCTGACGCTGCTGTTTTGGGTGAATGACGTCACGTGCGACCTGGAGGTGTTAACCACTTGTGTGCCAAAGCCAAAGTAGTGGCTATTTAAAAATTCAATAATAATTAATTGTTACTAAAACCTGTCCAAAAACTCTGTTTTATCGAAGCATCAACATAAGATAACCGTAGTTTGAGGATGAGATCTTAAAAAAAAAAAAAAAAATTATTTATTTTTTTTTTTTGGAAAATTAATATTCATATTCGGGGCTAATTAAAAAACATCCGGGGCTTTAGCCCCGAATATTTTAGCCTAGGGACGCCACTGAGCTGAGCCAGCACCTGACTCTGGTCCACAGTCTGACCCAGAGACAGTTTCTGAGATGGATGAGTGAAACGCAGGTTTCAGCGTCAACATATTTTTGCCGTTTGTTGCGACTGAACCTCTGAGCGGCTGCGCTGTGATGCAGGGCCGTAATCACCTATTTAACATTGGGGGGACCATTGTTAATCACCAGTAACCCCCTCAGGTGAGATTTTTAGAAACCTAACAGGTAAACTGACCATTTTACAGCAAACTGAAAGCAAAATCTTGGATCAGGATTTTTCAAACTTTAGATGGCTGAGTGCCATTTTAAGGAGCCAGCGTATGATTGAGGGCCGCACAGGGAAAGTGAACACTGTGACTTTATTATGTTATTTTTAGGCATGACATACTGAACTATGCTTTTTATGAATATGACTCTTTTTAAAAGATTATTTTTCTCGCTTTTTTGTGTTTATGGTACAGGACAAAGTGAAATGGGGTCATAGACCTAATTTGCATAAAATTATGCCTATTTTATGAGTAAAAATAATCACTAATAATCAGTAATTATGAATTCTGAGTTTGAATATAAAGTGATGGATTTTTACAGAGTGGTTATGTCAAAGTTTTGTGATTTTTTTTTTTTAAAACCATTTCAAATTTTTGAATGGCAGCCAATACTAACACCTGTGGTCATCGCAGGTCATATTGACCTGGTTTTGTTTGACTGGTTATAAAGTATAAAGTATCACCCAATTCTGTTACATATTTTTAGTCAACTTCAATCCAACTCATCATCACGAATACCACACACTTAATTGATGGTCAATAGACCTCATTTACATGAAATTATACCTTGTTTTTGAGTAAAATAAACAGAAGTCATTAATTATTTTGGATTATCAGAGACTGCTGTACGTCAGGTATTAGCCAGAATATTCTCAGGTCAAAACTGACTGATGCAATTTTATTCACAAATAACAGAGAGTAAGGTTTCAGTTTCAAATCCAAACAAAATTTATTTACAAAAAAGTTTATTGCCAAAAATCTCTCAACTCCAAACTGAGAGAGAGCGAGAGAGAGAGAGAGAGAGAGAGGTGTGGCCTTATTTGCATGAGTGGCAGGACACAATGCTTTGGATTTTATAAATGTACACATTGCATTTGTGGCACCTGATGCTGACTTTGGTGTCAGTCTTGCAGAAACTGCACCTCCTCCTGGGTGATGGGCTGCAGAAGTCGAGGCACCCTGCTGGATTCTGTAACCAAGCTGGCAGAGGCTGGCGTGCGGGGAGGAACCTGGCAGAGGCTTATAGTGGTACGACCAGTTCTCGCCCAAGCTCCTCAAGGAACAGCTTCCTACATACCTGTATGTGTGTGTGTATATATATATATATATATAACATTAGAATTGTGAGTTTTATGACTGAATGAACATTGGCAAACAAAGGCCTACCTGATCAACACTAGCCATACATGATCAAACTGTTATTTGTCTGGTATGTCAATCACGCACCAAAACTTCATGTCTTCTGCATATGTTTTATTTAAACATTTGCTGATCTCAGCAGGATGAAGAATCTCAGCACAGAAACTTTAGCTGTATTCTGACACAAAAGCAAAGAACCTATGTGCAAAAATTAATAATAAAATAAAATTGAAATGATTCACACTAGTGCCTTCATGTAAATGATTAGAAACATAACAATGTGTATGAAAACGTACGTATAAACACAGATTCACAAGAATAAAAAATAAGTATGTATAGCCTACATAGCATGAAATGTGAAATGAAATTCACACTTAAAATGAAATGTTAGGAATTCCCTCTGTAAGTATGACTGTTTTCTTTGTACATTTTTCCCAATAATAAACAAAATTGATTAAAAAAAAAAGAATTCCCTCTGCAGCCAAACAAATTTATCCTCTAGAAGCAGACTCAATAGGTCCCAAAAACATTTCTCCTCCTCTCATTTCTCTGAAGATATTGCTGGGCAATATCTTGTCTGTCCAGTTTGTCAAGTCTGTCTTGGTGAATATGGCACACAGCAATGCCACTGAGCCTTTTTTGAGTCATGGTTGATCGCAACCATGTTTTCAATCTGCGTAACGCAGTGAAACTGCGCTCTGTCTCTACCTGATCAAACGGCCATGGACTTCAGGGGGCATTTCTTTCAAAGCATGCACAACATCTGCAGCTGTGTTGACCTTGTACTTGTTTTTAAACAAGGCTAGTTGGACTCTCAAGTCTTCTCCATTCAGTTCAGGATATTTGCGAACTGCTGCATCGTTTGTCATGGGAGTCAGGAGTGAGTTTTCCAGTTCTTTTAATGTTTGAATGCCTGGTTGCATAAACCTCTCAGTGATTTGTGCATCTATTGTATCTAGGACACGGTAGAACTCTGGTCTGTAAAAATCCACAGCTGATCCAGGTGCGTATGCAGGAGCCTGACCAGAAAATCTTTCAGGAGGCCTATGTGTGCGTGGTGGAACAATGGGCCCTTGAGACAGATTGTCACACTTGTCCTCTGCCTCCTTAAAGATCGCCTAAAAGTGTTCAGTGTTTCTTTTGGATTTCAAGCTGTCTTGGACAAGGGAGACTGCAGACAGCATGCCCTCCATTGTCTGAGTGTTTTTCTGGAGAGATGCGTTCAGAACCTCTAGTTCACTGATCAGATCTAAATCAAGCAGAAGTCCCAGTACAACATTACCCTGTTGCAGTCGAACACATAAACCCTCTGCCCAGCTTGCAGACTCAGAATGACTTGCAGCCATCTCATCTAGCGCATTTAGCACCATCTTATATTGGCTGAGAATGGCATGGATAGCAGGTGAGCGCACAGTCCACCTTGTGGGACATAAAGGCCTGATGGACACCGCTGGCCCTTCCCCTTCAGCTGGAACAATGGCTTTAAACTTGTCTTTCAGTTTACCATATTGCCCAAAAAATGTATCCAGTCAAGTGCATTTCACACAACGTAGGAGGCTGAGCAAGCTTGTTGTGTAACCAAATTGACACAGTGTGCTCCACAATGTACATATGCTGCTACTGGCTGTGCTCACTGAATAACAGCCTGTGCACCTGAGAGCTTTCCAGCCATATTTGAAGCCCCATCATATGCCTGACCTCTGAGGCCCGATATTGGCAAATTCAGCCTCAACAGAACGTCCAAAATGATCTTGGTAAGGTTTTCACCTGTTCTTTCATACAACCCTATGAAGTCTTTGTGCACCAACAAATCAGCGTCAACATAATGTAGGCACAGCGCCTGCTGCTCAACACCAGAGACATCCCTTGTTCCATCCATAACAATGGAATATTGCAACACTGGTAAGGACCGGATCTCATCTGCAATTTTCCTGATAATTGATGAACTCATCAAATTTATCTGCTCATTTTGACAGTCCCAAGATGTGTGCATGCCTCTCTTTGTAGATAACCGCCTCGTGAATGCCTGATCACCATCAGCTTTGTATTTTAAAAGCTGGTCATGGTTACCTTGATGATGTTCATGACCCCTAAAGGTAAATCCCTTCCTCACCAGAAACATCTCAGCTCCTATTACAGTATTTTTAACAGGCTAGCTCTGTTTTCTGCTTGCTGTGTACTGACTGCACTGCTCAACTGTGTAGTAACAGGCCTGGTTTCATATGCAACAGTTGTAACAGCCACTTTGTGAACCTCTGATTTCTCATGCATGGAAAATTTTTCAGGTGTTTTTTTCCAGTTTTGAAATCCAGTACTGACAAAAGCTGGGTCTATACTCTTGGCTTGTGCTGGTTTCCCTGTCTTAAAGTATTTAGAGCAGTGACAACACAGAACACCCTCAGTACCCATACTAACATGTAGCCAGGGATACTTCTCATACCATGCTTTTCGGAATGTCAGTGTCCGCGCTTTGTGTCCCCCCCGTCCCCAGTGCCATCTGCGCATGTGTGGGGGGTGTTGGGCGGGGTGAGGAGACAGGAGGGGTCCAGAGCCGACCTCCTCATCTCACTTCTCTCTCTACTCTGCAGCTTCAGATTTCTGAGCTTCTGGCACAGAAGGAGGGCACCACAGAAGCTGAACTCATCCAGGTATTCGGTGGACGAAGGAGAGGGAGGTGATGGGGGTGATGGAGGTAAGGCACCAGGGGTAGTAGAAGGGGACTGGTGGTCATGAACAGTTGCCTGAGATAGGACGATCTCAACTAGCGATGTATGCAAGGTTTCCAGAATGGCTTTTGAAAGGATATCTGTCTTCAGTAGTTTAGCCTCCATGGGAAGGCTACCATCCTGGATGACACATAGAACAATTAGGAACAATTTAAAATAAGACATTTGAGAACTGGCACACTATAGAGGGGAACACCATTAATTTGGCAGTACTTGGGCAGTATGACAAATGTGAAAGAAGGCCCTTTTGTGTCTCCATAAGTTTTGTACTCTGTAGTCTGAGTATTATTGACCAATCGTGTTTTTGTGGCAGGTAAACAGTCCGTGTGGAGAGCAAAAGAGGCATAAACATGGGCCAAAATGCATTCTCGGAACCGATCGGCTATTGTCCGATGACACTTTAGCTTGATATGAGGCATACATATGCAGATAGTAGTTTATATTGATTAGCCGAAATGATCAGCACCTGGAGGAGGAATTCTTGGCCCAGACATGACTACATTGGATCTCTCGAAACATTGGTCATCGCTCCCTGAAGCTTATTGTCATAAACAGTGGTGTACCCGGAAATTTTTCATAGGGCTGGTCAGATGGGGCCACTGAAAATCTTAGGTTGGCACACCAAATCTAAAACCATAACTGATTTTCAAGATATAAATTATGCTGTTGAGGTATATAGGCTAGCTGAAAAACAACACAGTTACTGGGAACAAGCCTTCTTCTCAAGTTTAGGGAAGACTCGTGGGTACCCATAGAACCTATTTTTACTTAGATGTCTTAAGGTGAGAGTTCAAGGGACCCCTTTGAAAATGGCCATGCCTGTTGTTCCCTCACCAAAATTTTGTCTAACTTGGAGCATTTTGTTATCCCCCTACCCAAGAAGCTAAACTGACATGGTTGGTATTAGGGGCCTTAGGTTGTCTAGTTTTACAAGATACCACTACCTTTGCGCTAGCTTAGGTCATCCTATTTTCCGACTTTTTTCAGTATTATTTATTTTTGTTTGTATACCTCTGTAGCAATCAAAAGGTGTGAATGTTGTACCTTTTGCTCCTCAGTAGCTGTGACCTCATCTGAGTCAGAAAGGGTGGACATGAACTCTTTGAGCTTGTCTAGCTGTTCCCTCAGGGCTGAATCTGTCACCTGGCCGCTCAGTTGGAACTGGTAACCCCCATCAGGCAGCAGCAGAGGATGGTGGGTGTCAAAACTCCCCAGGATATCACCTGAGGGAAAAAAAAGGGCCATTATGCATTGAAAAAAGAAAAGAAATATACGAGAATCTTGCAGATTATCATATTCATAATTGGTATTGTGAAGGAAGGCAGGGATAATAGCTGACCAGTATGTAGACCTTTCACCAGTTTGGTGTGCTGCAGCCTGGTCATGAACAGATGGAGTCCAGGTGTGTCTGCAGGCAGATGCTGGGCTGTAAAGACTCAGCAGGTGGTTCAGCTGGGCCTGACTTAAGGCAGGGTAGACAGACCGCGAGGACAGCCAGATTCAGCTTCTCTCCCTAATCCTCATCAGGACCTCATCAGATGATCATTGATAATTCAGTATATATAGTGTATAGCTATAGTGTCAGTTTGTGTCAATGTGTGACAGTTGGTTAATTAACAGTTGTATTTATATTTATAACACCTGTGAGCGGAGTGATTTTACTGTTACATGTCCTAGTGATGTTATATGAGCTCTCATGGAATGCCTCTCGTCCAATCAAATTATTCGTAACTAAGTGTTGTATAATCATGGGTATCAAACCTTGTGTAAAATGTATTAAGATCCTGAGCCAAGTGTTTATCTGATATAGCACCATTGAGATGAACCCTGGAGTTGTTCCTCTTATTTGACCCAGTGATGGTCTTTACGCCATCCCAGGCAGAACCCAAGTTCTTATTTCTAAGATCTCTCTCTAGCTTGTCTCTATAAATTAGTTTCGCTCTCCTGATTTCACATTTAATCTCTCTGATCACAGAATTCAGCTCTGAGAGCTTGCCCTCCCTGAATGCCTTTCTCTTTTTGCCCAATAAGATTTTCAGTGATTTTGAAACTCATGGCTTGTTGTTGGGAAAGATCTGCTTTCTCATTTCCCTCAACCCCTGTATGAGCTGCTACCCAACAAAACTGCACATCAATTCCCATTCTCTGTATCCTCATCAGTATCATTAATATTTCAATCTGCAAATCCTCTCTATTCATTTCTTTTGAATTCAAACTTGTCATAGCCGCTGCTGAATCTGAGCAAACAGCTACATGCTCTGGTCTCACCTCTTCTATCAAATGTAACTCAAGAATAATGGCAGTTAGAACAGAACAGACGTGATGTGTCCTTCTGTGAAGAAAATGTGATTCCTAAAAAGACCTTTTAAGGCCCTGTGTCCACATAGCGCCTTTTTCTGGCAGAAAGGCGCTGGAAGGGCGCTGCAGAGTCTGCGGTCTGTGCGCCCCAAAAATAAAACGTTCACGAGGGTTTTTTTGTTTCTATGACAACAATATCTTGACAATTCCTGTAGCCGCGCAGTTTTGCAGCATCGCCTCTTTGTTTTTAATCTATAGTTTGACATTTCTTTCACGATGAGCACCAACTGGAAGATGCTTGCACTCATATTAAGTTTGGATGAGTGATGTCCCTGCTGTCACTGCTCAATCTGACAGACGTACATGTAGAGCAAGGAGGATGTAGGTGCATGACACTAACCTTCGGAGGCATCAATACGGTGAATACCATCGCCTCGTCCAACAGCTGCGGTTAGATGGAGACCGGTTCCAGGCCTATTTTAGGTAACCAAGGAGCAATTTGAGCTACTCCTCCAGAAGATGGGAAGCACCATCTCCAGAGCGCACACAACTTTCAGGGAGAGCATCAGTTCTGAGAGCATCTGTGCATCTATGGCAAGCCGTTTTAACATTTAATCGCTAGACTGGATATTCATTACTGATATCTGCAACATAATTTTGCCTAGTCAAAACTCTTATTCAAGATATCTGTATTTAGATTTTGTCTAGTCAAAACTCTAATTACAGATATCTGTAATTCAGTTTTGACTAGTAAGATTCAAACTATTTTTGCCATTCATGTGTATGGGGTTTGTCATTATAGATATCTCCAATGTAGTTGTGGATATCTGTAATTCCAGTTTGAGATATCTACAGTTTAATTTTGACTAGTCATAATTCAAGTTCGAGATATCTTTAATTATCATCAATTGAAGATATCTACATGGTCCTTTCTAGATATCTTGAATTGAGTTTCAGATAGTCAAAATGACGTTGTAGATATCTGAAACTGGAATTATAGATAGTCATAATGTAATTGTAGATATCTATAATGACAAACCCCATACACATGAATGGCAAAAATAGTTTGAATCTTACTAGTCAAAACTGAATTACAGATATCTGTAATTCAGTTTTGACTAGTCAGAATGACGTTAGAGATATCTTAAATTAAAAATCATACTAGTCACAATGACATTACTACTAGTCAAAATGATGTTTCGATATCTATAATGGTAATTCCGGATAATGTCAAACTTCGCGATTAAATGTTAAAACGGCTTGCCATAGTACATCTGCCTACGGTGAGTCCACCTCCTACTCAGCTGTGGGGTAGGAACTTTGAACTCTGACCAATACCACCACCTACAGGTAGTAATACCAAAGTTTAAAACACTCTGTTCCAAATAAATGCCATGTAGTCATAATCGTATTAAAGTAAAAGTGCAAAAGTATTAGCATTAAAATATACATTATCAAAAGCAAAAGTATTATTGCAGAACGGCCAATACCAGAATCATGTTCACTCATGTTTTATGTATTACATAACCAGTGTTAATATTTTAATGCTGCAGCTGGTGAGGTCATCATCATGTTTTATTAGTAGGATCTGTGTTAATGTACTGAGTAACTTTGCCACCACTGTATGGGTTAGAATTGATTACATGTGTGTTGCTGTAAAATCTCTCAATTTATATATTGCTGGAAAAATAATTAATTTAACTAAGCTACTTGCTTTAGCAGCTGAATCTCTTGTGTTGAGCAGGGTTGCAATGGTTGCATTATCCAGATTAAATGAAAATTATTTTTCCCATATGATAAAACAAAATATAATTTCTGTTAGAATTGTGCATTAAATTGAGTCAAATCCTGGCAGTGAGAATTAATTCTGATTATAGTTCTTAAAAAAAGATGCTATGGAGGAGACAGGACCTGATTCATTGCTTCTAAAATGTAAAGTATACTTTAAAGTTGTGTAAGTGCTCTACAGTAGGCCTTAATCAGCAATGTAATGCAAGTATAGCCTATTAGGGTATAGGGATATTCAATACAGACAATGGACAACGTTTAGTCATTTAAACATTTTATTCAGTTTTTTTTTTTTTTAGATTCTCCTTCATTTCTTTTAGCGTGTTATTAATTGTCTTGAGGGTGCTAACTGAAGCCAATAAACGGCATATTTCTGTCTGCCTTCCCAGGACCTCTGCCGTGATGATAGTCCCAGCACGGGAGGCGGAGGGCACGCGCTTGTCTGCCTGGCCCTGTGGGACCGCCCTGGGGAGAAGACCTGGGCGCCATGCCGCTGGTGCCTTGCTCTGAAACAGCATTTAAACAAAACAATAAAAATGTGTAAAAACAAGGAAGACTCCAAGGCACTCTCAGCTGAACAAAGTTAAAAAGCCTTTATTTTAATGGCTTGGTAACATTTCCCTTTAAAAAAAACTCGGCAATTAAGCCTTCATCAGGGAGTCAAACAGTTCTCAACAGGAAGAGTTTCTTAAATATATATATATATATAAATTTATTTCATCCGTTTCAATGTTATTAAGGTTTAAAATTGCACATAATTAAGGGCGTCGCCACTTTGAGTGCCAGGTGGCACTGTCACGGGTGGCTAACTAGCATGCTAACTAGCCGCTAGCTCTGCTGTGCGGAGCTGAGCTCAGACTCGCCGTCTGCTCGGCGTCATCTCATCCAGTTCATGGCCATGTTCAAGGCATTGAACCTGTCCTCTCAGCCGTGTCTGTGCCTTCTGGATATTTTTTTCAGGCAAATATTGGAGTAATAAGGCTTGCTGTTCGATTAATTATACCAACAGACCGTCCAAGAAGTCTGTGCTCCAGGTTTTACGGTAAGTGAAATTCGGAAATTCTAGTATTATTTTAATTATGTTTATATGTTAGCACTAATTAGCGGGTATCGGTGTCTGCGGTCACCACCTAGTTTGTCAGCTTCTTGTTATTATTATTAAGCCTTTATTTAGGACATGTAAAATGACGTTGATACCGGAGGTCTCATTTTCAAGTGCGACCTGTATCACAGCAGCAACATCCACATCAAGTTACAGAGCCACAGACAATACGATACAACACAAGCTTAGCTCGTTAACTAGCTAACCAGCCAGCTAATGGTTAGCCTTCAGGCAAGACGCCAGTCCGGGATGCATTGAAGTCAGAGCCTGACAGAGAAGTGTTAGGATTTAACATTAGGCATTTAGGGAGAGGATATGTTGAACAAAATGCGTCTGTGTGAGTTTTGAAAATAAAGGTCCACCACGTTAGTTAGCTAACATGATGCAATGTTAACTTGTTAAAAAGTGGCGAACTGTGTGAAATTAAAATAAGGTGTGTAACGTAATTAAAAAAGGCTAATGTGACATTTGACTGTCACATATAAAATATTAAGAAAATAAAAGTATGATGTAGGCCTGTAGCTACACAACAATAGATAATGCACAGACAGAATATGGGGACTGTGATGGTCACCACCTTTTTGTTTTGCTAAATTAAATTGATTATGATCTGTTTAACACTGAAGTAATTTAAGTTGTGTTACACTGTTAAATTTAAAATCACATTCAAATATAAAGTTGAATATCTACAGAATTTAAACACAAAACTATTTTATGAATAACAGCCACTTACTCAGCAGTAAGATCATTTTGGTGGTGAGTGGGTTTTTAACCAAGACAGGCTGTAGTCAGTGTTTTGTACCTGTGTTTTTAACCTGTCATCTTTCTGTCTTGTAGGACACTTGAGGAAAGTTACAACGCCTCGACCAATGATATGATATTTACTCCACAATAAAGAGGTTGTTTCACAAGAAATTACGACTTTGCAAATTATGACACTGGGTCCTAATTCATATGTTTTATAATTACTGTTATAAACCTTTTCATTTATTTCATGTGTACTTTTTGTAACCTTTTAATAGTGATGATTTCATGAATGCAAGCTTTGACTTAATTTTGTTAAACTGTTTGTGTAATGGTTTTAACTTCTGCTATATAAAATGGATCAGACAAAACTTACTTTAGAGTAAAAGCACATTTTTTGAAAGCTGTCATCAGTTTCCTGTGATGACTGGAAATATAGTGGTGATTTAAACCTTTAACAAAATATAATAGTTATTAATGGCATCTTAATGTTTTCATTTAGGTTTTAACATTTACCCAAGTTTGCATTTATCTTAGCAAAATGTAAAGAAAAAATGAAAAGCTGATGTTATGTGCTGGTTTTGTTTGAACATTTCTTTAAGACAAATGAAGAAAATTCAATGAATAACGATTCTCAAGGAAATATCTGCACACTCAATAGTTTTAAGCCCCGTAATAGGTATTATTTATTTGACATTGTGACATGAGAAGGTTCTGCTCGGTATTGAGGCTTATATAGTGAGGCTAAAAAAAACATAACCCAATTGGCTGATTATGTTTCTATTTGCCTCACTATAAAAACGTCACAGTACCTTTTGCCTGAGGAAGACCCTCAGAGTTGGCAACATAGTGAACAAGTGATACCTCCTTGGGGGCTTCAAAACTGTTGTGTCCAGCTAATTGTTTGTTTTTCACTTTGAGCCCTTTTATTCAGTCACATTCTTCAGTGTTAAACTTGACTTCTAACAGAGCAGCAAACAAAGGTTACTCTCCAAAATCTTCTCAGGCTCTGCTGCTGGGTGTAAGGTGCTTAGTTACCCTCAAGTACAAAGTTAAAATAATCAGGCCCACACAGAAATGGACTGCTTAATTATTTGCCAATGACAGTGTTGAACATTAATGCTTTAGGGTTTATCTGTAGTGTATGATTTGTTTGCTATTTCAGTTGACAGTCAGATTCAATCAGAAACAAAGACAAAAGGAGTGCAAATGTAAATAGAATTTATTGACATTTTAAACAAGTTGTAGATGAATATCAAAAACTCAACATTGGCCATGACAGCCTGGGCTATGTTCAGGCTTAACAAAATGTGTCCTAAAGGCCAAATTCAAAAGCAGTGACACTGCCAACTGTAAGCAGTTCACTGCGTTTGGAGGTGGTCTTTAAGACAATTACCTATTTTACTTAAAAACATTTAATTTTCCCTAGGTGTGAAATGAACTCCATCTTTCAAAAATACCCCTTGTCATGTCTGATGTGAGGGTGCTCAATTATGGCACCATTTAAACTGTGAACAAATGTAGCCATAACACTGTAAACACATTTCCTGGCCTGATCAATCTTTGCTGGATTGCCACCAGCCTCCCACCTGCACCTTTGGGCCAATGAAGAAAATATTATCTTAATGCCAGGATGCTGGAGGTGAAGCTGGTGCAGGTCCTCCTTCATCATGCTGACCAGCTTCACTCACGCTTCAGCTTCACTCTGACGTTGGCTGCATTTACTACAGCATCAACGGGGAAGGTGGTGAGGTCAGCCTTCCACACAGACACCTTAAAGTTTTGTGACAGCTCGATGCCAAGCCTCTTTCCTTCATGTGGTGGAATTTTTTCAGACGGGATATCGGCGGTGGATCCACTTCCTCTGGCTTCATTATCCTCCTGCACAGATGACCTTGGCTGTTGGGACGATGGATCACTCTGTGCTCCAAGCGGACTCTGAATCACAGAGGAATCCACCTATAGAAAATTTAAGTAGAAAGATAATATGTTGTTTAGTATTCATGTCCTTTTTTTAATCCAGTTTGCTTTCTTACTGTAATGTATTAGTCAAAATGGGTATACAATTGACTTGCCGTGAGTCATGTCCGCTCCCCCTCCCCTACAGATTCGAGGTTGACCGTAAAATCTTTTTTTAAATGTGAATATTCTGGCTGTACTATTGATGTCGGTGAGATCAGTATGTTATATGAACATTATTCCTTAGTCTCTGTGACATATTAGGAGGATTTTACGACTATTTGCTTTAGATTTCTGACATATAGCTCCTTTAACAGAAAAAGTTGCTAGGTAACAGAAAATTCATAGCATCAAAGGTAAAGATTGAAGAAGTGTTTCGTGCATGTTTGTTCATGTGAGCCTCTGTTTTACTGCTTGATTTTAGTTTCAATATATTAGGGGAAAAAAATTGCATGTCTGATGACCAATGTAATATTCAGATCAAAAAGTAGATTAAATTTCTTTATATATACACTATGAAACAACATTTTGGTTTGTATTTGATCAGAAATGCAAGAGTTGTGAGCAGTGTGTTAAGATGAACTTTCTTCATAATTCACTGATTAGAAGAGACATTAAATAAATGTGTTGTGGTAAATGGAAATAGTCATATACACCACCTTTGTTTAAGATATAGAAAACAAATCTCAAGCAAGCAACAAGCCACTGTTAATTACAAAGTTGGCCATTGCTGACCACACTGTTACAGTCAAAGAGCGTGTAGCACATTTACATCCAAGAAATAGGTGGGTCCTTTCTTTCGTTTATGCTTTTGACCTCATCATTACAGCAACACTGCAAGAAAAAGCAGCATAGCAATTACTGCATACCTTCTTGGATCTTTTGAAGGGGAATGGCTTCTTTACTGCTGTCACATATTTCCCCCTCTTCTTTTGTTTATGCTCCTCCCACCTCTCTGTATCAACTCTGAATCTCTGTAGAAAGAATTCATATGTTTTAATTGAAGCAGTTATGAAGAACCTTACTTGCTTTTCACAGTATGTCTAGACCAAGAATGATTAATACTTCCATGCTTTTATAAATTATATGTTCAAACCTTTCTGCCCAAAACTTTCTTGGAGTCCTCAAATTCCCTCAGTAGGGCTGTGTGGCTGCTTTGGTACTGGGATACAAAGTCATCAAGTCTTGTGAGACGTCTCGAACGGAATCTAATGTGTTTTAAGTCCCACTGGCTCTTTTCCATAATGCCCTGCGTTTTATTGTCCTCCGTTATGTTCTGAAAGGAATCACACATTCACATATATGTTAATGACATAAGCAGCCAAATAGAAGATTACTTTAAAAAAAATAACAGACAGATACTTGTCTTTGGATTTTTTGCAGGGCACAATATCGCTGAGAGTAATCTTTGTAGGCCTTGGTATGCCCATGTCGTCCAAGGTCACCTTTGGAACGAAATAAATGATGCAAGGTGTTTTTATTTACTCAAGAGATTCAAGAGATTCCAGATTCAGTCAGTGTTCAGGTGCAAAGACAGAACACACATTTTCTCTACTATTCTCTCCTACATAGTTAAAAATGTTTTAATTTGTAGACCATGTATGACCCTTATACAGTCTATGGTATGACAATGTCCTACCACCTCAAAACAGTTCAGTTTCTACAGGAATACAGTTCTTTGGCTTATGTCACGATGAACTTGAATTTATTGTCTTTACCTATTTTCTGCTATAAATAGAAATTCATTGTTTCTTGTGTTTTTGGTCATGTAAATATTAATGTTATTATATAAACATAATATACACTTACCTTCAAGTCATCCTTGATAACACTGGACTGGGGAGCGTCATCCAGCTGTACTTTACACCTCAGAAGCCATGTCTGAAGGTTTTGGAAGTGCTTCTCCACATTAGCCGCACTAGAGGGACTATTACAGTAAAAACAACAGCAGCACTTTGCACCATCTCATCCAGTTCCTCCAAAGTGCTGGCTGTTGTGAACAGCCCAAAAATGTGCATGGCCAAGTGGTAGTGTTTAGGTGCACTGCGGGATGTAAACAAAAAGACTGAGGTTAAATCTTTGATTAATGTAAACTAGATTAGTTTCTTAGTTTAGTTTATGTAATTTATAACAGGACAGCGTGCAGTGGCATTGATTATTCCAGGGAAATAAAAAGATGGCTGCACCAGATTTAGCAGGAAAGCTAATTTCCATCTGTAGTCCTTAACATAAAAGACAGACATCAAAAATAAGTCATCAGTACAAGTTAAATACACATTGCAAGGTGCGTTAATAACAACATCGTCAGACTAAGATTAAAAATAATAAGCATCACGATTAAAATACAAGTGTAGTTTGAATATGGTAGTCACAGGTGCCCTTTACCTAAAAGCGGAAGGTACACACTGCGCAGAACATAGTACATAATAAATTATAAGTGCATTTGAAGTGGTAGTCACAGGTGCCCATTACCTAAATAGCGGAAGGTACACACTGCACAGAGCATGATACATAGTAAGTTACAAGAGTACAATTTGAAATATAGAAGTCACAGGATAGAGGGGTGGGGGTGGGTGGGGGATGGGACTACCCACTAGGATATCCCCTGCCCCACAGGTACCAACTGGTAACTTTAGCACAGTGGTCCCGGACTCAGTGTTGGCACGACTGCTGACTCAGAATCCAGTTTTTAGTTTTACGAGTAAAGCAATGGTAATCGGAGATGTTTTTGAGATGCTCAGGGAGCTTGTTCCATTCGCTGATGGTTTTGTAAGAGAACGCTGATTGGGAAAAGGCAGTTTTTCGTTTTGGAACGCTGCAGTCCCCCCGAGATACCGATCTAGGTACCGATCATTAGATTTAATTGCAATAATAAGTAAATGCAATTAATGTACTGTGATTTGTACAGTATATCTAACCCGAATATAAACACAGTACTATTGTGTATCTGCATACAACATCATTCTTTGCATTTTTGAAGCAGAACAGAGGCAAGGTAATCTTCCCTCAACTTAGACCTATCTGAAGTGTGGATATTGGGAAGAGGATTCAAACTACTTTTAGAATCATTGAAAGATAAAACCTTTGGTTACCACTCTGTTCTTAGCACAACAATTTTTAATAATAGAAGACATTAATGTTAGAATTCCTGCTCTGTGTTTATCCTACACATGTTATAGAGTCTCAATCGTTACATCTTAACTGTGACATTCTGATGACACTCCAACTGTCACTACAAACCCACAGTGCATTGTTACTTCGTGTGCGAAAGAAAACAAAACAAAAAGTTGTAACAGAAGGTTATGCTTACTACTTTTTGCACATGTCCTTTGCATTTTTCATGACATGGCTCAGGCAGCGATGAAGTACCGGCACAGCGAAGTCTGCTTTTGTTCCTTTACCACTTACTATGTTGTAGTAGTGGTCGATGGCATCATTTAAGCTCTTCCTTCCAAATGACATTGAGATAGCTTGCATCAGCACCATGGACCCATCACACATTAGCATGAGTGGTGACTTCCTTCCCTGGCGTCCATACAACCTTGAGACATCAGTTAGGAATGCCTCGAGGAAGTAGTTCACAGAGGCCGTGGTGTGGTCGCAGGTTAAATACGTTGCCACTGGAAACGGAGACTTGTCTTTTTGTGGATTTCGAACAACTAATTCATAAACATAATAAGGGGGAGACCCTTTTTCTTTGCTTTTGGTGCTCCCTGTAGCATCAAGATAAATTATATCTTCTTGGCATCTTTCCTGGTAAATTGCAATGCTCTGTGATGACCACAGCATCACCCCTTTGGGTTCGAGGAACACCTTCTGCAAAACTTGATCCGGTGAATTTCCTCTTTCCTCAAGCATCAACTGCAAACTCATTGTCTAATGCTAGTGTAGCCGACTTCTTTGCTTGAACTCCCTTGAGATGTTCTTTAGTACCTGTGGGGTTGGCGCTTCATCTCGACAGCCTGACTCCAGAACATCCTCATCAATTTCCTTCATTCTATCCAGGTACATTTCTCTCGGCAACTGTCTCTGTAGGTCCTGTCCGACTTTAAGTCTTTGTATGTCACGCACTGGTCTTCTTTTAATTTCATTACAATTGTGAAGGCCCTCCCCGCCTTGAAATTCAACTTTTGCCTTCAACTCAGTGTTACTTTGAACAGTAACAGTAACTGTAACTGGACAGTCCTCAAACCTACAGTAGCCAAGACACCAGAAGTGGGGGCTTGATGTTCTTGAGCCCAAAGCCTTAATTCTATGTCTTTTGAATGCAAAAGAGCGATATGGGTGTATGGTCCTTAATCCTTTTGAAATAATGTTAGTCCAGTTAAGTCCTTTGAAGCTTCTTTCTTTTCTTTTTTTTTGTAGAATCTCCCAATCCTTTTTTTCAATAAAGAAGTAGGCAGGTTTGGGGGGGAGTGTGATTCTTATACGACCATTGCTGTCGGAGTTGCTTGTGGTCACCTGAAAATTAAATGCATAATATCATAGCTTTTGCAACAAATACTTCTAGGTATTTGATGGGTATGTTTTTAAGTAAATTAATAACAAATTCAATGTCTTTTAGAACTCTTTTTTGCAACAACTTTGTTATAAGTAGACCTACATGTCAGAGCTGTCTATTGAAATTACAGAAATACCTTTAAAAGTTTTGATATCAACAGGAAGATATTTTTCTGCTTTTAAGTAAAAAAGTAATCTAAATATGCTTTTAATTGACTTCTCAGCATTTCACTGGAGCTTTAATAAAAAAAGATAACAAAATCCGTGAAATCCTGATGGCATGTTTTCAAAATCATTTTCTGACTTGCTAAATGACTCTGTGACTGTGCATTTCTCTGTGAATTTTTCTTTTTCTACATTTTTGAAAAAATAATTTCTGCATTTATATATTTCCTAGTCCTTCTTTATATTCATATGAGACAGGAAATCTCACATGTAATATTATTCAATTTCAATTTTATTTTATATATAAGAGACAGTGTATAGCTATAACATAAATGTCACCATTTGATGCACCGTACCAGATTATTGCTACAAGTTAATTTGCATCTGTAGGGAGATTATTTTTCTTAAATTTCTAACAGAATAATCTTGTTTTTGTTTTGGAAAATGCCACATGTTTTTTTTTTAATACAAACAGATACCACCTATCTTTCATTACATTATTTAACTGTTGTTAACACATTACACAAAGAAAAAGCCAAATGCTGTTTTACACAAAACATTACATAGTAGTTTTACTCATTAGTCAGTAAATGGTATTACACCACTGTGGGTCAACCTGCCGTGTTCTGCTCATGCACAGCAGTATCCCTTCACCGCCAACTAACATAAATGTAAAATTTATTGGTGCTAAGAACACAAAGATGTGTGTGATGATGTGTCTTCATCTCCATCAGCTCCTGGACTGCTGGCCTGGGACTGGAGAGGGGCTGAGGTCAGTTGTGGTTGCTGCTTCAGACAAACAGGAAGTTTAATCTATTGTAGTCTTAAAAGAATCTCTGAATGTTGGAAGATGAAATTTATACATTGTACCTCCTGTAATCCGTGACATTTCAGAAGTCTCAGGCGATTTGTTTTGGTGTTTGGAATCTCAAGTGCTTTGCACAGTTGTCCCCAGAAACCCTCTCTTTGTGAGGCAATGATGTTAAAATTTACCACATTTTTTTAAAGATGTTGTGCTTTCCTCACAATATCTTGCTTCAAAATGATTTTGGTTTTGTTCTGTGGGGGGAAGTAACACAAGTTAGGATAAAGAACATATTTGGACATTTATTCTTACATATGTATGTGTGCCATATAAAGTGAAATTATTAATTAACCCACCCCAAACAACCTGAAAGTGCACACTCTGTAGAAAAACAACACACGTATGGTATTAGGATGACAGTACATGTTGTGTCCATTTAGTCAAAAATCAAAATCTGACCAAATCAAGAGTATTTGAACAATATAACCACGTACTCAGTTGACACTGAAATATTATTATTATTATTTTTTTTTAAATGAATTGTTGTTAACAATGAAAAATATGACCCCTTTAACAATCAGAAGAAATAATCAGATATGGTTCCTTATGTGTTATGTTAAATGCTTAACTTTTAACATAACTTTTATTGTGTCTTGTGTAAATGTGTTTTATTTTTTCTAAGGATGTAGCCAACAGTTATCCTTGATGTGATTACATGCTGTGGGCAAACTGTGGAAACAGTCATTCAACCTCAACACAAAAATCAACCAAAACAAATGTATGCAATATCAATACTAATGTATAATGGGTTTGTATAATTTCTGGTTATTGTAAAATTTCTGCCTAGTGTATTAGTTATGAAATGTAGTGGCCCCACCTCCACTACAAGACTGATAATTTCAGCTCTTTAGAATTCTATAAATCTGTTATAATATCCTCAGCAAGAGATTGTTCCATTCCTTTTTGTCCGACATTCCTTCGGCAGTCGAGAAGCTTAGTCTGAGAAACAACTGAGGGGAATGCCCTCCCAGATAAATCATAAATTAAATAAAAATAAAAATAATAATAATAAAAAATACAGATCTATTTGTATCTTTACAATGAAAATTTATATGAAACTTTTCTCAGTGTTGTCATCACTGACTCTATCTGCACAAAACATATTGTTTCCTTGTATTTAAAGTCTGACAGATATAATCCCTAATTAGGCCTATAACGGTGACACATTATTTAGTAATGCGTTACTGTAATAAATATGGAATTTTCAGCTATAGAGTGTCAGTTTTCAGAGTGTCAACTGGACAGTATGGAGATGTTTGCATCTTGAAAGCCAGACTACAAATGTGGATAGACAGGGAGAAACACACGCAAGCCTAAGATGTGGTAAGATACGATATTCCTCACTATATGAAGTGACTGATAACAAGATCTGTATAATGGGTTGTAAAGAAATTTATCAGGTTTTTATTTTGTAGACATTTGATCTGTAGCCTATTTAAAGGGTGATAGGGTAGCAGCACAATGATGTGTGGTATCACTGGAAAGCTCTGGTCCTGCGCTTTCATGTGATATGTGTGACATTTCTGTGCGACCCTACATTTGCGAGTAATCCATCCAAGAGTAATGTGTGTGCAGAGCTGTATGAAAGCTCTGTTATAAATAATTTTAGTGTAAATTTATTTTTATTTTTCACTGTGAAAACATTGGACTGCCGACAAGTGCTTGGTCTTGTCGGAAAGCTATGGTTCCGCTCTTTCAGGTGATATGCATCGCTTCTTGCTATGACGAATGGTTGCGGAGAAAATTTAAAGAGAAGAACAGGTGTGAATTTTGAAGGAAAATGCGTCGTTCTGGCCCATAGGTTAACTCACACCACAGGTTAACTGTAGTTTTTGCTGGCTATGGAGTGGGCAACTTAGAAAAAATGACACCCTGCACTAAGCTCCAAATGCAAAAAGAGGGGAAAAAAGTGTTAGACAACGTTGCCGCACAGGGCCCTTGCAGAGGCGAGCCTGGCTACTTTTACGCCCTGGGCGAACCATCTCTCGGCCGCAGCATCAATAAGTGATTAACATAGGGGGGATCAAAAACAAAAAATAAAAAAAAATAAGAATCAACCAGCCACCCTCCTCCCCTGACAAGTAAAGAACACTCCCTTCATAAGTAAAGAACACTCCCTAAAGTGCGGTGAGGTTTGTGGACCGTTACCTGCCACATAGAAAGAAATGTTAAAGGCTCTTTCTCCTCTGAAACGCAACATACCTGTGTGCCGACACAGCTCGGTTAACCAGGTACTAATGGGCAGTCATGACACCAATTACTGGACCTGGAGTTGAACCCTTTGTCGCCGGTAAGCCGTTATCTTGCGCCACATGAGCACTATGAGCCTCCGCCATATTCCTGTCTGTGACCCCCGCCAGGATTTGCCTTTCCTTTCTGCTGGCCCAGCGCCCACTCCACTAACTTGACATGGAAATGAGCAGTAGTCTAGAAAACTGGCTAGTGTTTTTTTTTTTTTTTGGAGGGCGCTGCTCCTCACATATTGCGCCCTGGGCGGTCACCCACATTTCCCATAGCAAAAACCGTCCCTGGGCCCTTGTCAAGTTTAACATGAGACAGAAAGATAAATTGCTTATTAAAAAAAAAAAAAAAATTCTGAGCATGCAGCCTTATTAATTTTTGCACTCCTTTGAAAGTGCTCGAGAATGAACTTTTTTCATTTGCCCTTTACAAAATAAACTAGGATAAAAAAAAATTTCCATTCATACAGTAGTTATTATGGAGGTATGCAAATCAAAACATGTAGGCAATTCCCCTTACACAATTGTTCTTTGATTAATTATCTTAACAACTTTCGGCAGATTGAAAAACTTTATTAGTCAAAGTCTTCCATGATAAATTTTGAAAGGCAAAGCCGAAAGTGTTAAGAGCTACAAGATTTTTGAAAACAGTAGGCTACTCATCCTTGCTCTCTTTTCGGCATCTTCTCACGTCCTTCTCCATCTCTCCACGACGTTGCAGATGGGACGCATTTTATTCCCCCTCAATGCGGGACATCAGGCATATTATGCGAAATAGGCACTATGTGCAAGATTTATTTTTTCTTTTGTGATTTAGAAGGGTTTCCTGTGTAAATTACACCGGCACAACTTCATCTAATTAGCCTATTAACACCGCTGCTTTAGAAGTGCGACAGAAGCGCATTAGTAGTCTACAAGTAGCTACCATTAGGCTACTTTATACAAATCATGTTGCATAATTAGCAGACATAGGTGTTGTGATTCTCATGATTGGCAGTTTGACTGTCACTCCCAGTTTACAGGGATATAATTGGCTGTTTGCCTGTCACTCCTAGCTTACAGGGATATGATTGGCTGTTTGCCTGTCACTCCTAGCTTACAGGGATATGATTGGCTGTTTGCCTGTCACTCCTAGTTTACAGAGATATGATTGGCTGTTTAAGTGAGTCATGCAGGTAGCACGCGGATGAGGGGAGCCGACTGTTAGAGGACTCGCTGTTGTTTGTCACTCAGGCTCCATTGTCAAGGGATGTGAGGGATGTGACAGGGCATTAGTCTGTTTATGAGCTGCAGCTTTTTGTTACATGCTATCATGTTGAGCATTTAGTTCATATAGAGGATATAAATTGCTATAGTCTTATTGCCTAGACCTATCAAAGACAATCTTTAAACACGTCAGTAATCCCCCAAATGGGAGACACTACTACTACTACTACTACTACTAATAATAATAATAATTATTATAATAATAATAAATGCATTTGGTAGACCTATAGCACCTTTCACAGAAATAAAATTTAAAGTGCACTACATACAAACAGTAGAAGCAAAAGCGATAAACAACAACAGTTCCCATTCAATAATGACAGTTTTAACAATAGTCAGCATCCTTATCATGTACCGCAATATAAAATTGTGTAAAAGACCACTACATTTTTTTATATTTTATTTTTTTTTGTCCATTAGTCTTCACAAAGGTGATGGCACAGACAACCATGAAGCACACATAGAAAAGACCCTAAAGAACAGATTCTGGGCATTTTAAGTAGAGATAAATGCCAACTAGCTGGCCTGTTGCTGCCTAGTGGCTAGAAGGGGGTCCCTCCAGTAAGGGCTGACACTGGTCCACCAGCGACACAACTTGAAACCCCTTTAGACATGTTGGGAAGCTCCCTAAAGTGCCCCCCTTACCTGCCGGTTTGCTAGTCGGAAGGGCTGGTATCAAACACGTGTATTGCCAAATTAACCCTGAAGAAAACATATTTTTTTTGTTATTTGTATTCTTTAATACTACTTCTGTTGAAAAAAATAGCCTATTGAATATTACTGAGTATTTATTGTGTCATTAAGAGTTTTGAATTAACGAGAAATGGTTTATGTTTGTGGCCGTGGCCAGGGGGTGGGGGTTGACATATTACAGCAATAAATTAGCTATAAATAAAGCTAAGATTAAATGAAATGAAATGAAAGTAATGAAAAGTGCCATTCTTTCATCCCTAAATTTGTCAACTTTTTCTAGAGTGACCCAAAATACACAAAACTGAAATTATTGCTATATTCTGTACTTTGTTAGATTTTAAATTCTTTGTACACTGAGGCTGTTTTGGGTCTAATGTATTGGGGTGGATTTTAGATCTATCTAAGTGTGATTATCCAAGTGTGGATAATTTTTTTTTTGGTGATCAAATTTTTTATTAGGATATGAAGGACACCTTCATACATTCAACAGCTCAACACAATAATAATAATAATAATAATATAAAAATTAATAAATTAATTAATAAAAAAAATAATAAAAATACAAATAATAAGTAAATAAATAAGATAAAATGTTACAAAAGCAAATAGATAAAGTGCTACTGATGTTGAAAGGCATACAACCTATCTAATTTTACCAGACTGTTAGATGCCATTAATAATTTGTAAAGGACATAATACAAAACCCAAACAGGGTGGAGATCATATCACATGGCCTTTGAGATCCTCCACTGTTTGAGCCCAGCACATTATCACTTCCTCCTTCACCCCATGGACATGTGTTGTAAAGTGTGGGTCAAATGAAGGAAAATTGTGATTTTGGAGAGTCTTGAAACTGTGAGACAGCCATGTTTGTGTGTGTCTTTTACAACAGTGTTGACAGAGTTGAAGGGGGACCTCGACTCTGTCACAAGAGCTGTCTGTTTTCAAACCAAGTTTAACCAGGTTCTTTCAGATACAGATTTGTCTTTGAAGGGGCTTGGGGGGACCTTGAACAGTGCAGAAATCATGGTAAACAAAGGGGACAGAAGTTATTCAGAGGTCAGAAGGTGCCTTGACACCACAGACTGTATCTGTACCTGCAAGCACAAGCACAAGCACAAGCAACAATTAAATACAGTGAACTACAAAGTAAAAAATCTGAATCAAATCAGGAGGGTGGTGGTGGGTGTTCATAACATTTTCCTCATGGGGGCCTACCACACTGAGAGTTGTTCCTGGTCTACCGACGGGGGTAGCTAGTGTGTGTGGGTGTGAGCTTTTGTGTGTGTTGTGTATAATTGTGATTGTGGGGTTGGAGGGTTGGGTTTTCTCTTTTCTTTTGGGGTTCTTTGTTGTTTTTAATCTCTTTGACGCATTTTGTGTTACAGTTGTATGAAAAGTGCCAAAAATAAATAAAGTTGATTTAATTTGCGCATTTTAATGGTAGCCAAGCGGGCATAGTTGGAGCAAGCCAAGACTGAGTGTGAAAAGGGCCCTTGATCTGATCTCCCAAGATGAGGAGATTGATAGTGCCTTGGAGGAGGATGTGTCAGAGCAGGAAGACAACATGAAAGAAAACTGTGAGCAAGACCATAGCCAGGATTGTTCAAATAGCAAGGTCAAAGATAAATAAACAAACACATTTTTTTTTTACTAATAAACAAACAAACAAAATCCAAAAAATGAAATAAATGATAAATAAATACATAAATAAAAATACCAAATACCAGATCAGTGTTGCTAATGACATTTTATTTTTAAAGCCCTTACAAGGAACTTTCATTTTGAGTTGATTTTGGTGCCCCTGTGGACAAAAGAGGTAGTGTTTTGCATGAAGGCTACATTTCCCAAAAGCTCTAGCGCGTATTGCGCCTATTTATAATAGTCACTATTTAATTTCACTACTACTCAAATGTAAGCAGCTAGGTAAGATGAGGTGTGCCATCTGAGTGCTGTCAATCGTTTCGTCCTGGAAGCGACGGACCCGGACACAGTTTCCTACAGGTATGGATATACACTATATAGAAATAGCTTATCTTCACACCGATGGTCTCATTTGCTGTTGTAGGTCACGCACAGACATCAGCAGAAACGAGAGACCTCCGCATATCCAGTTAAAAGTTCCTTGAAGTGGCTTTAAATGACATCATAACTGTTGAACTGTGTGCGTTTTCTGTGTGTGTGTTGGTGAGGACTAAACAATTGGCCTATGATTCAAAGATCCTGTTGCCCTTTTTTCTCCTGGGCTCCTTTCAAGTGAATTTTTCCTAAATATATGTGTTAGATGGTTTCTGAAACTCACTTGGTGTCTGTGCATTTAATCGTTGGACCACAATAAAACACATATTAACTGTTACATAAAGACAGCTGTTATAGACCACTGTGGCCAGCTGTACATTGCTATCTGTTGGTCTCCACTTCCACATCAAGTATTAGGCAGGATGGTGCTGGGAAATGTCAAATGAGAAGTTGTCCTCCATCTTCCTCTTGTAGTCACTTTTTGCATCTATCCATATTTCCCCCTCTCAGGTGGACTCTCACATCACTTTATTGAGTTCTGTCACCTGACCTGAAGCCAATGTTGCATGTGAACGTAACTGGTTTATCCAGGATTTCTTTTTTTGAAAGACCTGCATTGGTGATTTTGTCCACTGTGACATGAATCAACCGTTCAATCAGCCGTATTCGATGACTGACCTGATATTTTCTGGGTGACACCCTGAGGTCGAGTACTATCAGTCTGAAGTGGAACGGTTGAGTAATAACAGGTAGTTTTTAAAAAAAAATATTAATCTGAATGTACAAGGAGTAAAATATGACGTTCAGAGGGCTTTTATTCTGAAATGCTACATCAGATTGACCTGATATTTTCTGGGTGACACCCTGAGGTCGTTTTGGAAGCTGCTTATACAACAGTTAGTTCCGACCGAGTAATTTGATTGGAGGAGAGGCATTCTGTGAGTGCTGATATATAGAGTATAACATGACTGCAACATGTAACAGTAAAATCACTCCGCTCACAGGTGTTATAAATATAAATACAACCTTTAATTAACCAACTGTCACACTCGCTACATTGACGCAAACTGACTCTATAGCGTTACATCAAGAAGATTCATTCTCCCCAAAATTACATTTGAATTAAATCATGGTCAGGAGAGGACGAGGAAAAGCAAAGCCAGGACTCTTCTGTGCAGGCCTCCAGGTGTGTTTGTGTAACACCAGCCGAGCTCGACAAACTGGAGAGGAGCAAAAATGAAGTGAACACAGTCAGGAATGATCAATGATCATCTGATGAGGTGCTGATGAGGATGAGGGAGGTTGGAAGCTGAATCCGGCCGTGCCAACGTTTCATCAGCCGAACTGGACGAAGTTACACAGTTGCAGATCAGCTGCGTTGCCTGGCAAGAGACCAGGGGAACGGCCTTTTTTTCGCGGAGCTACATAACATAGGATTTATTTCTGCCTACGACCGAATCACAGCCGTAACGATATACAGTACAACATCACTCCCTCTCATGCAATATTGCTTAATTTTACTGCACCCTGAGGTCGTTTTGGAAGCTTGGTTTTACTTTGACATCAGCCCTTTCTCGCTCTTGCCGTAATGTGTAGTATATGCGAGCACCGCAAAACAACGTGAGGGCTGGCTTGACCAAATGTTTCAAAGTGAGGGCTGGCTTGACCAAATGTTTCAAAGTGAGGGCTGGCTTGACCGCAGTCAAGTGGCCATGACCTCAACACCGGCGATGTACTGAAAGAAATTAACATCTTGTAACAAGTATAACACTGCCTTTCTTTCACAACTTCTACATTTCTTTAACATGTGCTATGTTACATTTCAGTCCCCTTCGGACTTAAATCAATGTCAAAATCATAAATATGCGCACTGTTTGCAACAGCGGTGTGGGTACAGGGATATAATCTTTAATGTCAGCCGTTATGCACATTGCAAATCCAACTACTAACTTGAATTTCTTGTTTGCTATCAACAAAACATTCATGGTAAGAAAGAACACTACCGTTAAATGGGGAACATCACATGTGACTTGTAGACTAGCTCCGGCACTTGTTGCTGCGTTGCTAAAATGATAGCTGAAACAATGCTAACGTGCTAGTCGCCTATTGTTATTGTAAACATGACTTGTTTATGCTCGCTGACGAAATGAAACGTTCCTACAAAGTAGCTGTAACACTAACAACAGTTAAAAGAGGTCGTTAAAATATATGGTAAAATGCCAAATTACCATATTTGTCCCAGTCGTATCCATGGTCAAACCAGTATGGGTCAAGGCGAGCAAGCGCTTCTTCCTACGTGCTCAAAAACGTAGGTGCTGATTGGCCGAAGAGGAGTCCTGTGTATCTGCGACCCGGATGTCTGTCACAGTAAATTGAATTTGAATTGTGAGAACTGAATGTGAATATATATAGAAATGAATTAAATTTAAATTATACTATTCAGATTCAGTTTTTCAATGCAATGATTCAAATTAACAATACAATTTCAAATTATGTGATTCAAATTCAGTTTCTAGTAATTCAAATTCAAATATAAATGATTCAATTTCAAATTATGTAATTCAAATTCAATTTCTAGTGGCACATATTTCAGCCCATATGCAGGGTTCATCAGGAAGACACGGGCTTCAAGGGGGAGTCTAACACAGAAGGCTCACTGGAGTCTTCCACTTGTGTGAGTGCCTCTGACCCGTCCTCTGAGAGTGAAGAGGGCACTGAGGATCCTGTCCATCCTAAAAGTCAGTGGACAGCAAAGAACGGGCAAGTCTGGTCTCCATCTCATGCTGAGACGCTGCGCTACATGCAGGCACCCACCGGCATGATGCCAGGGCCCACGAGATATGCAATATCAAGAATCCATGATGTAGCACACAATCCAGCTCATTTTTCAAATACGGGAGGTGTCAGGATGGAGTGATGTGGATGCCCAAGAGATTCGGGCATACATGGGACTTCTCATCCTGACAGCGCCATTGCCACTGCTGCCACCAGCTCCACCAGAAGGAGAGGTGTGTGCTGGTTGTGCAGAGGCCTGAAAAAGAGGTCTTCCACCACCTGCACCAAGTGTAACAGATGCATTTGTAGGGAGCACCAGGTCACATGCTGCAGGACCACACACACCCACACACACACACATCATATATTCAATGCCTGGATATTTCTGTTCATATTTCATATGTTATATTTTGTTTTCTGTTGTCTCAATTTCCAAAGTTGTTGCAGTGTGCACAATAAGTGTTCACATTGATGAATCAGATGTTGATTTAAAAACATTTCACACACACACACACTGGGCCCTGGAAGTCACCCGGCTCCATAATATGACTGGCAAAAATACAAGAATTTCATGCATCGGCCTACAATGGGAAAATGGTTGAATCTGGTGAAATATACTTTCCTTCAAAACTTCATGCCACAAGCTGTAACACAGCCAAAATGGTCGTTAAATAAATAAAAAAAAGTTGAGAAAAATGTAAAAAAATGCCAGAGGAGGGTTAAATGAATGTCATTTATTGATCAGAGAGGTTGTAGGCAGCAGGACATGTGGGACAGAGGGAGGGGGGGGGCACATTTCAAACACCTGCAGCAGATGCAGAGAGTGAGGCAGGTAGAGAGAGCACCTGAGTCCTGATATCATACTGTCAGACAATATCAATACTGGAACCATCACCTTGACTGGGTGATGGTTCCAGACTCCTCAGCAATGAGACGTTTGGAAATGCAGATCAGAGTGAGTGCAGGCAGATGCAGGACAGGATACTTTTCAGGGAGGCACAGAGAAGATTTGCAGTTCACTGGCTTTTGAGGTGAAGATCGAGGCCAAGACAATTCAGTTACATTTCACCGGGTCTGGGACATGCAACAGAATGTCTGAAGGCCGATGCCCAGCAGGCTATTGGAGCCCGTCGAGCGCTCCACCCTCTCCACCAAAACATTTTCTTTTGACTCCATAGTCAAACAGAACTTCCTCATCCACCAACAAAGTCCTGGTTGCGAGGAAAAGGATTACATCCCTTTCCTCTCCATCCATTTCCACACTGAAGCACTTTGGCTTGATGTTGGCATTACTTTTAGAATGACTGATCAACCTGCCGATAGTCTGGATCTCAGGGTGGCAAACACATCTGTCTGAGTGAGCGTCCATGCACAATGACTGTCCTTTTTTTACTTTTGAAAAAGAAGACATATCCAGTCTCCCTTGTAGTGGTGCTCTTGTGTATTTTCTGGCCCTCACTGAATGTGACAACAGGTCAGAGAGGCTATCAACAACCCGCTCACTGAATGTGACAACAGGTGAGAGAGGCTATCAACGACCCGCTCACTGAATGTGACAACAGGTGAGAGAGGCTATCAACGACCCGCTCACTGAATGTGACAACAGGTCAGAGAGGCTATCAACGACCCGCTCACTGAATGTGACAACAGGTCAGAGAGGCTATCAACGACCCGCTCACTGAGTGTGACAACAGGTCACATTCAGTGAGCGGGTCGTTGATAGCTCTGTGGGTCGTAATGATCCCTCTGCCCCTCCCTTCTAATTCTGTGATGTGAAGTCCTCTCCAATTCTGTGATTTAACCAGTGTCTGTATCAGTTTGCTGTCCATGATACGGTCCTCAGATCCAGATGGTGCCCAGTTATGAAGAATTTTATCGCAGTCGGCAGGCGCAATCTTCCATCCCTGCTTTCTTGTCCAAGCTTCGAGCCGCTCTTTTGTTGGCTTACGCCGACAGAAGTATGCTGTCAAAATAAATAACAAAAGTTTTGTTAGTCATGAATACAATAATTGAAAACTTTGAATCATGCAATCATTTTTACTTGAAACTAATGTTAAATATGGTCAGAAAATACTCACAGCAAACATGTTGTGCACACATTTCAAACTGCTTCTTCGCCATATGACTGTAAAGCTTCCGCTGAAATTCTTGAGACACATGCTTCCGTTTCTTCACTTCTGGCCTTTTCCCATTCAGTGAAACAGGGTGAGTTTGCAGGAGGGTTTCAAATGCCTTTTGCCAAGAATTTTATCCTGTCATTGACAAAGGGGAGCCTTGTCAGCCTTATCGTTGGCTGTTTGATGGATGAAGAAGGGACAGCGTAATGGGCACCATGGCTGGAACACTCCTCAAAAGACTCTCGCCTGGTACCTTCCCCAGAAGGCTCAGCACTACATAAAATAATAAATTAATGAGATTATAAGAAAAACTTTCAGTGTGTCTAAATATAGATTATGGTGGGCTTGATTATGTTTGCATGAATTGTGTTGGCAAATATAAAACGTGCTAACCTTGACACACTAACCAGTTTGGTCAGCAGCTGACAGCCCTTCACAATGTGTTCCCGGTTCTTCATGCGGTAATGCTTCTCCGCTGTTGTGCTGGAATGGGTCAGGTATCCGGCCACCAGTGCCCTTTCAGCATCTGTCAAGCTCTTACTTGCCGTCTCAAATGTAATTCGCGCCTTCTGGCTGGTCACTGACGGGAGGTTGTATCTAAAATGCAAGTTTGAACAGTATATTAGAGATTTATCAAGACATCTCACCTGAGACAGCGATGAACAGAACATGAGCAGACATACAAGAGGGGAAATAAATCACTTACTTTGAGTGCAGCCGTATCAAGTCATTTGATGGATTGTAGATTGCCCTCCCAGAGGAGGAGACAAAGAACCTCTCCCGTGCATCACACTCATCCTCCACAGCCCTCTTTCGCTTCTTGGTGGATCTAAGGAGCTGTGGCTGCACCAGTCTGTAGTATGCATCAAACCACTGTTGGCAGAGGAGAAAAGGGAACTGAGATTAATTTCTGCTGCTGAACACATTCTGACAGGTTCTCAAAGGAAATGTGATCTCACTGTGATGAACTTACACGCTCCTCCTCCTCTGACAGGGCAAAGATGGCCACTTGCTGTGCTGCTGTCTTGTGCTCCTTTACCCCAATTACGCAATGTTGCCCTAGTTTTACCCTGTCGATCCACTCATCGACCTGTAAAAAATGAGGATATCACAGTGATTAGTTAATTTAACGGTTAAAATGTCAGGGGAAATTTTTCGATCCCGACCAAAAGAACACAGTAACACTCACAGTCATGTGTGCCACCACGCCTGGTCGTTGGAGGTGTTTCAGGATGACAAGAGCCTCGAGATAGTACACCACAAAGATGGACTCGACAGGCTCCAGGGTGTCAGAACTACTGTCAGACAGTTTACCCATAATTGCCAAAAAGTCCTTCTTGGCAGCCTCCAGAACAGCCCAGCAGTCACGTGTTGTTAATTGATGTTCTTCAATCAACATGTTATGCCTATGAGAAAACACATCAAATGTATTAACAAATCATATTACAGCAGGCAGAGAGGGGACTACCAGTTCTGTAGTGCAATCCAGTTACATGGGTACAAACACTTAAACTTACCTCCTTTGGGTGATCTCTTTGTCCACTAGCTTGCAGGTGGCTTTCTGCAGAGAACCAATGTATTCAATAAACTCCATGCACTCTGTATGGAGTGCCTCGTCCTCCTTCCTCAGGTTGGTTAGTACAATGTGGTAATTCAGGAATCTGTAAGAGGAAGTACAGGGATTTAAGTATGTACATGTACTAACAACCATTTACATTTATTTTCTACACTGTTGACATCAAAATTAAAAAAATGCTACCAACCTTTTCAAGCTCTTGAGGTAATTCTGCTGGGTTTGTTTTTTCAATTTTGCCTCAGAGAGGGCACGTAGGTACTCTCGGAGCTTCTCTCTCCTATAGACAAACTGCAGGGATGCTGTCTCTGGGTTGACATAGTAGAGGTACCGTGCAACATTTTCAACCTGAAAATAAAATATACAATGTTAAATTACCTTCTAATCATGACTGTTGCTTGTTGCTTCATATTTTATGAACTTGTATATAACGTTTCTAATAAACACAGAGTGTTTAATGGTGGCCTCACCTCCTGTTTGTAATTCTCGATGAGGAGATCCCTGTTTAGGTAACTGGCAAAGGCATCCAGCAGTGGATGGCGCACGTCATGCTTTTTATATAGGCCCTTCTGGAGCATGCTCTGCCTGACCTTGTTGGAATAATTCACATCTCGGTCACTGCAATGTGGGATAAGACTTTTGTTATAATAGTGCATAATTAAAATTTAATGTGAGCCACACTCAAAAACAAACATCATCAAATAAGTTGTGAAACTGAGACTCTCACCACTGAAACAACTCGCCACTGCTGACAGATGCCACGTCTGGCGGCTCACACTTTCCAGACGGCCCTCCCTGGTCTCCAGCCTCAGTCTCAGGTGGCTGTCTGGTGGACGGTCCGGCCTCAGCACTGGCAATGGTCAGAGGGGGGGCTCCACTCACAATCAAGTGATGACGCTCCAGCTCCTCAATCAATCTTTCAATAAGGAAAACAAGACATTTTAAAATGGTTAATGAACGACAGCGTGTCAAACAAAACTCAAAGTAATAGTAAAAGGGGATTGTGATGAAAGATAAAAAATAGTTTTGAGTTTGAAAGGTTTGGTATGAAGGCTTGTCACACATACTCACACAGCAGCACAGAGCTATCAACCACAACAAAAGGAGGGTCATAAATCGAAACAATGTGGAAGCCACCAACCTCTTGAGTGGATTAGTATCAGCCGTAATTTGTGCAAGGACTGCGTAACTAAAAGCCCTGCCATTCTGCAGGAGGTCCAAAACATCCAGCTTGGCCTTTTCAACCATGGCTTCAATGGCTGCTGGGGAGGAGTTTTTCTTGCAGACTCTGCGTAGATGGCATGACAGACGTTCTTGTGTTTTAAGACACACAGGGCAAAGCAGATAGTGCCTGTGTGGAGGTTTCCTGGAAAAAGACAACAAGGCATTAAGTATAAAATTAAATAAGGTGCATGAAATGTACAAACTAAAGAAAACACTTGGTCTAAGCTAAGCATATACTGTGAACATTACAAAAGCAAAACCTTCTGCACCTATTTACAATCCAGTATCTAAGCAAGTATTAGAACTGTTATTTTCCTTACTTTGGAGCCATTTGACAGGAATGAGTAAAAGCAAACTTTGGAAAAATTGAAAAATAATCTGTAGATCTCTGACACAGTCTCGAGAGGGAAACTCCGGGTCAGTGAAGAGATTTGGCCTGGGTCGATATATATCCCACCAGAGAGGACGTAGTTGAGGACGGCAGGTGAGCAAAATGAATGTTGATGGGCGGGGCTACTGACAGGTAAGCCCAACCCATCGGCTCTTATGTGTGTAAACACACCCTCACTCATCAGAGAAGAGGAGAAGAGCGTCAGAAGCCTGCTATCAACCTGAAGCCACAAAAGCAATTTTAATTGCTACCAAAGAGCATCTATTCCAAGTCTTAGTTAGCTTTCCTTAGTTAGGGGAGCCCCGGCCAGGCTCGGGCCCCAGGCTGGTGTCTCTGGAGGCCCAGCCGCCCCACCACCACCACCCTTCCTCTTTTTTCTAAAGGATCCGCCATTCCGAAGTTTGGATATTGTGGAATATGGCACAGCTGCAGTGCTGCAGTGCAGACATTTCAGTCGCACACTGCGCGTGTCAGCAGCGGGCAGCAGTATAGCACTGGGCTTTTACTGATGCACTTTCTGAAGGCTACTTACTTGATTAGACTTCTATTTTCGTTAGGATATTATTTTTTTCGTTATTATATAATTGTTTTCAGTTAATCAGTGAGGTCACATCTTCAAAAAATGTCTGAAAGAAAAGTCACCGAAAAGGTGTAATACTGAAGATTTCGTCTGTTCACAAGTTATTTTGAATTTGGAAACCTGTTTTGTTGACCTTTCTGTAATAAATTATGGAGCCCCGCAGTGGCCGTGAGAGGAAAAAATAAACATCGTGCGCACATTTAATTAATTTGAATCCTCATTCATTCAGTCATTCACTCTGCACTTGCTGCTTTGCATGGGATTGTTGTCAGCAAAAGGCAATTAACGAGGATACTGAGAGTTTTAGATGATATTCTGTGTGTAAAACTGTGTGTGATATCTTATATTATTTGTGTTCTTGTGAAGAAACCCCGCTGGCTCTGCTGCGCCTTCCCAGTTGAGTTACGCACGGCACAGGCGCCCGGATGCGCTAAAAAAAACCCATGAATGAAGCAGCAGTCCTGTCCTTGTGTCCTGTGCACTGGTGTCTAACGTTTAACGTTTGTTTAGCCATCATCGCGTTTAATTGGCACAGCTCTGACAGCCGAAATACACCGGGTACCGGCGCTTCACGTCAGTCGGCGGAGTGGTGCCGGTTTCTTTTTCTTTTTTTTTTAAAAAAACTTTTTAATTTTTTAATTTCAACTGAGGGTGCAAAAATAGTAAACTGATGGTAGCCTACTGCATGCTTTTGCACACTCGCAGAACCGGGGAGCTGTTCCTCAAACAAATTGCTGAGGTGATCCTCTTTTTTCCTTTCTTCTCTCTTCTCTCTGTCCAAAACTGTCATTTTGCCCCATGACTTTGCTTCGAGCTGATTGGCAGTTGAAACAGGCGACTTGCCTTATGATCTAAAACCAGCCACTGTATAGATCTGGTCAATACACAGTGCGTTAAGACTTTACTTGTAGACTGAATAATAAGACATTATAATCACAACTTTACAGGATTTGACAAGTAGCCCAAGTTTTCACATACAGTACAAAGACCCCTCTGTTTTGACGGCGGACAGTCTAGTCAAAATAACTAATAAATAAAGCTGCCCGGCGCAGTTGTTTTTGCTATTTTGAGCAAGAGAATAAAAACAATTATCGAAGGGATGCTGAGCAGCAAGATCCGTTGTGTAATTAAAAGAGATAATACACATTCAGCCGCTCACTACGCTAACAGGCAGGGTCTCTTCACAGCTGCCTTTCCCCCTCCAACGCCAGTGATGTAGCATAACTATGCTCTAACCTTTTGTTTGCTACTGGGTTATTTGGAATGCGGGGAGAGAGAGAAGACATTTCTACACTGAGTCTTTTTAGGCTATTTGGAGTTTTTCAATGATTTTGTGATTTTTATTAACTGAATTATTCTGATATTGTAAAATAAACACATTTAATTTTTGAAGTGACGAGACGAGAAGTTGTTGAATGTGTGTTGGAGCCAAGTGTACCTGGTTTTCATGGATGAAAAGCCGACACACTGACATACAGCAGGAATTCAATGAACTAATTTTTACGTTGGCTCTGACTGGGAGAAATCGAGTGTTTGTAGCCTATTGAATGATTTTCTTTTATATATTTTATTAATTCCTCAGCGGTACCGATGCAGGTTATATAGTAGCCTATCCAACAGTAAAGTCTTAAAAATCAACAAAGAACCAATCAATATTTTAAAGGAAACGGAGGCTGCGCATTGATCCTTTTCTCCTGTCTGCAGGGACGAACTGCTGCATGATGGTTATTTTCTGAAAGCACAGAGCAAAGAAATGTCTTTTTTCTCCCCCGGTCTGCTGTCAGCAGCAGCAGGGATTTCAGCACCACGGATAGCGCGCGAAGACTTGACAAGCGTCTCCTTTAAATGTGTTTGCTGCTAGAGAAATTATACATAATAAATGAAGACAGTGACATAGGCCTATTTTCAATAAAAACAATGAGTTGAACGTTCATTTCAAGCTTTTGCAGTACAATGAATTTCAGAAGTGTGCGAGTGCGGAAGGAGAGCGGGCGGCAGTGTTTCTCACCTCTAACTGAATCATTACCACTTCAATACAGGTGAGGAATGTGAACACAACAACCATTCTGAAGGCGACAGGCAGCCTGATCTCATTCAGTATTATGAAAAGGACTGCAAATGGCGGTCAAAGATCCAATAGAATAAACTTGCCTGATTGACTGAAAATAATTATACAATAACGAAAGAAATAATAGCCTAACGAAAATGTCAGTCAGTTAAATGTGTTTGAGATCATCATGCACAAAGGTCAGTTTGAGGCCTTGAACAAATTTAATTCATTTTCGGACATTAAACATGAGAAGATTAGGCTATTCAGAGAACTCAGCTTAAGCATTAATGAGTGTTACACGCCAGTAATATGAAGTTATTTTCGTGTTTTGTGGTTAATTATACCGTGGATCCTTTCGCTCCTCTCATGTAATCCGTGCGTCCTGCATACAGCGGCGCACGGGACCGATGAGCAGCCTTCGCTTCCTGTCAGATTGCGTGTGACTCGTTCATCCAAACTTGGTCGGGATTTGTAGATGACATGTAGATGCTGCTCACCATAAAACGTGGTTACTATAAATAAATGCATCCCTGTGCAGAGAGGGAAATAGATGCTGCCTGCGTCTGAGCAGGAGGCTACAGTAGAGATGAAGTCCCTATGACAAAAAATCTTGACAGTGAGGTCTGTGGATAATCCAGAGTACCAGGGACACTCTTTCTACAAAGACAAATTGCTGGTGAACTCATAAATAATTATATAATAATAAATAATATTTTACCAGCCGTGACACACCGCGAGGTCAGGTATTGTGTCATCATGGCACAGTGTGGTCCACGGCTGCCTTTTACTCACAGAACACACATAACCATTTTGCCATGTCTTAGTGGGACTGTCCAGTGATTCCAGGCTTTTAAATTCCTGCATAGTATAGTAACTATGCCGAAAACTAAGTAGTGAACCAGCTGCATGTAGGTACAGGGTGGCAACGCGCCTAGGTCCCTGCTCCAGCTGCAGGTAGCTCGTACGGATCGATGTTATTTATTTCTTGGATCTTCTCCAAATACCCCAGTTTGAATCATGATAACACGGAAAAAAGTCACACAAAGCACGGTAAATGAGATGGAGTTTCATTACACTGGGGTAGCCTAATTAACGGGAAACACAGGGACAAGTAGGTTTTGAAAGATAAAAAGAGAGCGTCCTCTTGGCTTTTCACATGGTAATATTATTTTTAAAAATATGGGTTGCATACAGTAGCATGCTGAGTGAAAACATGGCCTCCTGCCTTTGCTGTACTCAAAAACAAAACAAAAACAACTGTTAGTGTGTTTATGCACCTGACTGCTTTCACAGCCAAAGATAAACATCTCTCTCTCGCCTCGCTCGCTCTTGCGCTCTATTTTTTTTTTTTTTTTGGTTCAATATGTTAAGTGGCTTTTTTCCCCTCTCGCGTTCTCTCGTGCGTTTGAGTCTCCATAATGCTATCAGGATAGCAAGCTTCTGAAGTTCTTCTTGTCTTCTCTGATGAGTGAGGTGAGTTTTGCCTATACATTACATTTTTTTGATAAATCCTTTATTGAAAATATTTCACACATACAAAACAAACATACATCACAATACAATATATCTAATTATAAAGCGCTACCAGTGTCAAAGTGCATATTTCACCAGAGGCAAGGGGTTCAGTTCAGTCTGGAGGTTCCAAATCAAGCAGGTTCCAGGGGAGGCTCTGAGCCCTGTCCAAAGTTCTCCTCCTTCTGAGGTCTGTCAGAACTTGCTTCACTACTGTGTCACAGTCAGTAACAGTCTGTTTAATGATCATGACACATCTGGTCTTCCACAGTTTAAAACACACGATGCTGATGATCAACTGGAACAGTTCTTTTTTTCTTGGAGGCATCGTGTCCTCCAGGAGACAGTACATGATAGAATTATTGTTCAGATCAAAAACCAGGCCATGGCCCTGTAAGACAGACCAAACAGCCTGGGCCCTGTAGCAGTCTATTAATAGATGTTGCTGTGTTTCATCTTCTTCACAGTAAATCATGGGACATTGTTTAGTTGTAACATAGCAACTCCATGAGACAACAGCTCTAACAGGAAGTCTGCCTACGGACATGAGCCAGCGGACATCTCTAAGGTTCCCTGAGTATATTTTATTGTTTAATAATTTAATTATATTTATAGATTCATTTACTGGGACGTTTTTATATTTAATAATTCCACCATATTTATAATGATTTATTTTATTTATTATGAATCAGTATAAATTAATTAATTATAAGGGCCTTGTCTTGCCCTGCCATGTTTTTTGTCCCAATTTACGGTGTTTCCAACCCAGAGAGCTTGTCTAGAGATACCAGCTGACACATTTTTAATAAACGCAACAATTAGCCGGATACTTAGGTCGACCGCACCCAAACCACCATGTTCTCTGCCTTTAAATAAAATCTCGCGTTTTGTGACCTCTGGTAGTGCCCCAGTTTTCTAACAATGTTGGGGGGAGGAGGAAAGATGTTTGCTAAAATCGGAGTTTGGATAGGATATGTGTTTTAATAATGGCGATTCTTGATTTATAATTAGTGTTTTTATTTTGCCACTTCTTGACTTCTTCTTCTACTATAGTCAGTTTGTCATTCCAGTTATGTTCACTACAGTTATGGTTACAAAAAGTTATACCAAGTATTTTAGTTTCTTGTTTAATTTGGATATTTAAATCAGACTTTTTTCTTTCAGATCCGATCCAAACTCCCTCAGTCTTCATGTGATTTAACTTGGCACCAGAGGCTAATTCGTACAGACTTAAATGGTTACATACATCCATTTCCAACTGATTTTTTATGATGACTGTAACGTCGTCAGCATCTGCCATGGCTTTAACATTAAGATTGTTATTTACATGTTTGCCAGCTATTAGTGGATCAGAGATTATACATTTAATTAACGGGCTTATTGCCAAAACATATAAAGCGGCACTCAGTGGACAGCCTTGTTTTACTCCTCTTTCCACTTGAAAGGGTTCAGTTAAAATACCATTTAAGTTTATACACACATTTGATTTTAAATACAAACACTTGATCAAATGAATAAATGCATTTGTGTTGCGACCTGAGCTGATGTTTGGGCCCGAAAGGCAGGAGTCGTCAAAGCAGTTCAACAAAAAGTGTTTATTGCCTCCCAGGAGGCACAGAAACAAATGCACAACTATAACAAAGGATTCCTGCAGGCTGTGGCGGCAGGAGGCTGGCTGAACTCCGGGAAGAAGCCTTAGGTGAGGTGAAGCAGCGAGGCACCAAATCTGGAGAGCACAAAAGGAAAAAACAAGCAGCACCAGTGGAAGGTTTCAGAGGATCTAGAACACATAACCTGAACCTGGCACTACCGAGCGAGACGGAATTATCTGGCAGAGTAGTGGAGACGGAGCCGGTGTTTTATGGAGAGGTGAGTTGATGCAAAGTGCCATCAGGTGTGCCCCGCTGCATGCAGCCAGAAAGTAGGTCAGCCACGCCCCCCAGCCACAGCCTGCAGTGCTGGAGAGAAAAGGAGAAATCAAAGCATGCAAACACTTTCTAAAACACAAACATAAGTAACAAACTCAGACCATAACAATTTGGGAAACCATAAGCTACCATCACAGACCACAAATACTCTCTAGATACATAGTCAAAGGCTTTCTTTTGATCTAAACCAATGATATAAAAGTCACTCTTGTGTAAGAGCTCCTTCAAAGTGCACAGGTTATCCCACATAAAGCGTCCTTTCATTGCACGTTTGCTCTTTTTCAATAATATCATCTAATATGTAATTTAGTCTATTCATTATTATCTTAGCTAATATTTTATAGTCTGTATTCATAATAGTACATTAGCGTACATTACAGCCGCACCCACATTTCCTCGGGTGTGTTTACATACATGAGAGTCGATGGGTTGGGCTTACCTGTCAGTAGCCGTCCTCAACTACGTCCTCTCTGTTGGGATATATATCGACCCAGGCCAACTGTCTTCACTGACCCTGAGTTTCCCTGTCGAGACTGTGTCAGAGATCTACAGACCACCTGAAGCCACAAAAGCAATTTTAATTGCTACTAAAGAGCATTTATTCCTTTGGCTTTTACCTGAAGCCACAAAAGCAATTTTAATTGCTACTAAAAAAACTTTTATTCCTTGAAGCAAAAAGAAGAAAGGAAAAAAGACAGATCCTCATCACACAGAAGCCTGCTCTCTGCTTTTATCCATAGAAGCCTGACCTAGGAAGCCAAACAGGAAGACACAGGAGGAATTTTAAAAAAGAAGATATGGCAGAAGGAAAGGCAGTCACTAAAACTCTTGCCAAATCCTTTAAAAGATATCTTAAGGTACATCACCACCTTGATTACTGCTTAAAATTCAACAGGAAAACTTTGGAAAATAGAAACATCGAAGATGCTCACAAACGTCTTAGGCTGGCTGTGCAAACCAAACCAACAGATGGGAAAGTGCACACACAAGTTAACACCGCTTGCAGCGATTGGACTGAGGATACAGTTGCAGTTATCACTAAACATTTTGAGGGTGTATTGGCAGATTTCAACTTCAATACTGATACCACAAACTGGCAGGAGGCATGGACTATGGCAGTAAACTGGGTCAAGAAAGAACTGGTTGATTTTAATATGGATGTGGCAGTGAGAGCTGAAGTAAAGCTGAAGGAAAAATTGGATCAACTGGCAGAGGACAAAGCCTTGTTTACAAGACACCAGCATTTCAATGACAAATTTAAAAACTGGAAGCTAAGCATCCAGAGACCAATCCTGATACTTGGTGATTCAAATATTTCACGGCTACCAAAATGCAATGACAAGAGAGTACAGGTAGACTCATATCCAGGAGCACAACTTTGCCATGCCCTGCACATTTTGGAGAACACAAAGAAAACGGATCATGTCCTCAAGGTCATTCTTTCATTTGGAATTAATGACAAAAATGCCAGGGATGGAGAGCAGGTAAAAAGGGAATTGGAGGCAATTTTTAAAGTGGCCAAAGAAAGATTTCCAAAAGCTGTGGTAGTCATGCCGCTGATCTCCTTCTCAAAACATTTTCCAGACAAATACCAAAAGGTGCTCTCTTATATTAACACACTGATTGAAAGCTTGCCACACCTTCCAAAATTACCAAAATAATGTTTCAAACCGTACATGACAAAGTACACTGGTCTCCACGAACGGCAGAACACATGTTGTCTCACTGGAGAGATATGTTTCAATTTTAATTTGCAATGGTAAAATGTTTTTTTTCTCCTTTGGACAGAGTTCTTCAGCTAATTCTACAGTCTTGCAATGGCTTTGAGTCATTATGCATTTAAGTGTCCCTGCTCCGGGAAACTTACTAAAGGCATATATCTCTCATTTTTGGGCCAAAGCAGACATGTCTGAATTATTTGCTTGTTTTGAAAATTATTTGTATTATGTCGCTGCTCCGGGAAGCTTGCATTAAAAGTAACAGAGTTCAGACACACATGTGACCTGGATGTTACCTCCCACCCCCTAAACTTTAATAATAAGCTTAATTAACTTAACTTAACTCCAGGATTCACTGGCCCAACCTAGAGAGCCACACTGTAGCTCCAGGGCCCAGGGCAGGCTCTCATATGGGGATTGTCAGCATCTGTGCTTACATTCCCCAAATGAGTGAATTGTGATGTATTTCATTAACTAGCCCTTAAGACTGCTTTTAAATGTTGCTCATGCTAATACAAATATCTGTCTCCTTTGATTAATGTACTCTGCGTTTTTTAGACTTAAGATCAATAAATAACATTCATTTAACCCTCCTCTGGCATTTTTGTACATTTTCTCAACTTCTTTTTTATTGCGTCAGCGATCATTTTGGCTGTGTTACCAAAACCCTGACCCCACCAAACTCATGATGAAACTAAAAATGTAACTCAAAATGAAGCTACAGCTTCTGGGCTAAGAGTCCCGTACAGTCACGTTAGCTTAAATGCTATACTGTACACATAATTAAGGACAGAGCCTCTTGACTCAAACTCATGATGTAACTCAAAGTGTCATAGCCTCTGGACCAAGGCCCCTTGGAGTCCCGTTAGCTGAACTGTCACACTGTATACAGTCGCCACAGTCGGGTCTATTAGCTTAAATTCATGATGTAATTAAAACTGTAGCCTCTGGGCTAAAGCTCATTGAAGCCAGGTTAGCTTAAATGTTACGCTGTTCCAGCTGGATCCTTGAATTTGGACGTGACCTTTGACCTTTGTGTAATCACAGTCTTATTGCCTAAACCTAATCCCAGGTTTATGACTCAAGACGAGTCATGGCTTTAGTGTTTGGACCTGTGTTAGTGTTTTTAGTGCCTAAACCTAACCGTCACATTATTTAGGGACGACACACAACCCAGTTTTTTACCCTAACCCTAACCACTTTAACCCCTAACACATGGACTTAATTGGCATTATAAAAAATTAATTAATTAACTGGGCAACTTCAAAACATTGATTGGAATCTAAATTACATGACTGGCTTTTATAAAAAATGATAAACAAATTCATTAAGGGTGAAATATATTCATTGACATAAATTACATGATTGGCAGACTTAAAAACACACAGTTAATTGGAAACACTTAAAACACCCTTAAAAACATTGATTGGGCATCTAAATTACATAATTGCTTTTAAATACACACACTAATTGGGCTCTAAACATATTAAAAATATAGGGATACAATTAATTAGACATGATTTAAGAGTGGGAAATCATTAATTAGGGGATTAAAACCTTTAAAATTCATTAACCTACTTGGTCTCAACAAAATCCTAACCAGTAAAAATGCAATCATTGTAACCAGTTGTTGTTAGCAGGACCTGAAGTTGACACTGTGCCTCGTAATCAGAGAAAATATCTGTTAAGTAATGATATGAAGTGGTTGAAACTTAGGGATGATTGTTCACTTATTGTGCGTAATGTTAAGAGGGAAGACCAAGGGGAATACACATGCACTTGTCTAGAGCCAGAGTTTGAATTGGTTCCAGTTCAGACTTATTGGGTAGCGGGTTATATAACTCGTAAGGTGGTACTTATGATAGAAGATTTGAGTCCTACTGAAAGTTTTGTAGGTGCTGAAGGGGTTCAGTGACAATTTCCTACGGTAACCACTTTAGGGGTAAATGATGCACAGATTAAGTTTACTACTTTAGCTCCGGAAACAACTAAGAGTGTTTATATCTCAACTCAGGCTACTACTCTAGATAAAACTTTGAAGGGGATCAGTAATATAACAGCGATGGTGACAACTTCTACTTTCGTCACTTCTGGTAATTTACAGATGAGGATGTGACAAGGGCAACCTTTGGTAATAAAACAATGATGGCATCTTCAATGCCTATGAAATTTGTAAATGTAACTCAGGAGCCTAGGTAAAGATAGAGCTTAGTGAAAACAGTAGTAATGAGATTCTCAAATCTAGAGAACAGCTGGTGGAAGACAATGATGCGGATTCATCTGAGACAGCTCAGAAAACTGTTTCAGATGTGGAAAATGAGACTTTTGACTTAGATTGGACATCAGAAGACATGACTGACCACTACCATGCATTACAGAAGAGAGATACTAAGTGGAAGGCATATGGATTTGATTCCTCGGTGTTACAAATCACAGACCCATGGGCAGGTAGGAACTTATGGTTCCAGCAGTTAACTCATTCTGTAAGATCAGTGAGGAGAATGAATTGTCCATGTGTGGTGAAAGTTCCATCACCAGACACAGAGACAGTACCAGAACCACTGGCTACTGTATGTCAATCTTATGCACTATTGTGGCTGTTGTATCAGCAGCAATCAGCAGAGGATACAGTGATGGCTTTGTCAGTGAATCTGTTTAAACCTAGACGTAATTGTTCTTGGTTGAGGGAATTACCATGTGAATTTACTTGATCAGCATGAAAACATGATGACAGCAGTTCCTGATGCAATGGAAGTGAAATCTGTGAGGGCTAAAGATTGTTTTTGTTCGAATGATACACATAATGAGCATGGGATGTTTATGGGAATCTCAGATTGTGACAGCTATATGATGAACATGGGTAAGCGTAGACATGAGGCTATTGATGATTTGTGTGAAGTGACTTTTTATGAGCCACATCGCAAACAGCATAGAACTTTGATGGTGCAGAACCAAATTTTGCCTGGAAATGTGACCATAGGAAATTTCAAGGATATTTGGTGGGTTTGTGGTGATAAGGCATACATATTCCTACCGTATGGGTGGACAGGATGTTGTTACATGGCAACGCTGAAACTCCCATATGAGGTTCTTGCTGTACAGAAGGGAAACGTATCTGATGAGTTTCAGTCTAATGCTGTTCCTGGAAGTAGGAAGAAAAGGGACATGGCACAATTTCATAATCTGGAGTCCTATCATTGGAGGATAAGTCTAGGAGAGAAGTGGGGTATAGGATTGTTTCCATGGTATGGTGTGACATTTTTGGCAGATCACATTGATAATATAACCTACACCCTACAGGGTTTTGCAAATGAGACAATAAGAGGTTTTGAATACTTGTCAAATACTCAAAGGAGTCACAGACTGACGTTGCTGAAACATGACATGGCTCTTGACTATATTTTGGCTAAACAAGGTGGCCTTTGTGTGGCTTTGAATTTAACTGGGGATGCTTGTTATACTTTGATTCCTGATAGTTCTGATAATATGACCAGTGTCATAGATGCACTGAAGACTTTAAGGGATGCTTTTGGCTCATCGGAAGGATCTGGATGGTCTGCGAATGCTTGGTTGCAGGAGAAATTTGGGCCGTTAGGAGCAGTGTTAGTTCAGGTTTTGGTAGCGATTCTTCTATCATTGTGTGTGATGTTCTGTTTTTGTACGTTACTATTGACCTTTGCGAAGGCTCTGATATTGAGATGGGTTGGAGTTGTGATGCCTGGGAATCATGTTCAGATGCCATTATTACAGAGGATTGACACAGACGTTGACGAGGAAATGGTGATAGGAGATGAACTGGTGGAGAAATATCCATTTTGAATGTCTAATTATATTATAATTTTAACATCTATTATTTTGTTATTTAGTAGTTTCTTATTATGGGGTGTTATGATTAAAGGGGGGACATGGTAATGTGAGTTATAATTTGGAATAATTTGAAATCATGATATTGTGAATTGCATTTGATGTTTTAATGAATTTGCATCAGCTGTCTTTGCAAAGATACTGGTTGGTGTTTTCTTTCTTTCCTCCTAGGACGGTATTGGGAAAGACCACTGTGAGGGTGGTTGACTGTCCTTCTTCACGTTCTGAAGGAATTCAGACACTCAAAAATGGACAATAATGGGGACTGGAGGGCCCTGAACAAGGATACTGTGATAATATGTCCTGGTTAAACACATCATCGATACTACGTTGAGAGTCGACGCTGCTGAGGAGTTGCAGTGTGATATCTTTTCATGTTTGCTCTTATATATTGTTTGGATTGTGTTCTAATGAATGTAAGCTGTGAGACTGACAGAGGATGATTTTATAATAGTGATAATTTTAGTAAGATATAATAGTGTGTCTTATTTGTTGAGTTTTCTTTTACTGTAGGGATGATACTTAAATGTTATAATATTTCTTGATTGATTGTAATCATTTTAGACTGATGGTTTTTGCTGTTGGATAAATACATTGGGATCTCAGTTGTTTTCTTTTTTTCGGGTGTTTAGGGATGTTTCTTGCTAGGCAGGGAAAGGTCCATTGGAGGGTGCGATGGGTCGACCAGCCTGAATTTGGACATTGTTTTGATTTCTTTACTGAGGTTTCCACATGTATTTGTTTAAGTCATGTCCTTACATAAAATACCAAATTCCTTCTTTTAAATTGGTCTGGAGTACTATAAGTAGTCGCCTAAGGCAGAGGGACCGTGAGAGAATTTTTCCTGTCTAGATTGTTTGAGGGGTATTTCAGGACAGATAGCTGCCTGACAGGTTTTCGCTCTCGCACTCCATAAAGTTGTTAAATTGGTAAGGTTATGCTGTAGGAGGAACAGCTATTCCTATCACAACTGCAAATATATATGTATTACTATTTTGCTAGACTCTGTGTAGTCTCGAAGGGGGGAAATATGTAGTATCCAATTTTGCCACGTTGATGCTCAGAGACTGTAAAAGTGCTCAGTTAGGGGCCCTGGTCAAGATTATATCACAGCCTAGGTCAAGGACTGATAAGACAGCCAACCTATATAAGCAGAATATTTGAAGCTGTGATTCAGAGTAGTTCATATTGGCTTCGGACTCTCTCTCAGGCAAATCCTGGGTGCCTGATTTGATGCTGTACTTCTTGTAATAAACCTTTCTAGATACAAGCAAGACGGTTTCAGCGGAGTCTCCTTCATCATCTTCACATCATCACTACCTCATAAACAACAAGGCCATCCTGGGTGACCCCCAACACCCTCTACACAAGACTCTCACTCAGCCGCGGCGCTAGTATTGGGCCCGGGTGGGCCTGGGCCCAATACTAGCCCAATCAGAAGACTTAGTTTTCATTTTAGCTATTCATCAAATAGGCAGTCTGAGGAAAACTTTGAGTGAAGGCTTCTCAGCCAATCAATGGCTTCTTACCCCACGTGTGTGTGGCCCCTTAAGCCTGCCAACAGGCTGCATCGTCACCAGCATGTGATCCAATGAAATGAATGAGTTAGTTCCGCGCAAGCAGTGAAATTTAGCAGTAAACACAGGAGAGAGGAAGTAGCTAGCTAAGATGAAAAGTCAACATGGCGAAGCAAAGCAGCTTATTTACATTTAAATTTACTAAGTAACGCTGCGAGGAGCAGGAAACTCCTGCGTCCATTTCAAGTAACGTTACGAGAGCTGCTTTACCGTCCACCTCAGCCGCCCTCTCTCCATCAAGTCCTCCTCCTCCTCCTCCTGCCATAACTAACCCCCCACACCAGCAAGGCAAGTAAAGTTAACGTTAGTGTCTGTCTGCACATTTTCTGGAGTAAAAAATAATATAAGTAGACAGATAACTTATGCTAGCGTTTTATGTGTTATAGGTGTATGTCATTGTCCACTTCAGCGCTGAGCTGAGGACAGCGACACAAGGGAGCCACACCGGTGCACCGGCGTCGCTGTCCTCAATGCCACAGAAAAGCGCTGAAACGGAGATAAAAGGGAACCCGTTTTTTGCTTATTTTAACTGGCCCATCCAGTTTTCTGGAGGCCCACCCACAATCAAAATCCTGGTCAGAGGAGCAGCCGCAGTAACAGGCTCATCTCCCTCTCCTGTTCTGGGTCTTTCTGTCATTTGAGTGTTGATTAAAATATTTTAAATTATATTATGTTGTATTTGATTTTGTTCAGAGTTACTTTCAAGTGTTTAGGGAAAAAAAGCGCTTAATTGACTAATGCCCATGAATCTGTGACTGGTCTGACATTAGTTCTGGAATGTGTGGTTGTCAAGCTAGCTGTCAGGATTCTAACTGTTACAACATGTATTGTTATGGTAGTGTTACAGTCCGGCTCGGGGACTGCAACCAATAACGGGAGGGGAGACGAGGTTCCAATACAAAAGTGACATGTTTATTGAAACATAGTAAAATAAGGCGAACGATCAGTGTCAGTGATCAGTAGTGTAGGTGGGTGTGGATGCATGTGTGTGAGTGTGCGAGACAAAAAGGAAAACCAGAGAGCACAGCCGCGCCGTGGCATCCCCCTCTGACGGCGTGGATGGAATGAGACCAAGAGTCTCGGCCAGCATGGGAATAAATGCGCTCCACCGGGCCCAGGTGTAGCACATCCCCTGATGACAGTCCCACCTCTGCTGAACCTGGAACACAGAGCAGACCAACCAGCAACCTGCCCACACACACCCCCAACGTAGAGGGTGGGGCCGTGACACCCCCCCATAAGAGAGGGGTTCCCAAAAGGAACGCCTCAACTGCTGGCTCCCCAAAACACAACAGATGAAAAGACTTACATATACTTACATATTAATTACACAATCCTTATACCCAATACACATTTCTTAACTTTACAGTTACTACAAAACTCACACTGACCGTCCTACCGCTAATCCCTTGCAAGCCAACCAGTCCAATACTGTCCCGCAGCAACTCCGGTGCCTGGAGAAGCAGTTAAGGGTGAAAAGACCAGAGGGTTACACACGAGTCAAGCAAAACAATCAGGAGCTGAAGACTCTCGACAGGGCATCGGCCACAACGTTTTCCGAGCCTTTGATGTGGCGAATGTCCAGGCAATACGACTGCAGATACAGCATCAATCAAGTAGCAATCTACGATTTGAGCAAGGGACAGAGTGCAAAAAAGTCAACGGGTTATGGTCAGTATAGACAACAAGAGCAACACTTGAACCGACATATACATTGAAATGTTGCAATGCCCAAATGAGTGCGAGGGTCTCTTTTTCGGTGACCGAATAGTTCAGCTGGAACGCATTGAACTTTTACGAGTAGAAACTCACGGGCCGATCTACACCGTTGACGTCTCTTTGCAACAACACCGCTCCGGCCCCCACGTCACTCGTGTCCACCTGGAGCTCAAAAGGACAATCCAATCGAGGAGCTGCAAGGACAGGAGATGAGCAAAGCACAGACTTAATGTTATCAAAAGCTTTTTGACACAAGGATGACCAAACAAACCGGGCATTTCCCTTTAACAGGTCAGTGAGGGGCGCTACCACAGTCGAAAAGTTCTTGCAAAAACTGCGATAGTACCCTACCAGGCCGAGGAAACGCTGCAGCTCTTTTTTCGTGGTGGGGCTGGATACTCTTCAACAACACTCACCTTGGCCTGCACAGCGCACACTTTCCCCTGCCTCACAACTTTTCCCAGGAAGACCACAGTGGCCTTGGCGAACTCACACTTTGCGAGGTTCACTGTCAAACGGGCATCACTCAACCGAACAAATTAACTGTTAATATGGGCTAGATGTTCCTCCCATGTCTCACTATAAATGACAACGTCATCTAAGTAAACTGTGCATCCCTCCAACCCAGACACCACCATGTTCACCAACCGCTGAAATGTTGCCGGTGCATTCCTCAATCCAAAACTCATCACAGTATATGCAAACACACCAGAAGGTGTAATAAACGCAGAGATCTCCCTGGCTCTGTCGGTCAGCGGAATCTGCCAGTACCCTTTAAGGAGATCGAACTTACTGACAAAACGCGCTGCACCAACCTGGTCTATGCAATCCTCAATTCTCGGTAACGGGTAAGCATCGGGTTTTGAAATTGTGTTTACCTTGCGGTAATCTGTACAAAACCTGGGACTCTTATCAGCTTTCTGCTCTGCCCTAGATCACTGCGAGAGATGGACAGCAAAGAATCAGGGAAATTAACAACATCAATCTCATTCACCTCTTCCCCTTGCTCAGGCTCCTGCTGTGCACGACTCCTGGCCCGTGTCACAGCACAAGCTGCTAAACACTTCAGGGAAACACTGAGCATTCTCATCCAAGTTACCAGTTACAATGGGTGAAGATGACACAATCGGGGGTGGTGGACCCCCGGCCCACACTCGTCTGACAGCGAGACCGTTTCCCAAGATGACATCCACCCCTCTGATTGGCAGCTCAGGGCGGACCCCCATGGCAACCTCTCCCTGCACCAAACCACAGTCAATGCAGAGAGAATGCAGTGGAACAGGCTCAACATTTAATCCCATACCCCGCATCAAAACAAAGTCCCCAGTGTCAGAGTCTCTAGAAAAAGGCAACACAGAGCTCAAAATATTTGAGTCATGTGCAGCTGTGTCTCTCAAGATTTTTACTGGTACACTGTTACCTCCCACCAGTGACATGCGGCCTTCAGACATGAATGCTGAGAAGTCAGGTCCTCTGCCACACTTGAGCTGTTGAGGAGGAGAGACAACAGAGACAGGCGCCACAGACACAGCACAAACACCAGAATTTCCCTGCCAAGCATTAGCTTTTGGGTATTCAGCTTTCCAATGTCCCCTTCCTTTACAAAAGTTACAAACTTTTGAAAAATCGGACTGAAAATGTCCCCTTTCAGTGTACTCGGACTTACCACGGCGTGGAGGCCGCTTCTCTGCTGAACCTGGAACATAGAGCAGACCAACCAGCAACCTGCCCACACACACCCCCAACGTAGGGCGGGGCCATCACAGTAGTTTCAGAGTGGAAAAAGTAAGTGGATCAATTTACCCCCTTGATTTCTCTGGTCTGTCTCAGTTTACCCCTGAGCTGGGGTAAAGTGAGACACAAGACCACTTTTTCAAAAACAATCATATTTTCACTGCCCTTCATCCTGAATACATTCTGAAAATTTCTATTGCTAGGAAACATCCTGAATTAATGGGAAATGTGTAAATTTTACTGATATATCATTTTAGCTGGCTTAGAGGGGAGCAAATGTAAAAAGTGTCTCACTTTACCCCACTCTCCTCTACGTAAAGTATACAATTTTTCAGAAAAAGGGGTAGTTTTGTTAAAACCAGAGGGTTATAAATATTCATTTTTATTTATTAATTTACCTCTGGTTCCCTCTGTGTCCAAGATCTGCTTTCCCTGACATCAGTAAGATGACAGAGTCTTCTTGTTCAAGGGCATCATTTACTTTACTTGTGATGCCCATGACAGAAGCCTCAAATTCCGAGAATCAAACTGTCAGGGTTTTGCTTGTTTTCAATCTGCCATCCACAAGATCAGCAATGAAGATGGTCCTGAAGATGAAAATAATTTTGAAATTCATTGTACATTCTTGTAATACAGACAGAACATTTCAAATTCACAGCAATTGTGATAGATAGATAGATAGATAGATAGATAGATAGATAGATAGATAGATAGATAGATAGATAGATAGATAGATAGATCAAGGTCAAGAGTTCTGAATTGACCCTCATTTCCAGGGAGTATTGTTATCATCGGAGATGTACAGACTGGAGTTTTGAACCTTTGAAAAAGTAGAGCGAAAGGTTTATGCAAAATGTAGGCTAGGTTACGTTTTGTGGTTACAAGTAGAGTGCAATTTCACAGAAAAGGTTCTTTGTGAAAATATATACCTGGAAAATCCTGCTTATTTTTTCGGTAGTCATGTCCTCCTCCTGTTAGGGTGACACGCTTTGCTCCCTGAAACGACACATTGCCTAACTCTTCATGGCTGATAGGGCTGATGG